>OY720035.1:8587685-8651296 GCA_963082485.1 Eudonia mercurella | reverse complement strand
ATGTATTCTTAAGTGATTTTTATCACGAAATATTTTCAGGGAAAATTACACTTGAAAATACGTTGATAGGTATTTTTATTAGTGTTTAAGGCTGATGTGTTATGTCATGTTCTATCAATGACAGAAGCTCATCAAATGTATTGATTGACATTCTATAATATTTAAAAAACTTTTTTGGTTGAAGTCTCAGATCAGCATGAAATGAAATAATCCCTTTAGTAATCTCTGCGAAATTATTAAATCAACCCAGAACCTTCTTTTTTTCTTCTGTTCCTCAAATATAACCAGATACACACCTTTCTATGTAAATCCAACTTCCTCTGTAAATCCATGAAGTGCACTTCCCACGATAGCCAGCGACAAAGTGACGCAAGTGTGCGTTGAGTCGCTCACAAAATCGCTTACAAAAGTCGCCGAAAAAGTAGTTGCGATTTTGTGAGCTACAAAAAGTAGTACGTGGGCGAGCAGCCTCAAGTGCCGTACGATTAGGAGAAAAAAGAATTTTTATGGTTATACAAAGGTTATACATTGCATTTATGGTTGGGTGAATTGGTGTTTCATTAATTCAATCCGGTCCAATGCTCTGACCGCTGATACTGATAATGTTGCATTGCTATTTATTTATGTTATAATATATTTTTATTACTTACCTACAAATTTTTGTTTTTCTTTTACTTTTTTTTTAAATAATTTAATTTTGTTACGTAGTTTAATTAATTGCTCGTTTTTGTATCCGTCATTTAGATGCTTAAGTATTTTATAAAATTGATTAAATTTTGGTACTTACTATGAGTATCTAATCAATAAGTTATAAGTCTTTTTGTATTAAAAATTAATAAATAAATAATTTTCATTTCATCTTATTTCTTTTCAAAGTGCCTCATGTAGGTTGTTCTTATTAATATGACTTTCGTACCAAAATAAACCAATGTTTGCTTTAATGATTTTGAGACATATAATTTATTATTATGGGTTATAATTTAATCTGTTAATTTATATTACAAATATTTGTTGTTTTATCCTATAATAATTTGGTAAATGGTGGATTATTAACCGTTAAGTAATCGTGAGTGTGCTTAAGTGTTGGCAAATGAAACAAAACAGTGCAACGTCATTTTTCAAATTCTCTCAAGAAGTCCACCCGAGGACTTGTTGTGTTGGAATTGTTTGTGAAATATATCAAAATGTCGCCATTACCGTCAACTTTGACTTATAAATCCTTTATCAGTCAGTCAGTCTACTTCAGAGTAGTATAAGTCCAGTATTCTTATTTAAGCTTATATAGCCCTCGGTAAGTCAATTAAACTCATCTACGAGGCCTTGCAATGTTGCCAAGTCGCTTGTAAGACTCTTAACGTGCTACTACTCTTTATTCGGTGTTAATTAAGAATCAAGTGTAGGTAATAGGACTTATAAAGTGCGCTTATAACACCACTGCTCTAGTTAATATTGTATAAGATTCTTACATACGATTCTAAGAACATGTTACAAGTACAGCTTAAATAGACTTACAACATGCTTTTATAATGGTTTCTCTCTTAATTATAACACATCTAATCCTTTTAAGAGACCATAGCTTACAAGTTTTTGTTTGTAAGGGTACTTTGCTAGTTGAATCATCATGATGTATTATTGTATGATGATGCAAGATGGAAATACTGTTTATTTATATTTGTATTACTTGTAAGAAAAACTACTTTGACACTGGCTATTTAAAAAAAATGTAATTTTTAAACGTTTTTTATTTTCTCGTCTCTTTATTTATTTTTTCTCATAAAAATGTAAATTTATATGAGAAAAAATAAATAAAGAGATAATAATAATATTATAATTATAATTACGATTTAACGTTTTTGATTATACATTAGATTTGATTTGATTGATACATTTTGGTCGAATGAATATTGATGTTTTGTATGGAACAGCTGAATTTTATTTTCGAGTTAGAGAGTTGCATGGTCAAATAGCACTACCTACTCATGTGCCAATAGTAAGAGTTGTTCGTTTGTATCACGCTCAAAAGGTTTGGACGGTGGTGACAAAAAAGTCAATCTGTAGGTATACGAGTCAGTAGGTAAGTAGGTAGGTATATATTTTTAAATTATCAAAGGTTAGTGCTGTATTTATGTGATGCAGGCTTTAACATTTTCCTGCAATACAATAAAATATCAAAAAGATTGATTATTTTGTATTTCTATTATTTATTACAACAAGACAACGGCAACGTTTAATAAAGAACATTTATTTATTAATGAAGTTGCCCCTCAACGCTGACTCAATGTCGATGGGTTTGAACAACTGCCTTACGACAAAAGCTTGTAGTACCTACAGAGAAGCTCAAGTCATTTTCGTATTTGCTAACCCATCCAGAAACCCGAGAATGCGAAAGTTGCTTCACACGCAAGATCGTAAATCCGAACGCGTAAACTGCTGTGCGATCGAGCTTCACTATGAGTTGGTCCACAACTCTACTTATTTTCAGACGTTATTGTACAAACAACTATAAAATGAGGTTTAACTTCATTAGAATTGGTTTCAGTCATGATTACAAGTGTCTGTTGTTTATACAAGCAATTGTTTATATTATTATTTTTGGTAGACAGAGTCATGACAGAGCCTAGTTACCTACATACCTGCCTACACAGCTGTAAGTAAAAACACAAAAGGAAGAGAATAGCAAATAAATAAATAATTCTAATAATATCTATCATATTAAACGTCAAAAGGTTGGGGGAACCATTGAAAGCTAAGCTCCGTTAAAATTAAACCAATAAACCACTTTGATTTACGCATAGACTTTTGTAAAATTTTAGCTTTGCAAAAGCTTTTAGCTTCTGCTGGGATGCAAAATGGAGAGACTAAATCGGGAAAAAACTAAATAAATAGTACCTAGTTCCAAGACTGGCTGTGCTGAACCGAGCAAGCCTCAACGGTTGATAAATAATTTTAACTTTAATTTAAACTAGTTAGTATCAAACAAAACATAGACGACCTACACATAAGTAGGTACCCCTTAAATAATTGCTTTTATTCGTGGACCCAATTTTATCGAGAATGCCATTCGGTGAAATGTACCTATACATATTGATAAAAATACAAACAAACGAAATGAAGAGTCTCAGTCAAAGAATAGGTTTGTGAGTAATGAAATATGAACTGACAGGCATAATTACACTATCAGTTTCAATATTAATCATGTGATGTAAGTTATTCCTTTGCCTAAGCACCGCAAATAAGAAACCTCTCATTATATTTTTATTTAGAAATGAAAATTATAATAATTTTATGTTAATGACGCATAATTTTAGTAGATTTACGTCAATATGTTGGAAATGGGAAGAGTTGTAGACATATGTTAGTAGCACGTACCTATAAGCTTGTTTGTGGGCATTGATGGCAGCGGCAACGGCGGCGGCGCGGCAGCGTGTGTGCAGCTATCGTCATACACTCAGACGGCGGCGCGGGCCGACATGGGGTCGTTCTAGGACGGACAGTGGCGTGGCCGCGGCACCGCGCCGCCTGAAGCGCGAGCTGTGTGCCGCGCGTGTTTACGTAAGCGCCACGCCCCGAGCCACGCTCCGGCGATATGGGGCGCGGCGCGAAGCGCTTAGCACCTCCAGTCGCCGAGCGCCGACTGACGCACCCTCATCCCTTGCGCGCCCTCCAGCATCGCGCCTGCGTCCACCACTTACAACCTCCATGCCTCCTATTACATAATAAGACTGATTTTCACAAACCCTCTCAGAGTCGAGAGATCTGCGAGGGTCGGGCTAGACGATGTGGTCGCTGTCACTAAGTGCGGTCGTTGGCAGACCACCTTTCATTTAGATTGGAGCAGAGTTACTACAAGGGTACGACGATAGTAAGATTACCAACGTTTTAAAAAATTCTACTTAATTTTGCTAAAAGCTCAACTTACGCCGTAGGTAAATGATGCCATAAATAAGTTATGTAACCCTAAAGGCACTGTAACATCGTTAATAAACAAGGTATTTTTTGCATAAGCGTCGTTTATAACTTTTATAATAAACCAGAGAGTTTTATCACTTCTGTTAATATATTATGTCATCTTGGTGTGCAGGTGTGTGTTTTGACACACAACTGCACCAGTGATAAAGCGCTCGGCTCGATATCCAAAAGCCCCGAGTTCAATTCCTAGTTCAGGCAATGGTGATTAAGCCATTACCCATCAATTGTAGTTATGACTTGATTTCAATGACGGAGGCCTTTGCCCAGCTGTGGGACATTTATACACAATTTTTTGACGTAGTCAAAACCATCTAATTCCGTGGTGCTCCTGCTAACTTGACGCTAGCCAGTTTATAGGATATTTACTTTTACTTTACTTAGGTATAATTTAAAGATAGTTATATTTATTGTAGGCAGGTATCGTCGTGGCAGTGTACGATATCAGTTTTTGTCACCAAAAAATAATAGAATTTCATTGAAATTTTACTGGATAAAACAGCTAGGAATCAGTTGGTCTGTATTTAATTGTTGCTAAAAGTCAAAAATCAGTTGCTGACCCCTATTTTTAATGATTATAGAGAAAAAAAAACGATCACTGGTATTTAAAAACATTGAATATTGATAGTTGTCGCAGGCGGGGTTAATCCAGGCCCTTCTTTACCATTGGGCACTCTGGGCAAGGCCAGCCCCCCAACCGCCTAACTCTCTCGCTTTCGATCGCTTTGAAGGCGAGGCCCTCGCCTCGCTTCCAAAAATAATGTAAAGTAAAATAAACGCGAGTAGATCCGTAAAAGTTGTTTCATTATAATATATTATTTACAATGATCAAACAACAGACAGTCCAGTGTGTTGATTATAAAATTATGAATTGTCATTGTCATACTTAGGTACTTACACGTTACAAATATTGCGGTATTACACATGGACTATCCTTTTTAGTTATTTTTATTATTCGCGGTAGCATTTACCACTCCTTTCATTATAATTTTAAGTTGTCATTATGAGAAGTTGGCATTCTGAGCTGAATCGGACGGACGGACAGAGCGAACACTATTATTTTTTATTATTATTTAAATTAGACAACAATGACCCATATATAGCTACTAACGAGAATCTATCTTACATAGTTATTTATGGCGGCAGAATTTAATACGAGGCGGCAATGACGACGACGGCGACGGTGTGATAGCTAGTCGTAAGGAGGACTCAGAATATTAAGCCTATTACAATAAATTAGTACTCCTCACCTAGGTCTGACACCGGTGAATTATATAGCTAATCTAACCACTAAGCTATAGGGATCATTAAATTTGAGCTTGTTTGAAGACCGAAGGTAGGTAATACCTTATGGGATGGCTTCTTATCGCTTGTCCAGGTCTCGGGAGGAACTTCACCTTTAAAGCTGACACTTTGTTATGGCTCTACCGTAGAACTCTTTCCACGTGTATGTACAGAAAGATAAGCAGTGGTATCGTATTAATTGGTTTTATAATAATACTTAACTTTGTTTAAGAGTACACTATATTAAGGATTCTATCGGAACTAGGGGTCGAGGAAGCGCACCTTTGCTTCTTACGCGCAGAGTATGCCGACAGAGGCATTCAAAGCTAAAGTAGGTATATACCTAGGCTAAGCACTATTATTTATTGAGGTATGTATTAGACTGAGTCACTTAGTGACACACTACTCACTATATCCTTTTGTCGTAGGGGTAGGACGTCTGACTCGATCGTCTCATTTCTGATAATATATAAATTTTACCTTACAATAAAAAAATTATTGTTTCCTGAGACGTCCGAAGTCCCATAGGACAGGGATATAGTAATCATCATCATTTGATAGAAATAATATAATAGAATATTAAATGTGATAAAGTAGGTAAAGTATTTAATCGCTCTTCTAACTATACCTACTTTAGAAATTATTGAGGTGCCAATTGCTATCGTAAGCGCTATTATGGTATTGTGTTCCGTTTTACTTCCGAAGTCCCTTATGAGAGAGTACGTAGTTTACTTTCGCCGGATGTAACAAGTTGCTTTCGCTTCCCGCCATTTTGACAGCGATGATTGATGTCATGCCTGTCAACAAACTTAACCAAGCCACAAGCCGCCATATTTTTTATTATTGTAAGTCTCATATCATAACGGTGGATGTTCCACCAGGAAGCCGTTATTGGGACTTCGGACGTCTCGGGAAACATAATAAAAATTTTATTGTAAGGTAAAATTTGTATATTATGTGTTCCATTTTACGTCCGAAGTCCCTTATGAGAGATGTTTGTTATCTCCTGGTGGCTTGTGTAGATCATGAATGTAAGAAATGAATGAATAAATAAAAGACGCAACAATGTTAGGATTCTAATATAACATAATTATATTATTGTTTAGCTTTAAACAATTTTCACTTATTCAATCAATATAACATACAACAATCATGGCACTCACAAAAACTTAGTATTAAGAAGTACTAAAATATTGTGACAAAGATTTTCCCGAAAATTGCAGATCATCTGCAGATTGTATATTTTTCTGATAAAATTTCTTAAAAGTATGTTCATGACGCCAGTTAGCCTTATTTAATATTTCGTTTATGGGATAATTTTCTATCCAATTTAACGAGGCTACACCAAATCTTAGGCTACAGCAGATCTTAGGCTACCAGGGGAAGCCTGGATGCTCGCTTCAAGAATTTTTTTTTAATCCAACCCCCAATCATGGTAGGTGTGGCCGGCTTAACTGGTTCTGTAGTAGAAATAAATACATTAGTAATTAAACCTCTTTGATCTGAAGACATGTTTTTTAAAACGCTCAACCAGTAAATTGGATCAAGATTTTTATTTGGACAGGTCATTAGCTTCCAGCTAGACTACTGATATGATGCAGAATCGGTTTTGGAACCGAATGCAGGGTGAAGGGTAATTGACATTGAATTATCAATAAAGTGACTGGAGTCATAATGCAATAAAGTTAAATCATGGACTCTTCGTCCGGACGCCAATAAAAGTATTATAGCTACACGTCTAGAAATATCATACAGACTAGATACATTAGGATGTGTTTTTTAAACAATCTATAATTACTCTAGCGTCCCATATTGGTGCTTTAGGAGGCACCGGTCTTGACAGTGAGACTGCCTTTAACATATGTTTTACAATGTGACTGGAAGATATTTTGACATCCGATGATGTCTTACATACTGAAGCGATTACAGATTTATGTACCAAAATACTTCGGTAGGCTAACTTATCATAACAAGAGCTACGTCTTCAGGGGCCGGAGAACTAGGGTTCGCTAATTTGACTGCACCAATGTGTCCACTTACTCCAAATTGAAGTGTTGAAGCTCGCCAACAGTTTAAAAGTAGAGCTTTTTCTTCCGACGACCAATTGGATGTTAATATATCCCACCCGAAATGAACCAGGCTTCTAGATGTAGGTGATTGGTGAAGGCTGGGGGTAGACCCGTTGCAGTATCCACTAGACTGAGCTGTAGATCTGGTATCTTCGTCGGTCGTGACATAGCCCTGGCTTTCAGGTCTGGACGCCAGAAAGGTTTCTTCCATTTGGGTACCACAATTACGAAAAGTCCTATCGCTGAATTGAGGTGGTGAAGTACTTGTGGTATGAGGCATGGTGGTGGAAACACCCAGGCTAGGTCGTAGTGCCAATATCTGCTGAACGCGTCGTGAAAGCAAGCGTTCGAGTCGCACAAGTCGAGCGTAGCATTGTTTGGGACGACATGTGCAGTCTGAGGCGAACAAGTCTATTTCTGGAGTGCCCCACTGGTCGAAAATGAAACTCGTTGCCTGTGGTTTTAGGTGCCATTCGGAGCCGGCGCGACTGCGTGATAGACGATCGGCTTCCGTATTGTACCTTCCTGGCAGGTGGTGAGCAAGAAGTACAATTTTGAGACTGTCTATTAGAGTAAAGAGTTGTTCTGTTAACTCTAGAAGAAGTCTGGATTTGGTGCCTCCTTTGTATTTTACGTACGATATTACTGTTTTGTTGTCGCTCTGAAGGATCACCTCCGAGTTTACGAGTCTACTGGCCCTGGACGATATAGCTGCTATGACTACATACATTTCTTTTGCGTTGCAGTGCCAACGATTTTGTTGAAGAGTCCAAGAACCTGATACATTCTCGTTGTTCACTATGGCCCCCCATCCTATGTCTGAAGCGTCTGTGATTATATGATTGGTTGGTCGTGCCGGACGATGTATTGGCGTGTCTTGACCGATGTTTTGCAGCCACCGCTCCAGGTCTAGTTTTACGTCGTCCGGTAACGGAAGCAAGGAGTGAGGAATCCGACGAAGCTTGTTGCTGTGGCGCTGCAGAGTTCGGCAATGCAACCTTCCCAGGTGGGTGACGAAGATTGCGAAAATGAGAAACCCTAAAAGGCGTTGCGCCTGCTTGAGGGATCAACTGCCGGCTGCCAGGCACGTGGAGAGGGAGTGACGGGCTCTGATAGTCTTGTCTGCAGGTAATTGTTTCATGTTCATTTGAGTATCCCATATGATACCTAGAAACTCTAGCCTCCTTGTTGGAATGATGACAAACTTTTCGAAAGTGATACACCAACCTAGGTTGGTCAAGAAATCTACAGTGGTCCTTATCTGTGAACTGAGCAGGGTTTGAGACTGATGGACTATCAGGTTGTCGTCCAAGTAGACCACCTTGACTCCTTAGCCTTTCGACTACCCAATTGGTTAGTGTCGCGAACATTCTCGGTGCTGCAGCGAGGCCAAATGGTAGGCACGCCATTTGGTAAAGTTGACCTGCATAACTGATCCGTAAATAGCATCTGTGCTGTTCTTTTATCATTACATGAGTAAGCTTACGAAAGATCTAGCTTTACCATCCAATCCATACCTTGCAGAAAGGTTGGCATTCGGTAATGGTTGAAAAGATGAAATGACTTTGTTTTTACGATCTGGTTTAAAGCTTTGAGGTTGAATATAACACGATTCATTCCGTTGCTCTTGGTAATTATGAAAAGAGGGGAAATAAAACTTGGAGTTAAAGGGGCATGTTCTAGTATCTGATTTTGTAACATTTTTTGAATTTCGTCTGTCATCACGGTACTCTGAGGTGTTTTGTATTTTATCATTACTTCTCGAGTAGGCATAATCAAAGGTGGTGGCTGTTTGAAGGGAATTCGAGCACCCTGAATTATTTTTAAAATTGTTTTGGGAGGATCCATCAAAAGCCATTTGTCCTGATGAAGTTTCAAACAACCCCCCGAGAAGACCATTGAGTCAGGTTTTGTTATTCTTAAAATTTTTTCTGTTATTCTTATTTTTGGGCCCCCCTTTTCCTCTTGAGAAGGCTTCGTCATTATTTTGTCTAATTCCAGATTCTCTTCTGTATGTTTTATTTTTATTGATTGGACGGGTATGGAATGATTTATCACGAAAGCAGGTTGATGGTTGACTAGATTGTGCAGGTAACGCTCGTGGAACAGAAACCGTTTGCTTTTCTATTTTGTCAATGCCACCTATTTTCTGCAAATAGGTTGCCAGCGATTCGGGATTAAACATGTACTCACATGAGGGTGGTATTCTCTCTATGTCATCACGCATATATTTGCAATATATCATGAGAAACTGCTTTATAACCTGAATTGTCACCGAATAGATCTTTCAGTTTATCATAAATCATTAGAGGGGAAGGTTGGGTATTCGGCATCTGACCAGTCTATCAGGTTCTGCAAAGCAGTGTTGACAAATTCATTTTGTGCCATGACAGCGTTAGATAACGACGCAAAAGTTCGCTTCGTTTTAGACCAGCTAGACAAAGATTGAGAATCGTCAAAACGTTTCAACTCCTTGTTTACTTTTAATTCTGTAAAACCGGGTGACGCAACGTATTTTTTCTGTGTATCAGTGTAACGAACAGCTTTCCAATCAGAAGAGTCAAAGCGTTGCATAGCCGTGAGTTTAGTTACGCGTTCATATATAGCATTTAATCGCCTCTGTGGTCTAGTGGTTAAGACCACCGGTTTAGACCCAGAGGTCCCGGGTTCGATTCCCAGCGGGGGGTACATCTTTGTGTACTCGGTTTGGTTGGTAGTAGGACTTATTTGTCCGCCTGGCTAGCTACCAGCATCTTATCTAAATATGTCGCCATAACATCAATGTTTGTAGCATTGTTGTGTTCCGGCAGCTAGAGATAAGATAGCCAGTACCTCACTAGTTGAGGGTCCCGGCTGAAGTGCGCTTCCATCATTGGCTTTATTATCACTTAACATCAGGTGAGATCAAGGCACTGTGCTTACCCGTAAATATAAAAAAAAAGCCGGAGTCACTGAAGGTTCTTTAACAGTTACGGAAAGATTCGTAATATCTTTACCTCTTCGACTTGTCTCAACTGATTTGAAAACATGGCAAACCTCTGATCCATGTCCGTATCCAGTGATACTGAGCGTCTATCGTAACGGCTATCATGGCGGCTGGTACGCGCCCTTTTTCTTGGTAACGCGGGCGGCCCCGGGCTCCCATTGCAATTGTCGTCACTGCACTCACTCTCACTTAAACTGTCATTTGAAGATGAATTCGAACCGCGTGATTTTCTTTTCGAAGTCACCGACGACGCGGCGATGGCGGGAGAATTTTCTTTGTTATTATTACTCATTTTATTGAACGAATACTTAAACTCAAAAGGTCACACAAAAAATTTTTTTGCGAAGCTAGGTAACATCCAAACAGTTGAAAAACCGACGCAACAATGATAAAAAATATGGCGGCTTGTGGCTTGGTTAAGTTTGTTGACAGTCATGACATCAATCATCGCTGTCAAAATGGCGGGAAGCGAAAGCAACTTGTTACATCCGGCGGAAGTAAACTACGTACTCTCTCATAAGGGACTTCGGACGTAAAACGGAACACATAATACCATAATAGCGCTTACGATAACAATTGGCACCTCAATAATTTCTAAAGTAGGTATAGTTAGAAGAGCGATTAAATACTTTACCTACTTTATCACATTTAATGATCTATCAAATGCTACTATATGCCTAGTGCTATATGTGTAGTTTTATTAGTTACTAGCGTTTTTATTTTAAGGTTACTAGCTGACCCGGCGGACTTTGTACGCACCGCATTTTTTTTAAATATAGCCTATGTTACTCAGCGCTAATGTACATTCTAATGGTGAAAGAATTTTTTAGATCGGTCCAGTAGTTTTTGAGTTTATTCGTTGCAAACATACATACAAAAATACAAAGCTTTTCTCTTTATAATATAAGTATAGACTAACTGACCCGGCGGCGGACTTTGTACCACACTTTGTACCGCTTTGACGGTTTCTATGACAACAAAACAACAAAAGACATCAAATGTTTTACAGCTAGAAACATTTTGTATTGGAAAATTAAAATGTTTTTAGTATTTTCCGTTACTTATTATTTGTTTCTCACCGTTTAACCTTCCCTGAACTTCCACAAATATTTCAAAATCAAAATTATCCAAATCGGTCTGGTCATTCTTGAGTTTTAGCGAGACCAAAGAGATTCAATAGGTAATAGAGCGGCTATTGGAGACTTTTTCATACAAAAACTTTGAGCTGGGGCGCTAGTAACGCCATCTAACGTTGAGAAGCAAAACAGCGTATTAGAATCAATTAGAATAAGTTTCTACCACACGGTAGGTGTCGCTAGTACACCAGTAGGGATGTTCCGTTATGATTTCGACGTATAACTTTTATAAAGGTTAACCAAAATCGGTATAAAAAATATTGGGTCTTTACCTATGAAATTGACGATTTTTTTCTCACACATTAACAAGTGTATTACTTCCAAAACTTAATACCTTTTGTAAATATTTGTATATACATTTAATTAAGACTTATTATTAAGGCTTTAGTATTAACAATTATTTTTAATCTTGTATCTTTATGGCCTAATTTTTTTTAAATTGAATCTTTTTTTTGTTGTAGTTAGCGGAATTGACCTTTTGTTTCATTGTACCTTTGAAGGTACTTGTTTTTTCTACTTATAGTCTGCTATATTTAGCTAGTGAAACAAACATGCTGGCCTTTAATTTTTAGAAAGTTAACATCAATAAATGCTAAGAAAATTTTAAAAACTTAAGTATAAAAAATATAATTAAAACAAAACTCATACAAAACGTCAATTTCATAACTAAGGACCTAATATATAACAATAAGCAAGTGGCAATCAATGTAGAAAATGAAAATTCCGGTGAAAAAAATGAAAAATGAAAATTTAAAATCCGTATTGGCCCTTTAAGTTTAATATAAGTAGTAATATTCTGATGCAATGATCATCGCGTCGGGCGATCGCTGAGGTATCACTTAGTTTAACTGTTTTTGCATAACAGTCCTCCAACGCAATGATCATTGTATCAAAATATTACTACTTATATTAAACTTACGATATAAAAATATTATATATAACATTAATCGATAATAAAACGACATCGCTTGAACATCACTAAATCATCTAAAAGTAGTGCTTTTGCTTCTTACCACCAGAGGGCGGTATAGGGTATAGGCAAATGTTCTAGAATACTTTATTGGAAATTATTATATAGGCTGATTATTGGGTAAATATACAAAATACTTACGAAAATAAACTGTAATCACGTTCAGCCGTTTTACCATATCGGGATTTACAATATCGCAACACGCAATTTGGCATATTTTCTATAGATTTTGTCAAATCTATTCGCGCACAAACACGACTGCATTAGAGGTCGTATCACATCAAACTGAGCGACTTGTTACCACTTGGTAATAAGTAGTGGATTACAGTGTCGATCTCTATGTCCTGTCTATAGTAAGTAGTTAAATGTCTTTGAGCGAGACAAACGAACAGCAATTGATTTTTATACATGTACCTATATAGATTTGCGAAAACGAGAATTTATAATTATGGATTATTTATTAACTCTCTTAGTTAGTAACCCGGAGGCGCTGCTTCATGTTATAATTATCGTGATCGGATGAATTCAAATAAAAAATAAAACTCGCACTTGGCACTCTGACTGAAGCGTTTCATACGTTCCAGAAGAAAAATCAACAGACAACTAATATGACCAAGGTGACAACATGGTTATATAATGATGACTCACAACACAAACTAAGATAATGGCATAGCGGAAGAACTCATCAAAAGCAAACAAAACTGATAGACCCATTCATCAATTTAAAGCCTGAGTACAATTATTCCCAACACAGGCCCAAACTACGTAATAGGTATGAATGTAGACACATGACTTCTTTCAAGAGCAGAACGGGGACTTTCAGAAATACCTTGATCAAAGAATTCAAGCATTCATTCAGTGGAACCATCAAATATTACTGCTTACTAAATTTCACTGAACATACATCAGTAGGTAGGGGGTCCTCTAACGCCTTACTTACCTGGTACACTCTGTGGGACACCATGATTGCTTGGGATGAAGTCTAAGGTCTACATTATAGCATAAAGTAGATATGTAAACAGACCTTATTCTTCTTTTGACTCCCATAATTAGGGAGGAGGGGTTAAACCTACCTATTAAAAACCTTAGCTCATCCCCTTACTTGCCACCAAGGTGATTCGGGATCATGGTTAGATCATCTCTGGATATCCCCACAACGGCCAACAATATTATCTCCTATTAGCACAAGTATTATCTACAAAAAATACATTGCCTAAATATAAGGGTCAGTCCTATTCTATCCTATAATAACTATATAGACCTAATTCATGAGTGCATGCATACATGAGTGTTACCTATCTACATAAAATACATTGCCTAAATATATAGGGTCAGTCCTATCCTATCCTATAATAACTAATTCATTTAGAGCTGCTTTCACTCAATCCTCAAACACCAATCCATTAACCTTAAGTTAGTTGAATGTATTGGTGATGATGAACGAGAATGAACGAGTGGGATGAAACCCCACCCACACTTGATGATTTGTAATGTAGTGCAACTAAATATAAGGGTTAAAGGTTCGTTTTCACACCTTTTCAAAATGTTACATTCTGTTTATGATGTGCCCTAGAAAGTGCCTACTTGTGACATACCAATATTTAGGTTCTTCATTCAGTGCCAAGCCAATTAGTAAACAAGTATGTATTAAAAGAAAGTCAATTAAAGAAGGATATTTTAAGCACACAATTTCATAGCAAAAGCAAGCGTAATGGTAGAATGATAGGCACAGAATGAAAATTTAGTTATGCACTAAGATCAGTCACATTCTATTTAATTTAAAAAAATGTCTTCCATGTAAACAGTCACCTAATAATATGAGTTTACTTGACACATAAGAATCCGTATTGTATAAACAATAAGAGTCAAAAATGTCAAAGTATTTATACATATTATTGAAGGTTGTTGTACATAAAGAATATGGTCTTCAAAAACTGTTTAGTTTGGAAAATACTTTGGCTTATATTTTTGCACTATAACATACATTAATCTACAAATATATCACAGTTATAACACAACCCAATTGTTGCTGTATAAATTTCCATTCTTTTGAACAAATTTTCACATTATACATACATATTATTATTGATAATAATGTAACACAAGTTTAAATTGGATAGAAGACAGTTTACAATAAACCAAGTCTATGTTACAAAATATCCGACAGTATAAAAAGTTTGCATTGATTCTTCACACAAAACTTTTCACATGTACCCTGTACTTTATCAGATTTCCACTCTCAGATGATACTGTCTATTAGAAACACTGAAATTAGTCTTATTTGAAATACCTACAAAATTAAATTGTCCAAACCAAAATGTATTAGAAATTGTTCATCAAGGTTCATCACAACACTTAAGATTTCTGATTCAATAAAGTTCACAGTTCAAACACAATTTTTTATTATCAATTACCAAATAATTAATACATCGGTGGTCAATTTACACTTTTATCTGCGATCTCTATATGAACGATGTTGTTCACGGTCACGGCTACGGCCACGAGAACGATCAGATGTACGCCACAAAAACTCATCAACTGAACGCTCATATGATCGTTTATCATAAACCAACACTGAGCGTGGGTAGTCATGCAAGTCATAATAACGTGGGGGTGGTGGAAGAGGAGGTGGTGGCAACCCATCGTATGTTGATAAAGCACCGCTGAATCCTGGGGGCGCAACATAAGGCAGTGGTGGCAGCTGGTGATGCATTGAACGCATGTACTCTGCCACATACGCTTCAGCAGCAGCAGAGCCACTGCTATTATAGTTCTCTCTTTGACGACCAAACCAACCAGACATGCGTTCGCGCATATATGGAGAGGGTGACCTTCTCTTAAAAGTATTTGAAGCCAGTCTGCTTCTGGGTGTTGAGAATATTTTTCTTCGACTTCTTGAAGAAGCTCCTAAACGACTTCTATAATTAGTTCCCCTTGAAGATAATGGTGCACGATAAGTTCTGTAGCTGCCTCCACTTTTCAAATAACCTCTTTTTGATGCTTCTTTAGACTTTCGGAGAATTGGAGTCATTTCAATACCCTCATCCTCAGGAAACAGTCTACATAATTCTTCTGCAACCTTAGGTTCAATTTCTTGACCATCTCTACCAATTTTAACTGGTTTACCTTCATTCCATGGGTTGTATAAATGAAGTGTACTGCTAAATGGCAACTCTTTACGACAAATCCAATCAACTTTAAATACACCATCTAAAACTTTCGCCGATAGTCCTGGTGGTAGTACCCAAGAGATGGGTGGTACATCACGACGGGACTCACTGCCCAGTCTAGCAAAGCCAGCAAATTTACCACTTTCTTTCACAGAAAATATCAAAAGAACATTTCTTGATTCCCTGTAAGCTTGATTTAAGTTGGCTTCATTTTGCGGCAGTGTGGACCACACTCCTTTGGCTTTTGACAATGTTATGTTTTCTGCATTATTTGACTTTATCAAAAAAAATCTGGTATCCCTAAACAGATAATTCAATTTTGTCATATAATCATAAGTCTTTATCTTGTTGCTGGCATCTTTAACGCATCTTCTCTTATTTTGGACTGGGGAATGGCTTTTAGACTTGGTGCGTTTTCGATTTACGCGTCTTTCTTTAGATTTCGTGCTGACGGAACTGATGCTTGGAGTACTCGACTCGCTAGACGAAGAGCTAGAAACTTCACTTCGCGTGTCAAAATCTTTGCCTTCCTCCAACTGTTTGAGTTCTTCGCCAATTTCTGCTTCCACTTCGCCAACGCCAAGGTTGACGGCGTCGGTGTTGTTGGAAACCTCCATTTTCGATTCAGTGTTTGGAATGTTTGGATGATGCTAACATAACTATTTTAATAGAGGCAATAACACATAGTATAAGTAGTAAATGGTGAAAACACAACCTAATCAATTTAAAGCATCGCAAATCAGAGTAGTTCCAAGTCCAATATCTTTAAAATCAAAAAATAAAGCCTGAATTATTTGATTGACTGACGGAAAGCAATCATCAAAAATCGCATTTTTTTTTAGCAAATGGATTATTATAATAAAGCCTATAAGTAGGTACTAACATAATAGACATAGTCTATGCCTAACCATGAAAAAAAATATTACACTGCATTCTTCGATCAATATTAGTTTTCATATTAGTATAAAAAATTGTATTCTGTATGTGAGAAACGGATGAAGGAATAATAGAAATGTAAAAAGAAGATTGCCAAATATTCCAGTGTCTACTTTTAGTAGCCAAACTCCATCTCACCACAAACTCTTCACTCCACTCATCAGTCAAATAATACATAACTGTAATATTCAATTTATTAGCTAAAATAATGTCTTTTCGTTATAAATTATAAATGATTCCCACTCGGGGCGCGTTTTCTCTGTTCATTGTTCTGTGTTCATATATTTTAGCACCATTGACTGTGACTTTCTTAAAATAGTACAATGCTCAAAATGAACTAGTAATCTAGTGGGTTACTCTTGAAACACAATTGCAATAATCAATTTCCAATCCCAAATCTAAAAAATTCAAATGGCACTCTTAATAGCGATAATAGCGCTACATTGGAATTAAATCGCGTGGAAATTGAGTGAACAAATTATTATCGAGATGGGGCGTTCCGAAATTGCGAAACTTATCCCAATATCGATTCATATTAATCGCATTGGAATTGTATTGAGATTGAGTTTGCGTCAAGAGTAGCCTACCTGCTCACTGCGCGTTGCAACTTGCAATCAAGACACTTGTGATCGGTGTCCGTTAAGGTAGCGTACACATGGTCAATTTAACGCTTCTTGTTATGCCATTTATTAGAGCGTAATTAGTGCAAACACAAAATAATTAGTGACTTTTTAGTTTAAGAAAAATGAAGTCTTTTTTAGTGTGTACGCTTGCATCACGATCAAGCTGTACCGTAAAAAGTGTCCGTTAAGCTAGCGTGCGCATGGTCGACTTCACGTTTCTTGTTATGCCATCTTTTAGTGCGTAATTAGAGCTTAATTAGTGCCTCTATAGTTAAAGAAATAAAGACCTTTTTAGTGTGTACGCTGGCATCACGATCAAGCTGGGGGCGTACCCATGAGCGTTTTCGAAAACTACTTATTTTATAGCAACGAAATTTACACACATATTTAGTGACTAATTAGTGCCCACGCCCCACGTGCCCACTAATATACACTCACGAGCAAAAGTATGGAATCACTTATTTGGAATTGACTCCGCGCGATCTTGAATACTTAATAACTAATTAATAATAATAAAAATGGTACCATTTTAAAGGTTAAACTGTTAACTTTAAATTGATACCAAATTCATTTAAATCACACCAGTATTTAAGAAGCTATTCCGGATTAAGTGAAGGAGTTAAGTAAACATTAGGAATATGGAAAAATAATAAATGAAGGAAAAAACAAAAATTTATTAATAAAATTTTTATTTGGCCTTAAAGTCAAGTTTAAATATTTGGTGTTTCCTCCTCTCGCCCTAATAACTGCTTGAAGACGGTTTTTCATTGACCTAATCAGCTTCTGTATTGATCCTTGCGGGATACATTCCCACTCCTTTATCAAAGCTTTCAGCTCATTCACACTTGAAGGAGCAGGATTTCTGGAACGAACCCTCCTCTTCAGTTCATCCCACACGTGCTCAATGGGATTCAAGCCCGGGCTGAGCACTGGCCAGTCCAATGTGGCGATACCGACTTCTTCGAGGTATACAGTTGTAGCAGGGAAGTGTGACAACGAGCGTTATCGTACATAAGGAGGAAGTCATCACCAATATATCCCGCATAGGGAACGACATGTTCCAGCAGAATATCGGAAATGTAGCGGTCTGAAGTTAGACCGCCTCCTCGTCCCCCGCCAGGCACGAAAACAAGCTCCGTTTTACCGTTGAAAGAAATGCCGGCCCACATCATACAAGAACCGCCCCCATAAGACACCGTCTCAGCGAAACAGCACTGCGCAAATCGCTCCCCAGGCCGCCTGTTGACCCGACCCCTTCGGTCGCTGCCGTGCAAACACATTCTGCACTCATCGGAGAACAGGATTCGCCTCCATTGCTCAACCTCCCAATCAAGGTGGGAGCGAGCAAATTGAAGGCGAACTTGTCGGTGACCTGCTGTCAGTTTCGGGCCTGTGGCAGGCCTTTTTGGAGTTAAATTAGCTTGCTTAAGTTTTCGACGAGCTGTCCACTCGCTGGCAGCTACATCACGAACATTTCGGAGCTCCTGTTGGACGTCGACACCAGTCAAACGCCGATTTCGGAGAGAGGTTAACACGATAAAACGGTTATCCCTCTCCGATGTGCACCGGCGCCGTCCAGATCTTGATCTCGGGATAAAGCCACCAGTCTCCCGAAAGCGTTTATAAACTTTGGAAACACAGGACTGGCTTATGTGGAGCTGACGTGCGACAGCCCGCTGATTGAGCCCTTCTTGCAATAGGGCGATGATTTGTGCTGCTTCTGTAGGTGTAGTATCCATTGTCGTCTAAGTTCAAGGGTCAAAATAGCGGATATATGTGCCGGTTAACGTGTGAAAGGCGGCTGATAAAGAAAATCCGATAACGTGTGCTTTTATAGGGGGTCAATAGGCCGCAACTCGCGACGTATCAAACAAATGAAACATATCTTTTTCCTTACTCCTTCACTCAATCCGGGGTAGCTCTTTAAATACTGGTGTAATTTAAATAAGTTTGATATCAATTTAAAGTTAACAGTTTATTTAACCTTTAAAATGGTATCATTTTTATTATTCTTAATTAGTTATTAAGTACTCAAGATCGCGCGGAGTCAATTCCAAGTATGTGATTCCATATTTTTGTTCGTGAGTGTAGTATCCTACCATTTTAGGTGTCTTACTACTAAAAAAAATGAAAATAGTAGAATACTATATAATATATACTATATAATATGTATTAAATAGTAAGGTTGGCAACCCTATCACAAGTCTTGTTCAATGTCCCCGTTCCTTTATAAGTAATTGTTATGAAATTTTGCATAGCGTGGGCACTAATTAGTCACTAAATATGTGTGTAAATTTCGTTGCTATAAAATAAGTAGTTTTCGAAAACGCTCATGGGTACGCCTCCAGCTTGATCGTGATGCCAGCGTACACACTAAAAAAGGTCTTTATTTCTTAAACTAAAGAGGCACTAATTATTTTGTGTTTGCACTAATTACGCTCTAATTACGCTCCAATAAATGGCATAACAAAAAACGTGAAATCGACCGTGTCTACGCTACCTTAACGGACTTACTAAAAAGGTCTTTATTTCTTAAACTAAAGAGGCACAAATTATTTTGTTTGCACTAATTACGCTCTAATTACGCACTAAAAGATGGCATAACAAGAAACGTGAAATCGACCATGTGTACGCTACCTTAAGGGAGGCCGCACACACACACGGTTTCCTGATTAGGTTTCCGTTTTAGGAATCCAGATTCGGATTTCCACAAGCCTACTGTTTTTTCTATTCGGAATTAATATTGCCAGTACGTAGAGTGACGCCTTCGTGATAGCACGTTTTAACATGGACGAATAAAGCTGTTTACAAATCTGCTCCTACGCCAAGTCTTTTACATCTCTATTGTAATAGTCGTTATTATTAATGTCCCATAAGCATGGATATTTTTCTACACACATTACTAAATTTTTAGGCTCACATTTTGTTAGACAAAAATAAACAGAGAAATGAATAACGTAAAAAATTAAATCTAATAAAAATATCAGTAGCACACGTCCACTCAATACAGCGCTGATGCGGTTTCTGAATGAAAAATTCCGTTCCGTCCGTTCGTGTGCGGCCGGTAAACCAAAAGCTACGCGAGCGCTGCGTTCGGAATGACGTCATTCGGTTTTTTTCCGTTTATCAAACCTTAACGGCGATTTGGAGCCCGGAACGAACGACAGGTTTTTTTCCTGATGAAAAATATACGAACGTTTGCGCCCTGGTGAATATTTTGTGGGTAACGCGTGCATTCAGCTCTCCGAATCTGAATTCCTGATACGGAAACCTAATCAGGAAACTGTGCGTGTGTGGCCTCCCTAACGGACACTGCTCGTGGCTGACGAGGCCTCCCTCATCACTCAACTTAAGGTTGATTAGAGAAACCAACATTTGTTGCACTGCGCACTGGTGCCAATGTTACAGAGAACCACATGCTCGCTTATATTTTTGTAACACGCGGCCAGCGGCGCATATACGTAAAATGATTGCGGCTTCAAGGAGGCATTAAAGAAAAGTTGTTGGCGAAAGAACAGCTTAACATGAATAATTTTGTACATGTACAACCAAGCCAATGCTCAACATTGTCACTTTGCTATTAACTGAACAATTAACTTAGTTTTAAATGAGCTGGGTTTCCGAAGATGTAACATTAGCAAAATACTTGATTTAAAAATTTAAATAAGCAAAGCTTATTTAGTCGATAATTTTTTATCGATATAAGTGCATCTCAAAACGGAAAAAAGTAGCACTAAGTGTCAGCTGATTTTAGTTTTGTAATGTTGGCATTACTTTATTACTATCGTAAAAACCCGCCTATTTTCTTTTTAGTGTTTTGTTTTGTGATAGATTTAGCTATCGATATCGTAATAAAGTTTTAGTAAAAATGCACTACTTACAGAAATATTTAGAAAAAGTACCAGTTGCTAATTCAAGTTCAAAATTAACTAACAGTAGCAAATCAAACATTCTTCTATACTGTAATTATTATAGCTTCTATTCACAAAAGGTAAGTAAAACTTTCTTTGTCGTCCAATACTTAACTTTTATTAAATAAACATTTTGATATGTCTGTCGCAGGTATTGATGGCCCTCTATGAAAAAAAAATTGAGTTCGAGCCTTTCGTCATTGATATTACGAAAGGCGAACAATATTCTTCATGGTTCTTGGATATTAATCCCCGCGGAGAAATCCCTGTCCTCAAAGTAAATAATGACACCATACCAGATTCCAGTAGAATATTAGATTATTTGGAATTATATTTGAATCAAGGTACTTATTAAAAAAAAATTATTGGTATTTATGTTACCCTAATTTTAAGTTTCAAATAATAATCCGTTTACTTTTTTTAGATTTGCCATCTCTCATTAATGTATCAAATGATAATAAAATTGTGGAGAATATTAATAAATTTCGCGATTTAATTGAAGCATTACCAGCAGGGGTCATAACTGTTGGCTCATTTTGCCATCCACACTTGTGTGGATCTCCAAAATTGCCTTTTGTCTTACCAGTGAGAGAAGTACTTAAAAGTAAGTATTATATTTTTGTATGTTATATATAAAATGAGTACTACCTACCTACCTTACTGACTGCCCTTAATTTTTCACTCAACACCTGAGTTAAGATAAGTCTAGCATGACCTAAACATTTATCTTAGGGTTTTTTTACATCATTTATTATCATTTTCAGCTGGTGATTTGGCAAGTTCTAAGAACTTAAGAAAGTTGGCAGAGGTGAACCCTAAAGCCAGAGGCATATTATTATACAAAGCAGAAATACAAGAAAGAAAACATGAAATTCTTTCTACTGAAGATGAATTTTTAAAAGTTCTAAATATAGTAGATCAAGTACTGTCACTAGTTGAGGAGCAATTGAAAACTCAGATTGAAGGTTTTATTCTTTTATTTATTTCAAATGCAGTTATTATATAAATATATATTATATAATATTATGTATAATTAACTTATTGTATAAAAATATTTTTATACATTCCAGGTAACTGGTTGTGTTGTGAAAACTTCACTATAGCTGATATTAATTTAGCCATTCTACTTCAAAGATTATGGGAACTTGGGTTTGAAGGAAGATTTTGGACTGGAGGAAAACGTCCTTTGTTAGAGAGCTACTTTAATCGTGTGAAACAAAGAGATTCATTCAAGCAAACAATACCAAATCTGCCATATCATATAAAAATGATTATAATGTCACAACCAATTGGTTATGTAGGAGCTGCAGGAGCTGCATCAATTGGTGCAGTTGTGGCATTAGTGTACATCTTCAAAAAATTTATTTTCTAAGATCTTTTTATGGACTTGAAAATAATGTGTTAATTAAAGGCAAGTATGCAGTACATGTATAATAAAAAGAAGACTCATATAAATGAATTCTATTTTTTTAATAAGGAATATAATAAGTAAATAGTTGTTGAATGATTATACTATAGTATTTGTGCAATAAAGAATATATATTGTATTGTATGTATTCAGAGTAACTTTTAAAATAGCTATTAGATTTGATATTTTTGAATTCTATAGGTCATTAAAACACAATTTCACAATACTCTGTGAGTTTGTTAACATTTTGTTAATTATCAACAAACTGGTGTACAAGTGGTCTATGAATGTGCACCTTTTGAATTCATTGGACCTTTAGAATAGTTATTAAGTAATAGTATAACAGTTTGATAAAAGTTTTACAATAATAATGTTAGCTAACAGAGTATAGTGAAATTTCCCAATCCCAATTATTATTATAATTATTATTATTTTAATAATTAGTCTGTCCCAATTGGGACAGACTAATTGTTACAAATTAGACATAAAATTGTTTAATTTAAAATGTGCTGTAAAGTATAAGCTATTTAATAGTAATAAAGTGGTTAGCACCATGTGAATTAGAAAAGATGTTAGTTGATTACACATCAAATAAAAGATATGAAATAAATAACAAAATTATATTACAAAAATCTTCTGTCTGATCTCTTTACCAAATTAAGAATCATCCACACTACTTTAAACTTATCAAGCAGATGACCTTTAAATACATTAGCTTCCATAACCCATTTTCAACTTACATTAAAATAAGACAACTATTCTACTTTTGTATAAAATAAATAAAAACCAGTAAAAACTTAATCCCCATAAATGAACTGTATTATCTTGTTTCTTCATCTACACCCTCTTGAGTCTTATTTATGGGCATGCCCATAAAATGTTTTCCATTTGACACACTCTTTTTTTTCCGGTTAACTGGAAGTGCCATGGTGGGCTTTTCTTTGTTGTACTTAAATATTCCATCTCCTGGTAAATTTGGTAACACATTAGGTATTGTATACCATACTCTATAAGTCACAAACCATGTTAAAATTGCAATTACACCACTTATAAATTTCTCTACCATAATGTGGTAATACAGAATTGTTGAGACTAACATGACATCCCACAATAATTGAAGAAAAGCTATTGCAATTAAAAATCCTCTGACATATGGTGTATAATTTTCATATGATAATTTCAAGGTTTCTAACTCTTCACTCTTTAAGTTCTTCAATGGATTTGTACGAATTGTTCTATCATCCACAGTTCTGGCATACTTCTCATCTCTAATGTAATCCTTTATTCCCTCCCATCCATTTATTGCTCTAGCTTCTTCAATCATAATCAAGCTTGAATATATCAAAATGAAGCAATGCCCTGATATATCAAATCCATTCCAAAAATGCCCATTTTTTAAGCAGGCACTTTTATCAACAATTGCTTTCATGTTACAACGTCCATATTTTGTTTCAATAATATTAAATAGTGTAGTCCACCCATACCAAAACAGAGTAGCTATTAACAATCTCGACAAATGAGCAGTAATAATGAGTCTTCTCTTACCACAATTTGTAGTGTAAGACGTCAAAAGAACATAGGGCACTGTTAAAAACAATGTCCAAAACCAACCAATTTTCACAAAATATTGATTGAATATGTTATCGCTTCTAGAAAAGTAAGATTTAGGAAATGTAAACACATCAGCTATAAGAGAAATTAGGAACAGAGCTCCTAAATAGAGGGCTATTTTTAAATTGGTGTCAAAAAATAGTATCTTCTTGCAAACATGCACAATCATTAAAGTCAGTACTTCTAAGATAGACGACGCTTCACGTATTGGTTTAGTACCTTTAGTTTCAGGACACTCATCTTGTACTTTGAAATTCATTCGAGGACCTTTGAAATTATTTCTGCTTGTCATTGTGTATTTAAATGAATCGCATTGGATTGATATACTTTTTCAATCTATTCAACCTGTCGAGATATTTTTATAGCAAGCTTGACACATTAAACAAGACAACACAAATCAAGTGACAGTGAGTGACATTTCTTTTAGTTTTTTTTCACGGTATAGAAGGATGTACCCATACAGCCTTGTCTTAATTTGTAAAATAAGATCGGATGTTGATGTGATGACGTAGTTGTCGACATTGAATAAGGCTCTTTTGGCTTACTAAGTAAAAGTAAACCGTAATGAATAATTTTGGCGGGTTGAACAGAGCCATAATAGCATAGTTGGTTGGTAGTGCAAATCACCCGGCATCCCATGGTGTGCGGGTTCGAATCGAAAAAGTAGATTTTTTTTCAACACTTTTTTCAAATTGTAATTTGTTTGCAACATAATTTGCCTAAATTTCAGCCAGTTCAGCTCGGGTTTGGCTCGAAGGGACGCTGTGAGGCTGCGGTTCACTCTTGCTGAATGATGGTGGTAAAGGTTCGCCTAAAAATTTTAGTCCTAATAGTACATGGCCAAACCGTATCGGCCTAAACTTATAACGAACAATTATTGTTTCGCCTAACAATTGTTTTGCCACCTTCACCTAACAATTTTTTTTTGGTCTAAGAATTGAAAGCCCTAATTTTAGGATCTATAATGTGAAATACCCTAAAATATATTGGCATAACGTTATTTTAGCATTACGACGATTTCGCTTAATATATAAAAGCTCTAATTTTAGCATATCTAATATTAAATGTGCCATAAATTTGTCAGCCTAATAAACGAATTGCCGAAAGCATGGAATTTCAATTCTTCTATGACAAAAACAATTTTATTGAAAAAACAAATTGACAGAAGCGAATCGCTGCAAATCCGACTCTACGTAGTCTTGTCTGCCCTACCCTAGAGTGTAATTTAATCCGCGTAGGCGCGGAGGGGCGAGACGGCCCGCGAGTGGAGGAGCAGGTGAGTGAGCAGCAGACAGCCGCCGCGGCTGAGGCTGACCGGCAAAGCCGGCCAGCAAGCCGAAGCTGTGGGTGGCGAGCGAATACCATCTGCGATGATAAGCTCGCGTGGGACCGCCGGAGCCCCGCAGCGCCGGAGTCGTGACAAAAACCATATTGCATGCTTGCTTGCAGCTGCATGCCTGCTTGCATGCTGCATGCCTGCTTGCATGCTGCATGTCTGCTTTCATGCTGCATGCCTGTTTGCATGGCATACCTGCTTGCATGTTGCATGCCTACCTGCATGCTACGTTAGTATTAATAAATATTAATAATTAAAAGGAAAAATGCAATATCATGTATCAAGTTCTTTATTTTTATTGTAAAAACAAAACAGAATCATGCAAATGTAAAATCAACATAAGTTAGAATACCTACATACGTTTGAATCAATTTGCAACAAATGCAATTCTTTGGCCAAGTTACTTTGTCTTATTAAAATGAGTAGGCGTTTTATACTTTTTGATTTTTAATTTTGTGCGAATTAATATTTAGTAATTGCAAACTTTAGGGTTTACGAATTGTTCCGCCAAATGTCGCATTTGGTAAATAACAATATGGCGATAAAACGTTAGGCGAAGTGAAATTAGACCAAACACGATTATGAAGAGTGAAATTATGCGAAAAAAATGTGCCGTGCCAATTAGAAGTACAAAAAATTAGGCGACCCGATATATACCCGGTGAAGGTGGATGTGATGTGAAGAATGCCTTCAACTCCGTAGACAGGGGTGGTCTGCTGGCGAAAGTGAAAGAGGAGATTCCCATTTATTATAAATATTTATGGCAATGTTACGGTGAACCAACAAATTTGATTTACCGTAACAATCTTTTACATTCCGCCGTTGGTTGCCAGCAGGGTGACCCTCTTGGACCTGCTATTTTTTCTTTATCTATACACCAAGTAATTTCGAATCTAAATTCTAAATTATACCAGACGGCACTTTAGGGGGAAACACTGGTTTAGTTGTCGTGGACCTACAAACTTTGATAAACCAGTTTGGAGTTGTAAATTGTTCAATGACCGACCGCGTTTGGTTACAGGCTTCGCTTATTGTACGCTTTGGAGGACTAGGAATTAGAAATTTATTCAGTGTGGCCCTGCCAGCGTTTTTGTCTTCTGCCCATAGCACGTACAATCTTTACAGGAAGATTATCAACCCATCATTGGGTTCTGTAGAGTTGTCGGCCGAGGCAGATGCTAGTAACGCTTGGTTATCTGCATGTCAAAATTCTAGCCTACCCTTACTACCACAATCCCTTACTATCTACCAATATCGCAGAAGCAATGGAACGAGGGGATTATGCAAGCCAAGAGAGAGTGGGTTCGTGTGTTAGGCCCCCGGTGTGTGACGCCCCCGTGGTGGAGGCACCCGATTTTCAATTAAGTTATAACAGCCAATTTTGTTGTAATAAAAGTCATTTGTACCAGATACAGTCAGCGACAAAGTGTTTCTGAACTAAATAAGTAATTTAATTTCACTGTGAAATTTCATGTTTATGATTATTATGAGGATGATGCATTACAGGTATAATTATCTGATTATTTAGGTATTTTTTGACTAACAAAATATTAGACATTATTATTAGGTTGTTGTTACAGTATATTTCCTTTAAATACATTATTTTGTACCTTTTCCAAACGAGCCGCCCGACTAAACCGGTTTTAGACAAAAGCCAGATAATAGAGTTCAGGTAAACGGACATATTGACAATAGCGAATGTAGCAATGGACACTATTTCTACCCCTTTCGCACAGAAGTCAAATAATTGTTACAATAGGTTACTGTAGTAACCTATTGTAACTGTAGTAATAAATACTGTAGTAATCCTGGCAGGGTCGCCATGCAAAGGTAGTGGTTCGGCGCAACGGAATAAGAATGCACTTGATGGTTTAAAGGTCTATATTGATCTGTCTCTAATAACTAAGGTTACAATTTATATAGGGAGTATGATGCGTGTGTGTTAATACGGTGTACACACACTACATTACTGATAAGAAAGTTTAGTCGGCCATGACATCTCAAAATGGCAAGTCCAGGTCCTTCGCAGGGTTTAGCACAAAGTAATTACCAAATAATTTCAAATAGACTTGGTGGAAGAACGTTATTACATGTCGGATTTGCTTATAATTTCCACAGAAAAAATAAAAAATCGAGTGTGTGGACATGTGTAAACAAAAGACATGGCAAGTGTAATGGTTCCGTAAAATTAAGTGAGGAAAGTGACAATGTTCAAATTCAAAGGTGTCATAATGCTGAGTGCCAACCTAACATATTTGAAAACAAAGTAAGAGTTGTTATGGACAAATTAAAAGAGGACGTAACAACGAGTTTTAGCTCTATACAACAACAATTTGAAGTAAAAATTGCCGAGTTACAGAGTACAGGTACAGGGTTTGAAGAATACGTTCCAAAATACAACAATGTCAAGCAACAATTATACAACAGTCGAAACAAAGCCTTAAATGTTGAAAAAACACAGTTTCATAAATCATTGCCAAGCTGACAGACAAATATGATAAAAAACAAATTTCAGTTATGGAGTTTTTGGAACAAATCCGTCCGTTTGTGCAAATCAAACCAAAATGTAATTAAAAAATATTTAAAATAATTACTTAGACTTAAAAATTATGATTTTGCATGTTTGTTACATAATTACTAAATTTAAAATGTTTAATTGTATCAATAACAATGTTGTAACTATTTAAGTAGATACCTTTATATTTACTGGCTAAAATGACTCAAATTACATATTTAAGTACAAAATTTAAATCATCCTAATATTCAACTGTTTTTTTTCTTTTGTGTCTGTGATTTTTAATGTTAATTGTTATTGCTATATTTTAATGTTTAATAATTTTTTATCAATGTTCTAAATATTTAAGTAGATACCTATATATTTACTAGGTATAAATGAATTAAAGTACATATTTTCAGTAGCTTAAATCATCCTAATATGTAACTGTGATTTTGCATGTTAATGTTGCAATATTTTAATGTTTAAATATTTTGTTATCAATTTTGTAAATATTTAAGTAGATACCTATTATCATTTGTTGTTTCATCGACAATATATTAATAAAGATTTATATTAATAATCTAAGACTGATCATTTCATGTAGACATTTATAAACATTTTTATAATAGGTTACATTTTGCTATCTGACTGTACTTTTGATAAAAATATTCAACTTATAAATTTTATCGCACTAAAACGAAATCGGGTGCCTCCACCACGGGGGCGTCACACACCGGGGGCCTAACACACGAACCCGAGAGAGTCAGGCCACTGGCTCTAGGCATTGCCATCTGCCAATGTCGGTACCTTGTTGGACGGGCTGTCTCTTACTCTAGCGGTCTGCCTCCGTTTAGGCGCCAGATTAGTCGCTTCGACGTTAGTTCGTCGACCTTAACCGCTGTGTGTGTGGGGAGACTGTTTACGAGCTTGGCCACCACGGCCTCTTTTGCGCTCGTAGTGCTGGCCGTATGATGCGTCACTCGACATTAAACAGCATCATCCGCAGTGCTTTTGCCACCATTGGTTTACCGGCTGTCTTAGTGCCAGCTGGTATCTCTCGCAGTGATGGCAAGACACCTGACGAAATGACCTGGAAGCTTGGCAGGCCGTTGGTGTGGGATGCAACCTGTGCTGACACCGTGGCTCCCTCGCATGTTCACTGGCATGTGGCTACCTCTGCCAGCGTGCGTATTAGTTTGACAATCCAAAGTTGCCAGCGCTCTTGAGACCGTTCCCATGAGCCCACAGTTGGAGTACATTTTTTATCTATAGGTCTTTAGTTTTTAATTTTCTAATTATTTTTCTATTTTTTTTTCAAGTAAAATTAAGTAATGTTTCTTTTTGTTGTCTAAACAAATAAATATGACTACCTCTGAAGTGGCAAGGCGCGGAATGCAATAATGGCGACGAGTGGCGCGGGCTCCTTCGTGGGTGGTCACACTACTTATGGGTATCGGGTTACATTATCAGGAAAATCTCGCAAGTTCGAAAGATAAGAAGCATATGACATATGTATACTTGTTCGTAACTGAAATAAGCTAGCTGTTTATTATATAATATGGACTATTATATGGATGGATATATTTTAACAATCTTGAGCTGAATATTTTTATCTCCTTTATTTATTTTCTTTCTAAAACTAGATTTTTACAATATTTTAATATTAAAACAATAAAACATTATAAAAACCTAATCCTAGAGTACCACCAGCAGCGGGGCAGGGCCCTAGCTACCGGTGGTCAGGGCTGCAGAGTGAGGAACCTCCTGACAATACGTGCCGTATTATTATTATTCTCTTATTAAATATATATCTTAATTTTTTTACAATATTTTATATAAAACCGTATTTACAATATAAATTATTATAAAACTTAACCTATTATTATGATCTTTATTTATTCTTAGCATAGGTTTGTTATAATATTAATATAAAAGTAAATTACTAAAGCACATACAAAACATAAAAATATTATAAAAAACTTAGCATAGAGTGCCGCCGGCAACGGGGCAGGGCTCAAGCTGCCGGTAGTTAGGGCTTCAGAGACAGGAATCTTCGGACTATCCGCGCCATGTCCAAGAGTACCGCCTTCTGTATCTGACCCTTGATCCAACCATTTGAGTGAGTCTCTTAAGGTATTGGTCGAGACCCTTCGCTACCAGACCGTTCGCAGACACGATTAGCGGCACAATGATTGTCGAGTCAATATCCCACATGGCGGTTACCTCATGAGCCAAGTCAAGGTACTTGCTGACCTTGTCCTTCTCGGCCTTTACGAGGTTCTCGTCATGTGGGATGGTGACGTCGTCGACAAGCACTGCCCGACGTTGCGATCGATCTATCAGCACGATATCAGGCCTATTAGCTAGAATAGTCCTGTTCGTGATGACAGCTCGATCCTAATAGAGCGTGGCACGGCCGTTTTCGAGAACCGGCGCAGGTGTGTACCTGTAGTACGGCATTTCAAAGTCCACAAGACTGTATAGAAGAGCAAGTTGCTGGTGAATAATCCTAGGTATCAGAATAGGTATGTCTGTGCCAATACTCGCCGTTAGCAAGATGAAAACAACCGAAGACTATGTGCCTGAGTTATTCCCCGGGACGGCGGCATGCCCGACAAATGTCGACCGTACCGTCCTTCAGGATATATCTCCGGTAGTTATTTGTCATGATAACTTCGTCCGCAATTATTATTATTATTATTATTATTATTATCTCTTTTATTTATTTTCTTTCATAAAACTAGATTTTTACAATATTTTAATATAAAAACAATAAAACATTATAAAAACCTAATCCTAGAGTACCACCATCAGCGGGGCAGGGCCCAAGCTACCGGTGGTCAGGGCTGCAGAGTGAGGAACCTTCTGACAATACGTGCCGTGTCTAGGAGTACTGCCTTTTGCATCTGAACCTTAACCCAACCTCAGCGAGAGCCTCTCTAGGTGTTGATCGAGGCTCTTCGCTATCAGACCGTAACCGAACCTAAACGACTATCGGTACAATAATGGTAATAATAATAATTTTTGTAACATGTATTGTTTTATTTACAACATTACACCCTATTTAACAATAATTAGTAAGAACAAAAAGATGTCTTCATAAATCATTCTCTTAGAGCATTAAACTAAGATTATTCTCACACAAAACCACTTTGAAACGCTCGTGTACAGAATTGCACACTGTCACTGCAGTCTGCACATCGAAATAACATCGAATAATTGATTTTTGAGCGGGAATTTTGTTTACACGTCAGGCTGTTGGCGTCGGTATTGGGCATTTTCGCTAGAAGATGTCCCTTCGCTTTTTACGATGTCCCACGACTTTCAATGGCATTATTTAATAATCTATCTGGACTACTAACTCAAATATTAAATGACATCGGAGATTGTACATTCCTTTTCCTTCTAAATACTCAAAATTAAAGGTAGCATATATTATAATGTAAAAATATATTTTTTAACTTAAAATGATGATCATTTTTGCATATCCCCACTGACTAGTTGAAGTTTAGAACATTGTTGTTCATTTATTCTTAACTCTATGCAGTCGCGAAGTATTTTAATTGATGCATATAATAATGAATTTGAGGAAATAGAGTGTAAATTATTGAAAATACATTTAAAACTCATTTAATTACTCGGGTCGGATTTTGGTCCAGACATGGAATTCAATTTTGTAACCGCCTTTTTGCAATGAAATTGTATGAAAACTATGAATGTTACTTTTTACGGTCTAGCAGTTTTAAATCAATCCGGTAAATATTTTTTTCTTGGACTGGCAAAAATCATGTTCTGTCGGTATAGGTTCTAACTCGTGGTCAAGACGTGCATAAAAAGTTTGCTCTGTTTTGTAACCGTCAAAATAAAAGTTAAATCAAGCATTTGTTGTTTAGGCCTATTATAAATAGGTTCACATTTTACGAGATTTTACAGTTTTTAGCTGCCGTAATGGAGGACCGTTACTTCCACTTTGTTTGGTTACATAGAATGGAACCACATAGTTACAAAATGGAAACAGTCTAATTCACAATTATTTTTTCAAAAATAAATACTTCGCTAACCAGGTACTGTAAAATATAATAAAAGTTGGTGTTGTGAAAGTTCATGCATTTTGCTTTGCACACCTACTTTGTCTCGGTGATGTGTGGTGTCAGTGGATTTACTGATTTAAAACGTTTACATAATTTTTAAGGCAAATTTTGTTGCGAAACAAATTACAAAAACACAAATGTTGAAAAAATTTTTTCAACATTTGTGTTTTTGTAATTTGTTGTTGTAAATAAAAATTATTTAAACGTTTTATAATAGCTTGCCTACTTCTTAACTGATCGTTAGTATTTGTAAAAATATTATGATCGGATGTTAATGACGGTATTTGTTGACATTGAATGGGCGCCTTTGGCTTTCAAAGTAAAAAGTAAATAGTGTTGAATAATTTCGGCGGGCTGGTTAGAACCACGATAGCTCAATTGGAAGAGCACCTGACCCGGTATGTCAGAAGGGTGCAGGTTCAAATCCTGCTCGTGGAAATTTTTTCAACATTTGTGTTTTTGTAATTTGTTTCGCAACAAAATTTGCGTTAAAAATTATTTAAACGTAATAGCTTGCCTACTTCTTAACTGATCTTTAGTATTTGTAAAAATATTATGATCGGATGTTAATGACGGTATTTGTTGACATTGAATGGGCGCCTTTGGCTTTCAAAGTAAAAAGTAAATAGTGTTGAATAATTTCGGCGGGCTGGTTAGAACCACGATAGCTCAATTGGAGGAGCATCTGACCCGGTATGTCAGAAGGGTGCAGGTTCAAATCCTGCTCGTGGAAATTTTTTCAACATTTGTGTTTTTGTAATTTGTTTCGCAACAAAATTTGCGTTAAAAATTATTTAAACGTAATAGCTTGCCTACTTCTTAACTGATCTTTAGTATTTGTAAAAATATTATGATCGGATGTTAATGACGGTATTTGTTGACATTGAATGGGCGCCTTTGGCTTTCAAAGTAAAAAGTAAATAGTGTTGAATAATTTCGGCGGGCTGGTTAGAACCACGATAGCTCAATTGGAAGAGCACCTGACCCGGTATGTCAGAAGGGTGCAGGTTCTAATCCTGCTCGTGGAAATTTTTTCAACATTTGTGTTTTTTACTGATTTAGTTTGATTAATCATACTTGCACTTTTTGTGTGGCCTTGCTTCACAATTTTGCATTATTTTATTTTTCACAATTCAGCTGATTCAGCCATTTTCATCATAGTTTTCTAACAAAATATTAGCAAAATACCTATATATGTATTTTTATATATTTATGTGTTTATAAATTCATTATTTATTTATTTTATTTATTTATTAAACATAATTAAACGGGTATAAACCCAATTACATAATTATTTTAAACCTAGGTACATAATTTGCATTTATAAAAACTAAAAACAGATACAATTTGGTGGTTAAATTCGATTAGTTATCCTTTTTGGATTATCAAAAAATATATCGATTTCTGGAAAAGTTACCAGGAGCGCGTTTAGTGCTTTATGCATACGACACAATGAAGACGGCGCGCGCGCCACCGTACGACACGGCGGAGGCACGAACAGCCGATGTCTACGACCCGAACGTATTCGTAAATAGTTTTCCGGAACATAAAGGCGACACAACTGTTCAACACATTCAGGCGAATCCATGACTCCCCGCAAGATTGCCATAGCCGTTGCAATGTCCACACGAGCTCTCCTGCATTCTAAAGAGTCCATCCCCAACATACCTAGTAAAAACTTAGTAGGATGATACATAAAGGGATAGTATCCATACATCCGCTTATAGTAATAGCGAAGAAAAGCCTTCTGGACCTTTTTCAGCATTAAGGTATATTTGGCTTCGTGTGGGTTCCAAATGCATGAGCTAGACTCCAGTGAGCTCCTCACAAGACCAATGAACAGAAGCTTTATCACTTCGAGATTCTGAAAATCGCGTAAGTTGCGTTGCCTAGACGACTGAAGCAGCTACGAGTGAGTATGGAAATGTGTTTATTGAACATCAGGGAAGGGTCAAAGGTAACGCCTAGGTCTTTCATTGAGTCTGTGCGACGTATAACGTCACTTCCCAGCTGTACTGGGTGGGACTATGCTGGCGATTAAATGACATAACAGAGCACTTGCCATTATTGAACTCCAAGCCATTTTCGTTACTCCACTTAAGTATGGCATTAATATCCCTTTGAATGAGTTCACAGTCCGCCTCATCACTAATCTGTACATATAATTTTAAGTCAACAGCATAATGACCAGTGATCGGAATAGGTAGGGCTAATTCACCTAAAGTTTGAAGAACGGACAAAAATAATGGAGACTTTCTTATGACAATATTTTTTTTCGGAACAACTGTCCGGGTTTCCGGACATCGCATAAGAACATTAAAAAATAATATTATTAATACAGTAATTGATTTTATTACTTATTTTGTATCCTGGAATTGCCGAAAATCAGTAGACGCGTTTTTTATTGTTTTCAAAAATGAAAGACAATCAGATAATCAGAGAATAAGACTTCAGTACAACAGGGTACGCTCTGGTACCCTGAGGCGCAACGTTAGCGATATGACATGTTTATACACCCTCATACCATTCAGCCATCGGCACGTGCTCACCTTAGCATTGGGTCATCCATCTAATCAAAGACAGAATCCACATTCATAACAAACGGAACGAACGCACTTATTTTCCCGAGTTCCTAAGGCCATCTTCCAGCTCCATCATCAGACCCTGGTTATCATCTAGCACCAAAGTACGTCAAGACGAATCATATGAACCCAAACTCGATAGGGTTGTGTCGTTAAATTACCGAGTTCCTATGGCCATCTTCCAGCTCCACCATCAGACCCTTGTTACCATCTAGCACCAAAGTACTCGTCGAGACGAATTATACGAGCCCAAACTCGATGGGGTTGTGTCTACACCTATCATTCTATTATATTCATTAACTGCAAATGTAACTTTGTAATTTTATACATTTATATGGGGTTACAAACAAATTATTTATCCAGTGGGTGTATCTAGAAAACTGGACCGAAATTGCATTTTTTTTAGTTCTTCCTTGATTTGTACACTAAACATTAATTGTATTCTAAATTTGAAGCTTCTATGTCTGCTAGAAGGGTACGTATCATAATGTATAAAATTAAAATATATAAGTTTACAATGCATAAGTTCAAAATACCTAAAATCAAAAAATATAAAAAATTTAACCAAAATCCATAATCGTCCAAATTTACAATGTATAAGTTCAAAATGTAAACAACCAGTAAATATAATAGAACAAATAATTGAGGATACTAGCTGCCCTACTCCTGTAGGTCACGTGATAGGTTGGAAATTTAAGACAATCGCGAAGTGCAGTCTTTGTTTTTTTTTTATTAAACAATAGAAAGCAAAAATTACCAAAAAGAAATTCTTTCTGTTGTCTAATAAAAAAAAACAACCTAACCTATCACGTGACCTACAGGAGTAGGGCAGCTAGTATTGCTAGAAATTGATAGGTAAAATAAATATATAGTTATATATTGTGATAGTTATGAATTTCAAACTTAGACTAGTTGATTGAGTTTTGAATCATTATATTTTTTGATTTTAGGTATTTTGAACTTATGCATTGTAAACTTATATATTTTAATTTTATACATTATGATACGTACCCCTGCTAGAAGTGCCTAAATTAGAAACTTTGACTAGGTATAATTCTTAGACTACTGGTTCAAATTGAATGAAATTTGAAATATACCGTGTTTATACAATGCCTGCTTGGTTACTTAAAATACAGGCTTCTAGTGTTATCCACAACGAAGTTGTTGCTTCGAGAAAATAATGGTACGGGCCGTGCCGCTTTTTTGCTCCACTTGGCGGGGGCACTACCGTGCCCCCAGATATAATCTGAATCTCGGAAACGGCTCCAATGATTTTCATGAAATTTAGTATGCAGGGGGTTTCGGGGGCGATAAATCGATCTAGCTAGGTTTCATTTTTAGAAAATATATAAAAAAATAACGAGCAAAGCTCGGTCATCAAGGAGAGACACAGAAAGATGTCGTAACTTTTTTTTGTTTAGCCTATTTTATGTTCTCATTGTCGTTAAGTACGTTGTCTTTTGACGTCAGCTCGAAATGTATATGATATCTCCGTTTCTTTAAATGTAATTCTTATGAAATTTTGCATAGCTTGGGCACTAATTAGGCAATAAATATGTGTATAAATTCCGTTGTTATAAAATAGGTAGTTTTCGAGAACGGTCATGAGTACGCCAGCTTGATCGTGATGCCAGCGCAAACACCAAAAAAGGTCTTTATTTCTTAAACTAAAGAGGCACTAATTATTTTGTGTTTGCACTAATCACGCTCTAATTACGCACTAAAAGATGGCATAACAAGAAATGTGAAATCGACCATGTGTACGCCACCTTAACGGACACAAAATTTCATAAGGAGTGCTCTTAAAGGAACTGAGATATTAAACAAGACTTGTGAATGACATTTCAAGCTGGCGTCTATACAGCGTACCCATATTAGTGCTTATGATTGTTACATGTTGTCTTAGTGCGTGAAATTCTGACTCTGTCAGTAGAAATAGTTTATGTGAATTCGCATTGGAACAATGTAAAAAAAATATGTAAAGTTCTAGGAACAAATGTGTGGTCATACAGTCGTATACAAAACTAATATTATTAGTGACATAATATCCCTGGATAACAAATGGCATTCTCAGATGTATTAAAAATCGCAATAAGCTCCAAAAATTATATCGTGATGACCCTGACAACGATCACAAAAAAATTACTTATACGCGTTATAGAAATTACTGTAACAAACTGATAAAAAAATAAAAAAGATCATATGACAGGAACTTAAAAATCTATTAACAATAATAAGTTATTATGGAAAAATACTAAAACACTATTTAGCCAGTGTCAAAGTGTTTTTTTTTAACAAGTTAAATATATATTTTATTACAATATTTTGTTTGTTTGTTAATAGATGTTAATGAGTGATGATATAAATAATAAATAATGATTTAACTCGTACTCATGCACGTATACGAACACTTAACTGTCTATTAAGCCATCGTTATACACGTTTATTCATATTCATTCTACTTAATTCAACAGTATTGGAATTAAAAACTTTAACTTTAGCGCTAGAGTGACATCACAGTATAACCAGCAGACTAAAGTGTATTCAAAAGAAGTTTGAGAACTGCTTTGAACCAATAACTTACTTTTTAAAAAGTTACGATATCTCGCTATGTAATATGATATTATGTCACTAATAATATTAGTTTTGTATACGACTGTATGACCACACATTTGTTCCTAGAACTTTACATATTTTTTTTACATTGTTCCAATGCGAATTCACATAAACTATTTCTACTGACAGAGTCAGAATTTCACGCACTAAGACAACATATAACAATCATAAAAAGAGAAGTTCGCTTTCTGTAAGCACTAATATGGGTACGCTGTATAGACGCCAGCTCGAAATGTCATTCACAAGTCTTGTTCAATATCTCCGTGCCTTTAAGAGCACTCTTTATGAAATTTTGCATATCGGGGCCACTAATTAGGCACTAAATGTGTGTGTATAAGTAGTTTTCGAGAACGATCACGTGTAAGCCAGCTTGATCGTGATGCCAGCGTACATGCTAAAAAAGGTCTTTATTTCTTAAACTAAGAAGGCACTAATTATTTTTTGTTTGCAGTAAATTACGCACTAATTATGCACTAAAAGAGGGCATAGCAACAAACGTGAATTAGACCATGTGTACGCTAGCTTAACGGACACGTTTTGGAGAACGGTCATGGGTACGCCAGCTTGATCGTGATCTTTATTTCTTAAACTAAAGAGGCACTGATTATTTTGTGTTTGCAGTAACTACGCACTAAAAGAGGGCATAACATTTGCGAGTTCGAGACGCAGAGTCTTTTATATAGGTTCGAGATATCCTTTCTAGCTGCCGCCAAAAATCAATCAAAGACATCATTTTCATATCAGTCTGAAGAGTTTCATCTATGGACATTTAAATATTCAAACCGACGACGATTAGTCTTGTTCTTGTTCTAAATATTATTTGATGATACATTTTCCTTTTTTTTCTCGATATAATGTAAATCTGTATGTTCATTGTCTGTGGTTAGTAAGCGGCAAACCAAGCCAAGCTAGCCACTAGTTAGCCGCCAACGCGACGTACATTGGTACATTGTGCATCTCTAATATAAAAGCTACGAAACGAAGCGTGCGTGCATGTAAATCATCCGTTTTCCCTCCTTTTAAGTCTGATACTTGTCCTTGATAGTTTGTTTGCAATATTGTTTACTCCTAGACAAATACCATGAGGAAAATTTCAAAAAGTCGTACTGACGACGATGTTATATCGTCAACTAATGGGTCTATGGTAAATGAAGATCAAGCAGCAGATGCAGAACCAGTGTCTGACCTAAATCAAAAGGATGCTTCTGAAGCCAATGATAGCGTCGAGCGTAGTGTTGATGAAAACTCTGATATTTCTAAAGAAAAAGAAACCCCTAAAAAGAGCAAGGCAGCTAAAGGTAAAGGCAAAAAGAAGAAATCTGAGAAGGGTGACAAAAATGCTGACGAAGAGGAATATGAGGTTTGTCGTTTTCACAGTAACAAGCTATTTTTAATGTATCGAAATCACTTGAACGTCACTTTGTAATTGGTGTGACTATGCAAAAAGTAAATTTTATTAACAATTTTTATTTTATCTACACTGCTACTTTATTAAATATAGTACCTATACTATACCCCGTTATCGCGGGTGCACGAATATGTGAAGCCACAGAAGAGTAGGTAGTCGAACAGATTAAGGTTTTCTGCCCACTAAAAATAAAACCTCTAAGATACCTACTAATATATTGTTTATTCTAAAACACTAAAGTTTTTATTTTTTGTTTACTAAATACCTCTGACAAGTATGAAGAATAGAGTAGGTTTAGTCTAAAGTTAAAGTTTAAAGTTAAGGCAAGGTAGACTGCACTTATATAGCATTTAATAATAATGTAAAAATTAAAAACTGTCACAAAATTAACCAGAAATTAAATTAACTGTATTAAACTTATCTTCACAATCAGAGTAACGTTAAAAAGTCAATTTTGATTCTTTTATGTTTAGACATCCATTAGTGACACAGTAATTGGCCTGAGTTGTCATTATTATGATGCTAATAATGTATGTACCTATTTTTGCTATTTCAGAACTAATAATCTGTGGTTAGCTATTAGTTTCTTTTCTCATTCTAAGATAATAGAATCAAATAGGTCTTATTTGATTTGAAATTAATGTTGGGAACGTTACACTCGATGTTGTTGACCATTACGTTTACCTGGGACAGACGGTCCAGTTAGGTAAGTCCAACTTCGAGAAAGAGATCTCTCGACGAATCCAGCTCGGATGGGCTGCATTCGGGAAGTTACGTGATGTATTCGCATCCAAAATTCCTCAATGTCTCAAGACAAAAGTCTTTGACCAGTGTGTGTTGCCAGTGATTACATACGGGAGTGAGACGTGGTCCTTTACTATGGGTCTCATAAGAAGGCTCAAGGTCACCCAGCGAGCAATGGAGAGAGCGATGCTCGGTATTTCCCTGCGCGATAGAATCAGAAATGATGAAATCCGCAGGAGAACTAAAACAACTGACATCGCTCGGAGGATTGCTCAGCTGAAGTGGCAGTGGGCGGGACACATAGCGCGGAGAACCGATGGCCGTTGGGGCGGAAAGGTTCTCGATTGGCGACCACGCACCGGACGACGTTCCGTAGGCAGGCCCCCTACAAGGTGGACCGACGATCTGGTCAAGGTCGCGGGAAGCCGCTGGATGCGGGCAGCGCAGGACCGATCGGTGTGGCGATCCTTGGGGGAGGCCTATGCCCAGCAGTGGGCGTCATATGGCTGATGATGATGATGATGATGATTTGAAATTACTTCGAACTTATTTAAATTGTCTTAAGGTGACTGTATAGATTTAATTCTGCTTTTTTTATGTTTGTCTTAGGTAGACAAAGTTATTGACTCAAAGAGAATCAAGGGAAGGTTGCATTACCTCATTAGATGGAAGGGATACTCTGCGGACAGTGATACTTGGGAACCAGAAAATACTTTGTCGTGTCCGGAGTTAATCAACAAGTTTAATGATGAAGTAAGTGATTAATTACTTTGTTATTTATAACCATTGTAATAAATATATATTATTCTGGGAGTATATACATACCGGCAGCATTTTAATTTCTAATTAGCTGTTTGAACTCTAATTTATAGAAAGAAAACTCCAAAAATAAAGAAGTAAAAAGTGCAAAGAAAAGCAACAAGAGGAAAGCAACAAAAGAAACAAAGGGAACTTCTAAGAGATCAAAGACAGAGTGGGACAGCAAAAGTGCTGATGAGAACGCAGAATATGAAGTAAGTAGCTACCCTGTTCATAAGTCTTGAATACACTGAGATTCCAAGATTTGGACATTTTGAACCATAAAAATTGTTTAAAAAATTTAATGAACTGTTCTCTATTGTTTATAATGCTTCTTCTTTTTCTTTATCTGCTATCAATCTCTTATCAGAGGTTGGCTATCATTATGGCCACTTAAGCCCGTTATATTATTACCTATTATAATCTCCTTTATTTATTTTCTTTCTTAAAACTAGATTTTTACAATATTTTAATATAAAAACAATAAAACATTATAAAAACCTAATCCTAGAGTACTTATAATTATATTATGCTTACCTAAATGCTAGTTCACCTAATTTATTTTATGAGCACTAGCTCAATAAGTGTAAAGCCAATTGAAATGTAAACCAGAATGACTGACTAACTGATTACTAGACCAGTACCTTCTCTGTGCTGAAAAGGGATAAGGCACACATATTTAATTTTCCAGTCATCTAATCAATCTTATAAATAACAAACCCACTTCTTAAAAATGTTTCTTGGATATTATGCAACCCAAAGCACCTGATGACAGGAACTAGGTTAGATGTCATTATATTGCCATACTCTTAAGACCAAATTGATAATTTGGTGAATCTTTAAAGGCTATCTGAAGCCAACAGAACAGAAAGTAATGCTGTTAAAATTGTGTATTATACTTCAGTCTGATTTAACAAAATTCCCTAATAGTTTTCAGTATAAAAAAGAGTTCTGCAGTTATGTGATTTTAATTTGTATATCATTAGTTTTGTGTTAAATAATTTATTTACTAAATGTGTTGTAATGTTTGTTGCATGGCATTCTAAATATATATTTTTTTATATTTTAGGTTGATCGAATCTTAGAGGTACACCACAAGAAAAATGGGAAAAGAGAGTTCCTTATTCATTGGAAGGGATGGTCCACGAAATTTGATTCATGGGAACCTGAAAGTAATCTGAATTGTCCTGATCTGATAAAAAGATTCATGGATAAGGTAAATGTAATCAGAATCAATTATTATGTAAGTCTTTTACAGTACAGAAAAAAGAAATATTACTAAGGTATTAAAAATACTTAATTAAATAATAAAATAATTATTCATCCATCACTTAAATCACCTTTAAATCATAAAACCAAAAGGGGCAAGGGCAATATACAAAATAACTCTTTGAAAAATTGCTATTTTCATTGAGATCTGAGTTTATTCATATTGTTGTTGCCAAACTAAAAGATTCACGACTATTTCAAATGCTAATGATTTTATTTCTGATGTCACTTGAATTGAGTTTTATTTATTGTATACAGTCATGGTCAACTAATTAAGGACACTCCAGATTAATTAAATTGTATATTCTATTTTTTATTGTCAATTAATATAAATAGAATTTGGTATTTAATTCGTCAAAATTTATATAAGCGTCCGTTTTTAAAAACAATAATAGCCTTGAACAATAAACCTCTTTGTATTACTTATCATACAACAACTTTAGATGAACTTTATGAAGCTTTTTATGAGGCTTGGGCCAACATTCCGGTGGAAACATGCCAGATGTCATTTATGCAACGTCGTTAACACGCTGTCATTAAAAACAAAGGTTTTGCTACTGGATATTGATTGTCCTAGCGATAGAGCCGGGATGCTCTAAGAAACACGGTTAGGTTTACGCTATGAAAAAAAATTTAAGCTTCAAGTTATTAATTTAATTATATGTTACTGTCCCTAATTAAATGTCCAGCTACTGAATAACTTAAATTAAATACGTATTTTTAGCTTTGACATCAAATTCGTTTTTTTACTAATTTTTATGTTTTATACACCGATTTATAGGTATTAGCAAAGAGATTTAATAGGTAATAGAGCGGCTATTAGAGACTATTTCATACAAAGACTGAGCTGAGGCGCTAGTAACGCCATCTAACGTTGAGAATCAAAACAGCGTATTAAAATCAATTAGAATAAGTTTCAGCTACCACACGGTAGGTGTCGCTCTGCAGTAGGGATGTCCGTTATGATTTCGACGTATCGATAATTTTTATAAAGGTTAACCAAAATCGGTATAAAAAATATTGGGTCTTTACCTATGAAATAACAATTATTTTTAATTTTGTATCTTGGTGGCCCAACTTTTTTGTTAAATTGACTCCTTTTTAGTTTTTATTAGCGGAATTGACCTTTTGTTTCATTGTACCTTTGAAGGTACTTGTTTTTTTCTACTTATGGTCTGCTATTTTTAGCTAGTGAAACAAACACGCTTTTAATTTTTAGAAAGTTAGCATCAATAGATGCTAAGAAAATTGAAAAAACGTTAGTATATAAAAATATAATTTAAAAAAACTCATACAAAACGTCAATTTCATAAGTAAGGACCTAATATATAACAGAATTAGCATGTGGCAATCAAGGTAGAAAATGAAAATTCCGGTGGTTATAATGATACTTATTATTTATTTAGTAATAAAGTGTTAACTAATTCAATTCAACATACATAACTAATTAAAAAACATTGTGAAATAACAATCACAATCACGAATCATTTCGTCGTATTATAGTAATATTCTGATCTGACTTAGTTTTACTGTTCCAGTGCATAACAATCCTCCAACGCAATGATCATTGTATCAGAATATTACTACTTATATTAAACTTACGATATAAAAATATTATCTATAACATTAATCGATAAATAAAACGACATCACTTGAACATCACTAAATCATCTACAAAGTCGACATCTTCCCTAAAAGTAGTGCTTTTGCTTTTTACCACTAGAGGGCGGTATAGGGCATAGGCAAATGTTCTAGAATACTTTATTGGAAATTATCATATAGGCTGATTATTGGGTAAATATACAAAATACTTACGAAAATAAACTGTAATCACGTTCAGCCGTTTTACCATATCAGCATTTGCAATATCGCAATACGCAATTTGGCATATTTTCTGTAGATTTTGTCAAATCTATTCGCGCACAAACACGACTGCATTAGAAGTCGTATCACATCAAACTGAGCGACTTGGTAATAAGTTGTGGATTACAGTGTCGATCTCTATGTCCTGTCTATAGTAAGTAGTTAAATGTCTTTGGGTATTAGTAATAGAAGTCCATGATTTTACTATTAGGATTTGATAAATCAACAGGGTTTTATATTAAAAAATCCTAAATCGGGTTATATCTGTTCTCAATTTTAGTGTCCCTAATTTGTTGACCTAGACTGTATATATAACTATTGACAGGTGAGCAAGGCTCGCTCCTCAGACTCGAGAAACTTGCGGGTGGCTCCTGAGACTACCAATCGTTTCACGTTGCAAGATCCTTCTTCGGGACGGCGGCTCAGCAAGAGGCGCGGACAGCGGCAGAGGTAACAATAAAATGGATAAAATCCTTTAATAAAAAAGCCCTCCCAGTAAGAGCTAGTAGCAGGGTTCGTAATTATCAAGATCATAACACAGCTTCATAAATAATGTGCTTCAAGCTGTAATCCTCATATTTGAAATCTCAATGAAAACGAATTTTGACAACGCTAAAAAATAGTCATGAAATAGTCTTATGAAGCGAAAATAAATTTGAGCTGTTGCTGAAAATAAAACCTGCTGGTTAGAACCACGATAACTCAATTGGGAGAGCACCTGACCCGGAATGTCAGAAGGGTGTAATTTCAAATGCTGCTTGTGGAATTTTTTTCAACATTTGTGTTTTTGTAATTTGAGCTGATTTCATTTGAAAGACTTTAACTTACTAGAAATTTAACTAGGATATATTTTATTTAAAATTTCTTATAATAACCGCAACGTAAACGTTTCCGTAAGAGAAAGCTTTTGCACGCAATGTTTAAGGTATCACTAATGTTAAAAAGTAACAGAAACCTTCCACTCCAAGAGTAGCGTCTGTTGTATCAACCCGGGATCGACCAAATAGCGATATATTCTTGTCTCTATGCTCCGTTAACGGATGAGCGGCTTGTTAATTGTAATCTAAAGCTAAGCGTCCATTTGAGGCGGGTCGGGCCGCAACGGTGCGGCGAGCATTTTTGCGTACTGCGTTCACTATAGAGGGTAACCCGCGCCACATCGGCGGATTTTTACCGTCAGTCATTGGTCGTAGTTTGACAAGCAAGCTAGTGCGACAATGGATAGCTCCGATGAGGAATTATTTTTATTAATGTTTGGATGAGGAGCAAGAAAATTAGAAACATCGCAAACATAAAGTCTGAGTTCACGATATAAGACAAGAAAATAATGTGTTGGGGTGAATTTCATCACTTATTCTTTGTCTTTTGATTCTTTGACCTGAAGAATGATCTGGTAAAATTCTTTGAATATTTTCGCAAGTCTTACGAAAATTTGAAGAATTACATAGTATTTTACTAGAAGATCTACATAAACAAGCTACACGCTTTAGAAGACCAATTGAATCAAGAGAACGACTTTCTGTGTGCCTCATTATTATAGATTATGTAGGTAATATAAAACTAAAAAAATACGAGTTCTTTCATCACACCTCCTATTTCAGTCCAAATATTATTTCTCCTCAATTCATCATGATACTTATAGTACGAGAAGGGACCGTAAGATACCCTACGTCACTTGATACTAAGATAAGCGCTATGGCACACGTTCAGAAAAGTGATGCTAAGCTTGGATAAATTAGTCAATGGATACCGATTTGACCGAAAGTACAAAAAAAGAGGCTACTTCTTGTGAAAAAAAACGTGACACTTTACATCATTTGATACCGATGTAATACTTACGGCATCAGTTACTAATTCATTTGTAGTGACAGATAAAGCCAGTCTGCCAGTTCCTATCTGGCCGAAAGTACTTGGCAGACGGTCTCAAAGATGACGATTCGGGTCCCTATTTTACGTCATCTGATACAAAGGTGAAAGTCAAGTTTTACTTTGATTCTTAATTTGAAGTACATGTAAGTCATGTTATATAAAAGTCGGAAATTTTTTTCATGTTGGAATGGAATGAAATTTAAGAACAGTCTTCGTGGCCACTATGTGGTTAAATGCGACTTCTAAAGATATTGCTTAAAACTTTGGGCAACAGATTATGGTTCGGTTATTAATGAGAATAACGAATACGAACCTTTCTGGTTCGAAGGTGATCCGACCCCTTTAAATGTACAGGACATCACAATAACAAGCGACGATGAAAGCAGTGACGACTATTGCGAAAGTAGTGATATTTGTAGCTCGTCAGACGAATGTAGTGATTAAGGATCAAGTTTAGTCTATTTCATATTAATTTTTGTATATTTTTGATTACTAATAAACGTGATCCATTTCAATCCATTTTAGTCTTCTGCAAATATTGGAATAAACTAATGGGAATTAGATAACGCCTCATATATAAAATTTCGGGAATCATGTGAGGTTTTCATATTATTTTATTCGACTCGTGCATTGCGACCTACTCTTATGAAAGGATTTAAGAAATAAATAAATAGAACTAATAAAAAAATACTGTAGGTCAGTGACATGTTAACGAGTAACATAATAACGTAATACAACATAAATAAATACATAACATTATTCTATTCTAATGTCTAAAAATAAATCAAACCCAAATCGAAAAACTTTCTTCTTAATATCGTCACAAAATATGGTTGACATAATGGGGGTGTTTCGGCCATAATAACTTTGGCAGACTAATTTATACTTAAACGTAGGATTGATACCTAACATCTGCCACTATGTTCACCTTTGTATCAGATGACGTAAAATAGGGACCCGAATCGTCATCTTTGAGACCGTCTGCCAAGTACTTTCAGCCAGATATGAACTGGCAGACTGGCTTTATCTGTCACTACATATGAATTAGTAACTGATGCCGTAAGTATTACATCGGTATCAAATGATGTAAAGTGTCACGTTTTTTTTCACAAGAAGTAGCCTCTTTTTTTGCACTTTCGGCCAAATCGGTATCCATTGACTAATTTATCCAAGCTTAGCATCACTTTTCTGAACGTGTGCCATAGCGCTTATCTTAGTATCAAGTGACGTAGGGTATCTTACGGTTCCCTCTCGTACTATTACTATTGCCAGTATTTCGGAATATTGTTGAGCTAACGATATAAGTAGTTCCTCGTTCATTTATTACGTAAATACATACTTACGTCCGCTCGCTGCAGCGTTCTACTACAAATGCTGCGCTGCATGCGTCCACTGGAGGCGGGGCGGGCAAGGCCGGGTCGCATCGACGGAAAAATACGCTCGCCGAGCGATACGCCGACGGATTCCGTCGCGGTCCGGCCCGCTCCGCTTTTAATGAACGCAGTGTCAGACAAAATGTATAGCAAGCGGATTTTTGCGTTGTGATGCGACCCGATGCGGCCCGCCTGGTGGACGCTAACCTTTAGTCGAAAGTATGTTTCATACTCACAATAACTTCCAAAACGACACCCCGTCTTCGTAAAAGTTCATAAATTCATTCATACGATCTCTTTAGCACTTAAAATCCTACACCGGAGTACACATCACAAATTATTTCATGATTTCAATATCACTGGACCAAATAGCTATTTTCTCAAAATTTTGCGAATGCGACAACCGATGACACACGTGACCTGTGACCTTGACTTACATTCACCTGAACTTGATAAGAACATACCTAACAAGCAAAACAAACTCCGGCCCATCGCAATGCGAACGATGCGTTTGAGTGGAGACAAGGATAGCGCTATTTGACCAATCCCGAGAAACAAAAGCGCGCTACTCAAAATGGCGCACTGGACCCAGCTTAATTTGCGTCGTAATGTTTACTTTTAAATAAGTGATGAACATTACATTGTACATTAACTATACTCTATCACACTTAAATTGATAGAATAAGCAAATGATAAAATTTTATCAAAACTGAGTGAAGATCTAGAATGCGTTGCCGTTCAAATTTGAGCCTTTTTGTTCAGGTGGTAAAGTTGCTATTAACATAAAATATTTTGTTGTTTATGCGTTTCGTTGTGCACTGCTAATAAGCGGTCGAACTTAACAATAGGTATACTATTACTTATTCTGTGGCAATAGATAACAATGCCATTCATTGGAAGGTAAGCTCTTAAGTGGATTCCGACATTTAAAAAAAAAATTCTACTATAATAGTTGCGATACCTAACTTTTGTACGTCATTTTACACGTTAGTAAGTCATATTATTTGTAAATAAATCAGTTCGTTCTAAACTTGAAATCGATTTCAAGTTTAGTTATTTATCACTCCACACAAGTCTCCTAAATTTTGTACACGATTGTACATCCATAGAAAAGTAGGGAAAATAAAACACTTTTTATTTTCAAATTAAATCAGCTCAAATTTATTTTCGCTTCATACGACTATTTCATGACTATTTTTTGACACAAACTTTATACCGAAAATCGTAGGCGTTCCCGAGAAATTTGAAGTTTTCAAATACTCAAGCCATAATCCTCACCAAACCTTTATATCTCTGGAATCTTTTATGAACTATTTCTAAGATTTGGCATGTCGTTGTGACTATTTCATGACTATTTTTTGGAACCTAAACCAATTCGAAAGACTTTAGCGTTTGCTTGCACCAGAAGTGAGGATTACAGCTTGACGTTCAAACCATAATCCTCACTAACCTATAGCTATAACGCCGAAACTATAATGCGATTATTTTTTTTACATGTATGAATATTTATGACTAATTCATGACTATTTTTTAGCGTAGTTAAAAGTTAAAATTCTTTTTCATTGAGATATGAAATATGAGGATTACAGCTTGAAGCACATCATAATTATTGGATAATTATCAACAGTTCATCATCATCATCATAGGGGCCATTGTAGGATCCATTCCTGGATATACGCCTCTTCCTTTCTTCTCCATTCCTGGCGATCTTGTGCCCGACTCATCCAGTCATGGCCACCGTGTCGTCTGATGTCATCCACCCAGCGCTGCGGTGGTGGTTTTTCCCGCCCTCGGGTGTTTGCTCGGGGTCTCCATTCTAGGAGTCTTCGTGTCCATATTATAACAGAACATATTGCTAGCATTCATTCTAGCAATATGTTCTGCCCAAGTCCCCTTTCTTCTGGCTATAACGGCCATCACGTCCACCACTTAGGTTCTGCTTCGGATCCATTCATTACGCTTGCGGTCGCGCAGCGTTATTCCAAGCATCGCTCTTTCCATGCTTCTCTGCGCAACTCTGAACTTCTCCGCAGATTTCCTGGTGAGTCATGATTTCTGTACCATATGTAAGCACAGACATGACACATTGCTCGAAAACTCTGACCTTAAGGCGCAGTGTTAGTCATCAACAGTGTTAGTAATGTTTATTTATTTATTGTGAAACAAACGGCATTTTATAGTAATAACTTAATCTAAGTTTCTTATTTGCCAAAAACGTTTCCACTTATAATTAATACAACGAATTCGTTAAATACATACTTAAAAAAATACTTAAGTACACAGTATTTTCTTGAATTTACAATTAAATATATTAATTATTATAATATGTTATTTTGTATTTTTTTAAATAATGAATCAAGCAATGCATAATAAATCGAGCGATTGTAACTCTTTAGCGCTTTAACGAGAAGCATAGAGACACGCACATGCATATGAGTGCGGTAATACGTTATTCGAATACAGTTTACATTAGCTATGAGTTTTTTTGGTTATTATCAATTGACAATTTATTGTCCAGCTTTTATTATCATCACAATAATCCTTGCCAAGCCTGGCTAGTAGGTTACTATAAACGTTAACAAAATTCAGTTGCACATTACTTAATTCAGTATTCTGCCTCAAAGGGTTCATTTGTATGTAAATTACTTTATTACGAGATACCATCAATAGAACAACGTTTTAAGTTTCGTATCATTGTACTTTTGCCTCTCTGCCTTTTTAATCTGGAATTTTATTGTTGATCAAATACCGACCTTAGATTTTAGCTGAATTGATTAGATTGCAAAATATATTTGTTTTATGTTTTTCTTTCAGAGTACGTTACGACGATGCGGAGTAATTAACACATGATAAGTTGTCACATTCTTAGGAATGTTCCAAAAACAGATTTCGGGAAAGTTTAAAAAATAACGGATAATGATATCTTCTTTTTTATTTAAAGTAGCGTTTTTAATTTGTGATTTCCTAAGGGTTAAAAGAAAATGTAAATGTTTATCAATCAAAACATTTATGCACAAAAAGTTAATGTTATCTGCCTATGTTTGTGAAAAGTCTAAGGCTAGATTCTAGAAAATTATTGTATTACTTTATATTAGATAAATAATTAAGAACTTTCTATTTACAACTTATTAAATTACTGAATAATTTCTTTTTGTCACTAGTAAATAGTTGAATGTTTCGATAACCAAACCAAAACGAAAGGGAGAACCCTCAATAAGTAGTAATAATAAAACACCAAAGCAAAGTATCGAGCGCAGGACCTGCGAGGCGACTGTGGCAACCTACCTCATATTGCCACCGAGTCTAGCACTACAATCAGTTTATCTTGATGTATGTATTGAAAAGATCACGAGTAAATAGAACTTGTGCTCAGAGGGTTCTGTACCAACTAAATATTGTCTTCGTTGATGTGACATAATTGTATTTTTCTCCTTAGTTACGGTCTGTAGAGATACCTACTATAAATGGTACTGTTTTGTTTTTATCTCATAATAAATACATTTTATATATAAAAATAATGTGTGTTAGATTAATCTTATTTGTTATATGTACGTATAATAGCTAACTATGTAAATGGAAAACAATCATCGCCCGAATTTCAATATACTTACCTACTTTTTGAGGAACATACCTACTTTTTATGTCAAATGTATTAAATTAGACATGAAAACTTTATTGTAACGACAAATAGTTACCTGTTCTTTTTTCAAACCGTTTCATTAGTATCTGCTTTTTTTTTGTTATTATAAGGTCTTGAGGTGTTAAACAGGAGTTAACTTTTTTGGTATATTACTACTCTAAAATTATCGAAACATTTGATACCTAATAAGTCTTTTAGATAAGAATATTATTGTATGTTTGTATCTATATTAAAAAAAATTATAGTGCTTTGCTGCTTGCTCTTTTTTTATCTATGCTTGCATCGTTCCTCGACATGTTTGGGTTCAAAAGAAGAAAGTGCAATGCTGTTTTGGTATTTCACAGCACATTTAATTGCGCTCAGACTGTACAGTTTTCATAAACACTGATACAACAACAAAACTAATGCGGTAAAAACATATGTTTATAATTGTAGATCTTCTTATTTTTATATTAAATGTTGGCTATTCTAGTCTTCAATGTTTAATTAAATGTGTTTATATTTACGATGTGTTTGCCACAAATTCTTCATATAAAACAGAAATTAACAAGAGAAATATAAGAAGCACTCTCTGAAGTGGCATTTAAAAAATTATTAGCAGCCTGCTAGTAACCACATGGTCTAGCAGTTATTATTAATTTATGAAGTACATTTTTTATTATAGGATAAAATAGATGTGAATAAAAAGCAATGAATACTAATATTTTGTCACAACAAACTTTATTTTATTTGTAGAGCTCTCATAAAGCTAGATTAAACATTAGCACGTACTGTTGTTGCACTCAGACGTGTCAATTAACATAACAATTACTTAGCACCCATGGTTTTTAATTGTAAAAACGCTTAATTTGACCGCGTAATCTTTTTTTTGGAATTAAGAATAATGCTAATAGACAACTGAGTGTGACAGATAACAATTTAATAGGTAGTTGCAATAAAATAGTTCACGGTGTTTTTTGTCAGTGAATAACAAAATGTCTTCGTACATAAATTGCGAGGAGGATCGAGTGGTAATGTTAGTTAAGTATTGTCCGCTCTTATTACGTGTGTTTGGTGTAAATGACCTTGAAAGTCGAATTAGTGTAATAAAGTTCTACTTCATAATAATAATTTGTTTATATTTGCCTTGTCCTTAGTTAACTCCCTTTTTAGCTAGCAATTTTTAACCCCCGACGCAAAAACGACGACGTCCGTGACCCCAGCGGGATAACCCCCTTCAGATCGGCTTCAAATTTCGCCATGATTAGTTGATATTATGTTTCAATTTGTTAGCAAATATCAAAATTTGTTAATAATAAGTTCTTTCGAATATATGTTCATTTTTTATTTATAAAAAGTGAACCTATATTAAAGTGAAGACTTCTAAATTTTCCCTGCCTGTCAGACTGATGTGATGATAAAGAGCACCCACCCACAAGCATATTATACGCACATCCATTGCACTACATTTAATATCCATTTTACACCTACACACACAAACACACCCTCATACCACATACTCACACACTCACACGCTCAAACTGCTCAGTGCGTACCACTGTTTTACTGCTGTTTTTACTGATTGGTGGTTATTAACGACTGCTAATGCAGCCGGGACCAACGGCTTTACGTACCTTCCGAAGCACGGAGAAGTTCGAGATGATACATTTTTGGTCACCCATCCGATGACCGGCCTTTGTGAAAGATGCTTAACCTCAGCACTCGTAGACCGGGCGTGTTAACCACTGCGCCATCGAGCTCCTCGAAAAATTGTTTTCAGACACCATAATTTAGAAACGGCAGTTTCTAAGGGCTGCTTGCAGTAATGCCTTAAATCTAGATTTAGTAGAATTAAAACTAAATTTTAGCTTAAATCTCGAATTAAACAAACCTCTAAGTTAAACCGGCACCTCGCTCGGTTTAAGGTTGTTAAATCTAGATTTAGCTGACCCGGCGGACTTCGTGCCGCTTTGACAGTTTCTATGACAAAGCAAACAAATCGTAGGTATTTCTATTTATTTATCATTAAGCAATTTTTTTTCTAGTAATAAATATAGACTATGTTACTCAGGGATATTGTAGCATTCTAATGGTGAAAGGATTTTTAAAATCGGTTTAGTGGTTTTTCAGTTTATTCGTGGCAAACATACAAAAATACAAAAATTCAAAGCTTTCCTCTTTATAATATTAGTATAGAAGTATAGACGACGTTAATGTTTATTAATTTTCTCTCTCTGTGCCTGTCTTTATTTTGTGAAAATAGCGACGTTTTACCTACCAGTAAAACGTTTATTAAGCATACTTACCTTCTTCCAAGCCTAATTAAACATGAGAGTAGCGAACTTCATTTCCGTTTCCTGTACTATGCAGAGCCGTCTGTTTGCTGACGTCACTTTTCAAGTTTCCCGCCAAATGTCACGTGACGTCACATCCTTCCCACTATGGCGCGCCGCGGTTAACGCGGTTTCTGTTCATTGGTTCGAATGTTTTCGCCAGGCGGTAATTAAAAATATTAGGCTTGGAAGAAGGTAAGTATGCTTAATAAAAGTTTTATTGGTAGGTAAAACGTCGCTATTAAGCAACTTGACCGTTCTTCCAAGCCTAATTAAACATGAGAGTTGTGTTTGTTGACGCCTGGTATATTAGGAAGGACGCCAATGTGATTAGATATGTATATGAACATTAAATATGATTTAGGTTAAACAGTGATTTATAAGAAAATACAAGAGTGTAATAAATGAAAAAGTATATTAAATTCTCTAAATTCGATATTATATAAAAGTAAATAACTTGAATATCATAATTATAAAGCATATTAATTATTATATATTTACTACATATCAAGATGATAGGTAGTTAACAATCAATATTATAGAGGGGAACCCAGTTGATCCATTGGTGACTTTAAAATTAATCACGAACTGGACTGAATAAAGTTGTAATTGAGGTTTTATTACTAGTATTATGGGGCGTGATCACTTCTCGCTTATAGAATTTTTGAAAGGTGTTTGCTGATTTCCAGTTACCTCTGGCTAGAATATCTTCTAATGGAAAACTCTCAATCCAGTTTTTGGACGCCACAGCTGCCCTACAGCTTCCGGGGGTAGCATGTATACCGGCTTCTTACTTGTAACAGTCTTTTCACCCATCCGGCTATCACAGCTCTGGAGGCTGGTTTAGGATTTCCGTGTATGTTTACGAATAAACTTTCTGTTTTGGCTTTATTCCTGCGATCTTCAAATAATTTAATATTAAGTCTCAGCCAGTGTACTGGATCAAGGGCTTTGCTTTGTTCATTTGTTGAAAGTTTCCAGGCAGACTGGCGGTAAGTTGCAGTGTCCGTTTTGGAGCCGTGGCTAGGCCACAGTATCGCGTGGTTGTCTAAAATAGTACATTGTTGTGGAGTTATCTTCAGTAACGTTAGATCGTGGATTCTTCTTCCGGAACAGAGCAGTAAGATAGCCGCAAGTTGTCTAGCCGATTCGAATAGGTTCTTCGTATCGGGGTTTTTCTTCGCAAGGTATTCGGCGAGTACATCAATGTCCCAGATTGGGGCCTTTGGTAACTTAGGTCTTGCCAAAGCTATTGCTTTTAGTACACGTTTTACCAAAGAGTGGGAGCTCAGTTTATACCTGTTGTTTGGGTCACAGAAGGTAGACACTACGGACTTGTGTACTTGAATTGTGTTAAGAGCTAACCCTTCTTTTTGGTGAAGGTCCGCCAAAAACCTCGCTAAGTCAGATCCATTTGGGTTAGAAGCTTGGACTTTGTTTTCTTTCGACCAGTTAATCCAACGAGTCCATGCGGGTCGGTAGGTATTAAGCGTCGATGAACGCCAGCTAGACATCAATAGAGACCTCTGTTCGTTAGTCCATTCCGTCAGTGATTCGTCCCACCCCCACATTTCCATACTTCCAGCGTCATGCCGTTCGCGTTGGCGGGCGGGAGGCCTGTTGAAGTATCCACCAGTACTTGACATAAATCTTTTATAGTGAACGGGGCGGCAAGGGCTCTGTTCTTTAGATCCGGTCTCCAGTAAACCTTCTCCCATCGTGGAACTACAACGAGAAACGTTCCTTGTGCCGTGTTGAGGTGAGCTAGCACTTTCGGAATCAGGTAAAGCGGTGGAAATATCCAAGCTAGGGTATAGTTCCAAATTTGTCCCAGGGCGTCCCAGAACCTCGCTTGTTTGTCGAACCTGTCGAGTGTGCAGTAGTTCTGCACCACATGTGCTTGCTTCGATGCGAAGAGGTCGATATCTGGTTTCCCCCATTTGGCAAATATGACTTCTGTCACAGATGGCAGAAGGTGCCACTCCGGTGGCGCCCGGTTCCGTGAAAGCCGGTCCGCATGGCAATTGTACCGACCTGGCAGATGATAAACTGACATATGTATGTGATGTTTGTCCAGTATGTGAAAAACTTGACGTGCTAGGTCTGTTAATGCTATTGACTGTGTTCCGCCCTCGTTGCGCAGATAAGAAACGACAGTCTTGTTGTCGCACTGTACGAGCACTGCTGATGACTTCAGGAGATAACATTTCAGGTCCAAGACATTCCGGATTGCTATCATCTCTTTTTTGTTGCAGTGCAGGCCTTTCTGTTCCGGTAGCCACGTCCCCGATATGTCAGTTTGGCACCCCATCCTATATCGCTCGCATCTGTAGTCAGATAGTGGGTAGTCAAAGGCATGTATGTGGATTCGTGATGGAGTTTTGCAATTGAGTTGCCACCATCGTAACTCCTCCATAGCGCCCTGTACCAGCCACACAGTACCTTTGCTCTTTTTCAGTAAAGCATTGCATTGATGCTGTAGGTGACGATAATTCAGCCGTCCTCGTGGAACCACGAAACTGGCAAGGTTCAAGGTTCCGATGATTTTCTGAAGTTCTGACAAGCTCGCTCGTTTTGACTTTAGTAACTTCGTGGTCTGAGCAGTTATTTTTAGGGTTAGTCTGTCCGGGAGGCGTTTCTCGATCAGTCCGGTATCCCAGATTACTCCAAGGAACTCTACTGCCTTTCTTGGGGCTAAAACGGTTTTGGCCCAGTTTATTTGCCAACCCAGAAATTCTAGAGTGCGCACCGTCAAAGACGCATGATCCTTCAAACGATCTTTGCTTTGGTTTACCAAGTAGAAGTCGTCAAGATAGATCAGTATCCTTACATCTTGACTCCTTAGGTATTCGCCGATCCAATTGGTCAGGCAAGCGAAAGTTTTCGGTGCTGAACTTAGGCCGAACGGTAAGCAGGTCAATTCTAGCAGGTATCCGTCGTAGAGGAGCCTGAGATACTTCCTGTGCGCTGTAGCGACAGGTACGTGAAAGTACGCTTGGTGGATATCTAGCTTTACCATCCAGTCCTGGCTTTGTAAGAAGTCCGGAACACGGTGTACGTTTATGAGTCTGAACTTGTCTACCCGAACGTATCGGTTTAGATTTTTCAGATTGAAGATAGGACGGAGCGAGCCGTCGCTCTTTGGTCGCAGGAACATCGACGAGATAAAGCTGGGACCGGATACGACCACATCGAGAACACCTTGTTTCATCATTTTGCTTATAATTTCCGTCACCTCGGGACTGAGCGGTGTTAAAATATTGCGCGAGCCCGGAGGGCAAAGTGGTGGCGCCATTTCGAATGGTATGTGATATCCCTGAATTACTTTTAGTACATGTCGCGGAGCTCCGAGACTCGACCATTGCGAGTGGTATGAGTGGAGCTGTGCCGCTTGGAAAGTGTCGGCATTGACTATGCCGACTGTCCCGGCGTCGCGGCGCCGGAGCTCTCCGATCCCGGTGGGATACGGGAGAGCGCAGTCGAGGGCCGCCAGCGTGCTTGTGAGCGTGACTTCTCCCTCTTCCTCCACGAAAGGAGCCGCGTGCGGGGGGACCCCTAGCGGCAGGCGGGCCCCTTGCTGCGGGCGGCCGTGGTACCGATACCTGGCGGTCGCTCAGCTTTGATTTGAAGTTGGAGCCCGGTGAGAGGCCTGGACCGATCTGCGGTGCAGAGTTGTTGTGGTCTTTTTGCCAAAACGTGTTTTTCACGCCTCCAGATTTTTCGAGTGCCGAACCGAATTTTTCGACATCGAAGAGATGACTAGTAGAGGGTGGAATTTTGCGAAAGATGTCTTTGTTGTAAGGATCCTTCACCGCCGACAGGATGGCTTCCCGTCTGTGTTATATGACCTCGGCACGATGACCGCAGACGAGTTGAAGAGTGTCATTGTATGTCTTAATATATTCGCCGTTGGCCAATATATCAAATATTTTCTAGTGGAGACGATCGTATGTGAAGCCGTTGTTTTCTTGAGCTTCTGTAAAGAAAGTTCGGAACTCTCGCTCCAACACCTCACGCTGCTTTAAAAGAGCGAATGTTATGCTGGAAAAGGTTTTATCTAAATTCAAATTAGTTCGGGACGAATCGAAACGCTTAACTTCGTCGTTTGGCTCCAACGCGGTGAAGCCGGGGGTACATTGGTATTGCTTTTGAACGTCTGCGTATCTGACGTTGCTCCAGTCGTCGTGATCGAGTCTTTGAATTTCTTTTAATAGATTCAAATATTCGGGGTTCGCAGGGGGTATAGCAGGTTCTTTTATTTTCGTCGACAAAGACAGGTTGAAATCGAAACCTTGCTCCTTTACAGAAGGGGCTGTACTTGGACACTCATTGCAATATAAGTCGTCGCTAACACTGAGATCAATATGATCGGCACATTCGTCATTGTCTTTATTATTTGAAGGTAGAATATGTTCTTTGAGGTTTTTAAGTTCATCAAAAATTTTATTAAACTTACGGTCGTATCGGCGACGATCCTTTTTGTTCGATTTCCTTTTTGGACGCTTCTTACGATTATCACTAGATGACGAGGACGTCGTCGTACTATTTGAATCCGACGAGCTAGAGGTCCTTGTTTTCCTTTTCCTATTAGGCTGAACATGATCATCCTTGTCAAAGCCACTTTCCTTACTTGTAGACGGCTCCTTATCCATTGTAAAGCTAAAAGGTATAAAAAACACACGAACGGCAAAAACCGTTAGAAAATTTTCACTTCAGTTTAGCTTCACTACTGTAAATTTCTAAAATTTTAGTACAGATAAAAGTCTATCTACGGTATATGCCCACAGTGGAGCGTACGACCTTGTATGTTTGAAATTTAGAACGCCAATGAACAGAAACCGCGTTAGCCGCGGCGCGCCATAGTGGGAAGGATGTGACGTCACGTGACATTTGGCGGGAAACTTGAAAAGTGACGTCAGCAAACAGACGGCTCTGCATAGTACAGGAAACGGAAATAAAGTTCGCTACTCTCATGTTTAATTAGGCTTGGAAGAAAGGTCAAGTTGCTTAATGGAGTATTCTTCGAGTGATCACGATTTGATATCAGACAATAACGAGGAAATCGTGGAATTTTTAGAAACTCCGTTTTTCTATTGAAGAGTCTTCGTTAAAAGTGATTTATTTGTTATGTTACGAGATGACGAGTCCTTGAAACGGTTTCGCTTATGCAAACATAGTGCAATATTTCTACTAGATAAAATTATCAATAATTTAGCACCGTCCGTTCTTTTAATTTCTATTATTGTATATTTCTTCACAAGCTTCAGAAGATGCATTATTTCACCAGTTGTAAAATTCGGTGCTCTGGTGGATTTCTTCATCATCAGTAGTGTACAAACCGTTAAAACTCTAAAAATAATGTTAATTTACTTAGCAGTTACAAATTTTGAACACAAATCACCACAATACAACTGTCAATACTGTCATTGTCAAGACAAACGAACGACCATAGATTCAGAACTAGTTTTTTAAGCGACGTTTCTTTGTACGCAATTTTGTTTTGACATATTGTTTTTGTGAAAACGGAACGTAAAGAACAAACGGTGACTGAATGATGGACTAAATCTAGATTTAGTTAAATCCAACGTCAATGTGTTATGTGCAAGACAACTTTGATGAGATTTAAGTTAAGTCGAGTTTAGTACTAAATCTAGGTTTTCTAAAATCGAGATTTTTATGATTTTACTGCAAGTGGCCCTAAATTATGGTGTGTCTGTTTTGTTTTTTAAAGCCCGATTTACATTTCAATAAGTACAGTAGCGAGTTAACTCGCGACATCTGCAAGTTGTTGTCGTTTGAACGGCAAAAGCGAGTTTAGTAAGTGGTTTATTAAGTTGATTTAAATAGATCGCGATCCTATTTTTCGGCTAGTCCAGTGCGAAGTAGGCCCCTCTCTCGCGTCTCCCGCACCCGGCCAACTTAACTGGCGGGCATATAGACAGGCGAGTTTAGTACAGTTCATAAATTTTTCTTCTTGCTGGAACGGCAACTTATCCTACGTTTGGACGCTACTTACAACTTACTACTTGTTACTTAACAGACTGATTTCTTAACTCGCTACTGTAGTTATTGAAGTGTAAATCGGTCTTAAGCGACATATTAAAAATATAGTTTTACACTTCGGCACAGTAAACAATTTAGGAAGGAAGAAAGACAGTTCAATAGTAAGCACAATTAAGTATAAACACATAGGCATCAGAAAGTCTAAACATATAAGCAAAAGCGGCAAGTAAATAAGCGGAAGCAGAGAAGCGCGCGCTTCGCGTCGTGAACGAGTCTCCTATTACTCTCCTCTATGACGAGTCTCGACTGGTGCGCACGCGCAGCAGTGTTGCCGCTGGTCATTTGTAGGGTTACCGTACGCAAGAGATGAAATTACCGTATTGAAACAAAAATTGCCGTACATTTTTTTATTTACATGAAAAAGGATTTTTTTTTCATCAGACAAGAAACACAAGTCAAAAAAATAAAAACCTGTTTATGAAAAAGATGCCACTGAACCAATAGATTTAATAGAAAAAGACACCACAGATCACTCCTCTGCTCCCATCAAATCCACAAAATCACATAATAAGACATCTTCAGTGGCATTCTTTTCATAATCAGACGGTTTTTTTTTATTTTCGCTATCATTTCGGGAGTTGGCTTGAACCTCGTACAATTTGAATGATTTCTGGAAATGCACTGTTTGGCTAATAATGTTGCATTTATAGTAGATGTTAAGAGGCGGTTTCTTTGTTTTGTTTTAATGAAGTTGACAGCACTGAAGATTCTTTCTGAATCGGCATTTGCATGTGGCAAGGAAAGAACTTCATAAACAAACTTCGCCAAATTCTGAAATTGCGGTTCCGATAAATGTAATATCTTGCTCCAAAAGTTAGCGTTCATTTTTACGCAAACGCTGATTACGTATCTTTTTTCATCTACAATTTACTGTATTTCGTAAATATAGTAGCTAGTGGTATACCTACCCAATACCTACTTCCTTATGCTATGATTGCCTGATTGCCGTATTTTAGCGTACGGCAATGACCACTCTGCCGTATACCGCACAATTCGTCTTTAAAGAGCCTGAGTGCCGTACGAAACGGCAACACTGACGCGCAGTGCGCCCGGCGGCCGCGCATGTAGTACATGGACGTTATGTACTGCGCTGACGCTGTGCGTCCAAGTGTCGATAATCATTATCGATATCGACAAACTGATACGCATCAAAAGTGCTAATGTTAATAGATATTAATATATGTAAATATAAATATTAGATATTAGGACAATGTAATTAATGTAATTTGTAATATTATAATAAGTGTCTAGGTGTAAGTGTAATTGTGTAAATATATATGTCGGAGTTATTTCATAGACTGGTAACGGCATCTATCGATATTAGGCTGAATAGCTTGGCAGAATAGCTTGGCATTATGAAATTATCCCTGAGTCAGTAGTTCGAGCGAGTAGTGGGAGCATAGTGAGTCTATGACATCTGTCACTGTCACTTGTCAGTGAGGTAACGTTAGTTTGTGAAACTCACTCTCGCACTCACTTTACTTCTGGAGCTCGACTGTGCCGGACATGTGCGCACTGACTCTATTCTACGCACAAAATGGCGGACGGAGACGACGCTTTCCAACAAAATCCGTTTCCATCTCCGACATCAGAAGTGGGATGTAACCTTTGCTCTACGGATGTAATCGACGCGAACAACTAGAAGAAAACGATGCCAAGTTTTATCGTAAATGACAACGGATGTTGGAACAGCAAAATCAGAATTGGATGGCGTTACTTGATGTTCAGAAAGCACATGAGGAGATTCATTACCGGAGTTTATACGCGTGCGTAGCTACAGTCGACGTATGGATTGCTACATTCTCCATATTTAGAGGCACGGATCCTTTTGCAAACATGTGTCCACGCGCTCATACCATCACTGCGGGGCACGGGGAAGGGCGCTATTAGCAACTGCGGTGCAACCGGCAGCAGCGACACCGACACCGGCAGCATGGCGAGCAACGTGAACCAGCGTCATCGGGTAAACAGACCTGTGCTGCATCGGCAACTCTGCTGGACGCTGAATGTTTCTGGTGATGTTTTCATGATTCAGTATGATTATTTTATAATGCTTAGAAATTTCTATGATAAAAAAGTCAAATAGCCAGAGGAAAACGTTTACTTACCGAAGTGACAATGAGAGTTACTGGACAATCTAATGTTATTAGCACTGTACTGTTGGTTATTACAGTTGGACAAGTTTATTACAGGTGATTTTGTCTTGGTTAAAAATAGTGAACAAAACAAAACCAAGTTAGATAATAAATTTAGAGACTCGTTTTTTATAACTGCGGCATTAGAAGTAGACTCACTAGAACTTACGTTTAGTACCCCATAGACATGAGGGTTTGTTAGAGAGAGCCAGTAGTTTATTAAATGACGAGCTGTGTGCGGGTACCTGATGGAGGTAGCTCATGATTATGATACGTTGAAAGCATTAAATTCTAAGCGAACTTACAAATACACACACTAGATTAACAGGGATGCCAGAAGGTCATGTACCAGTCGAAGTTGAGGTGGAGGTACATTGTGACCCGATTGATAATGAGTAAAGTTGTTGTGTGAACTCGAGTTAGTGCTCTAATGGCCGTAACAAGTGTCGAGCATACCAGTAGCTATTACATAGTCGTAGCCCGGTAGAAATCGGTGTCTATTGAGGAAACTCAAGTAGTCCGTGGGTGCGCGGTGCGTGTTTAGCTCTGGCGGAGGTCGTGGTCTATCAGGACAGTAGTGTGTAGTCAGAGGGTGATGCAGACGTGCGCAGGGTTCCACTGAGATGGACACGCGTAAGCGACTGGGATCGCTGTTCGGCTGTGAGAGCCGTGGCATTGGAGGGGTAACTCGAGGTGATTTTAAAGCTTACATAGCTTGTAAATAGTGACTTTTGATTTGTGCAACGAATGGTTAATGGCCCTGGTTACCTGGTTATCTAGTTTGGATTTGGATTGTCTAGTTACCTTTTCTTTTGTTATGTTACATTTGATTTGTTATCTTTCTAAATCGAAAAGGTTTAGTTTTCAGTTTTAAATAAGTTAGAGACTTATGTAGAGACTTATGTAGAGACTTATGTAGAGACTTATGTAGAGTCTTATGTAGAGTCTTATGTAGAGTCTTATGTAGAGTCTTATGTAGAGTCTTATGTAGAGTCTTATGTAGAGTCTTATGTAGAGTCTTATGTAGTCTCATGTAGAGTCTTATGTAGAGACTTATGTAGAGTCTTATGTAGAGACTTATGTAGAGACTTATGTAGAGACTTATGTAGAGACTTATGTAGAGACTTATGTAGAGACTTATGTAGAGGCTTATGTAGAGGCTTATGTAGAGGCTTATGTAGAGGCTTATGTAGAGGCTTATGTAGAGGCTTATGTAGAGGCTTATGTAGAGACTTATGTAGAGCTTTATGTAGGGCCTACTGTGAGGCTTACTGCAGAGTATACTGTAGAGCCTATTATAGTGCCTACTGTGGAGCTAAATGTAAGAGTCAATTAATGTTTGGTCAGGATAGACCGAACGGGAAATACTGTGCTTGGCTATCTTTTGTTAAAGAGAAAAACACGAGGACGTGTTTCAATCAGGATGGCCGTGATCATACAATACTTTTATTGCCTGTAATATCTGCTGTCTTACGCATTGGAAGCTCCGCGCTTCGTGCTTCAACGCTTACGCATTGGAAGCTCCGCGCTTCGTGCTTCAACGCTTACGCATTGGAAGCTCCGCGCTTCGTGCTTCAACGCTTACGCATTGGAAGCTCCGCGCTTCGTGCTTCAACGATTACGCATTGGAAATTGGAAGCTCCGCGCTTCGTGCTTCAACGCTTACGCATTGGAAGCTCCGCGCTTCGTGCTTCAACGATTACGCATTGGAAATTGGAAGCTCCGCGCTTCGTGCTTCAACGCTTACGCATTGGAAGCTCCGCGCTTCGTGCTTCAACGCTTTCGCATTGGAAGCTCCGCGCTTCGTGCTTCAACGCTTTCGCATTGGAAGCTCCGCGCTTCATGCAGTCACGCTTTCGTATTGGAAGCTCCGCGCTTCATGCTTCAACGCTTTCGCATTGGAAGCTCCGCGCTTCATGCAGTCGCGCTTTCGTATTGGAAGCTCCGCGCTTCATGCTTCAACGCTTTCGCATTGGAAGCTCCGCGCTTCATGCAGTCGCGCTTTCGTATTGGAAGCTCCGCGCTTCATGCTTCAACGCTTTCGCATTGGAAGCTCCGCGCTTCATGCAGTCGCACTTTCGTATTGGAAGCTCCGCGCTTCATGCTTCAACGCTTTCGCATTGGAAGCTCCGCGCTTCATGCAGTCGCGCTTTCGTATTGGAAGCTCCGCGCTTCATGTTTCAACGCTTTCGCATTGGAAGCTCCGCGCTTCATGCAGTCGCGCTTTCGTATTGGAAGCTCCGCGCTTCATGCTTCAACGCTTTCGCATTGGAAGCTCCGCGCTTCATGCAGTCACGCTTTCGCATTGGAAGCTCCGTGCTTCGTGCTTCAACGATTAAGCATTAGAAGCTCCGCGCTTTGTGCTTCAACGTTTACGCATTGAAAGCTCCACGCTTTGTGCTTCAACGCTTACGCATTGGAAGCTCCGCGCTTCGTGCCTCAACGCTTACGTATTGGAAGCTCCGCACTTCGTGCTTTAATGTTTTCGCATTTGAATCTAGTTGCTCTTAAAAGAAGAGCTCCGGAACTGCTGCGCTCGAGAACGCGCGCAGTGTCAGAATGGCCGTGTCGGAGTTATTTCATAGACTAGTAACGGCATCTATCGATACTAGGCTGAATAGCTTGGCAGAATAACTTGGCATTATGAAATTATCCCTGAGTCAGTAGTTCGAGCGAGTAGTGGGAGCATAGTGAGTCTATGACATCTGTCACTGTCACTTGTCAGTGAGGTAACGTTAGTTTGTGAAACTCACTCTCGCACTCACTTTACTTCTGGAGCTCGACTGTGCCGGACATGTGCGCACTGACTCTATTCTACGCACAAAATGGCGGACGGAGACGACGCTTTCCAACAAAATCCGTTTCCATCTCCGACATATATATATACATATAACGGCGTGTGACTTATTTGATTTATTATTAACCAGAATATTGCATTTTTTATT
>OY720035.1:8513649-8587485 GCA_963082485.1 Eudonia mercurella | reverse complement strand
ACCTCAAATCGAATTTTAAGCACAATTTTATAACTTGCTCTGCAATATTTCTACTATCCAGTATGTGAGGCCGTTCAGATAAATTTAATATAAAATAGTTTGCAAGTGCTTTAGCTTCTGGCCCTTGAGCAGTACTCAGTAATCGTAGTGCTTGCAAATGGTGACCAGATGCTAGGAAGGCTTTCGCTCTAGCTATTAGGTCTCGGGGTCTGACGCGCACAATGCCGCGCCTCCCTAGCAACGAAAGAGCACCTTCCACGACGCAAGCACCACCTAAAGCGCTGACACCAGCTCTGCACATTGCGCGCGACACTCTCCCATCAGTCCATAAACCCTACAAGAGTGACAGAGAAAGAAATTGTAATTTAATGTGACTAAATTGAATCACTACAGCAAATAAAGCTTATGAAAATAAATACCACTACACTTGCCTTAAAGAAAGCAGATGCATAAATTGGCTCAACATGAGATAGGTCAAGTGGCTTATCATAGTCCTCTCCCCACAGTCTCACATTCTCGTTAGCGTCAAATATTGCTAAAGTGCCACCGAGCCATCCAAGCCACAGAGGCGCAGCTTTCAACTCCACACGTTGCAACGGACGCAGCGTTATCGATGTTCCAGTAACAGACACCGACAGCCATTGTAATGTCTTCGCGCGTCCACAGACTAACACTCTGTCGTCGTTCTCGCACCATTCTAATACGGGAAGTGTGTCAGGCGGGCCGCCGAGACGTACTCCCGCAGCTCTGCCTCCAGCCATAATGATGACGCGAGACAGGGTGGCTAAGGCTAAGATGCGAGCGTCCCGAGCCGTCATGGCAACAACTTCACCTCGGGCGCCGGAGAAGAGACAGGACGTCCGCGCTGCACGAACTCCCAAAGGCCTAGAGAATTTAATCAGCCAAACGGAACCACCGGTATCAAGCGCCAACCCTGATGTACCCGCCCAAGTCACTCTCAAGATACCCCATATATCGCCACCCAACGTCACCCGCCTTAATAATAAACCTCGTATACTTTCATATTGACATATAAGACCTTGAGCGTATCCCGCTAATAGGCGAGTACTGTCGTGGTTGTAAGCTAAACAGGATACAGCACCTTTGTCAGCATTTGAATCACAGACCCATCGCAGTGTTTGTTCAAAGAATGATAGGAGTTGGCCATGGGCTGTTCCTACTGTCAACTTTCCTGCTGTTCCTACACTAAGAGCAGTTGCAGTTCCGGCTGACGATCGTTCCTGTAATTACATAAAAGGATTTAATGAAGCTTTTTATATGCATACTTTTAATTTAATGTGTTTGAAACTACAAAATGCAATAAATATGAAAGGAATGTCTGATCAATTAAAAATGTAAAGTAAGGTACCTATATTATGTGAAAGTTAATAAGTAGATTTTAATTATTTTTCATAATTTAGTATATTATAGTAAATAATTATCTTTATTGTTGCAATTCCCTTGCACGGCCATGTATGGGACTTAGTACTTCCTTGCAAGATAATAATTTAATACTTATTTGTAAGATATTTTGTACAACATTGTACAATAACTTTGTACAAAATGATGCAATATATATTTGTGACTATGTATGTAGTTTACAGTTGTAGTAGTTAACCAAATGGCTTAAGCTTAACATACGTTTTTGCCAAAAGGGTACCTATATAAACTAGCCAATTATCTATATTGTATCAAACCCATGGCCCACAAATGCATATATGAATCTTTATACTTTTTTGTAGCTATAAATTTCACTCACACTGTTTCACAACACTGCATATAAAATAGAGCAAAATATGTTTTCAGTAAAATAATACAGCATCATCATCATCATCATCATCATCATCATCATCATCATCATCATCATCATCTCAGTCAAAAGACGTCCACTGCTGGACAAAGGCATAGCACCTCTGTATTTATTATATTTTTATTAGTTTACAACATGTAAGTGCTTGGCCTTTATTTGACATGATTGTTAATAAATGACAATAACCCTGAAGAAAGAAGTTCACTTTACCCTTAATCCTATCTACTGACGAACTAACTAACATGTATCTGGCTTAATACAACAATGCAGCTAACATTGTAAGCAAAAAGTCAAGATGGCTTGTCAGTTGGACTTAGACAAAGCCAATTTTACTTTTTTATTTTAAGTGCTAATTGCTACACCTAAACTGAATTAAATATTTATAAAATAAAATACAGTGAAATAAATGTGTTATAAATATTTAGACAAAGCCCAAACACGAAACAAATCAAGTAAATTACAAACACTCTTAGAAATCAAACCCAGGACCTTGGTCAGACACTGGTGGTTTAACCACTAGACCATAGTTAGTAAAAATTTGTGTTATTAGCAAATCTTTATGAAAAATTGTATAATATAAGTGAGGAGTCAATGAAAGGCATGGTCAAGTGACAGACTGGTTATTACCAGAAATAATTTACCCACCACCATATAATTTTATTAGAGACTGCAGATGGTCACAATAAGAATATTAAATATTTCAATGACATAACTAACTTGTGCTTGTGTTAGCTGTTGAGATACAGCTTGCATAAAGTCCACCTGAAGCGCTGAGCAAGATGATGACTCCTCATTGTTTTTACTAGGTGCTGCATATCTACCTTCTTCCTCATCAGCTGATAAAACTTCGGCCAGAGTAGGTGCTTCACTTGGAGGTAATGCATATTCAACTTCGTCCAACTAAAACCAGAAATGTTACTTTTATGGTAACTTTAACTGTAGTAGTAATAATCACAAATGTGTATAGTAATACAATGTGTAATGTAATGAGGTGATTAAAGTAGATCCTATATTTATAATACTATATGAAGAAAGTCATAATGGTCCAATTTTAAAATAAATAAATTGATACCAGCTGTGATTAAACTTGTAAAAAGAAACATCCTCAAGGACCATATTTCAGAACATATTGTTTGCTTGGTTATATAAAAATAAATGAAACTATGCAGAGACATTATTGATAAAATCAGCAAGTAAATGACTTATGCACATTTAATAAATACCTGTTTTATATTATAATAATTCAGTGTAAACATATTATGACTGTACATAGCAGGAACAACTTAAGTTATCCAAAGCTATATTCAGTCAACTTTAAAATATTAATATTATAAATATTAAATAAATGAGTGAGTTCTTATTCGATTCTGGCTTGATTGGTGGGCGTTTCCTATAACCACTTAGCCTTGATCGATGTACAGTGGGTCCTCTTATTGCAGTCTTCCGACCTATATAACTATAAAAACATAATCGCTTACCTCTTCAATATCTAAATACTGAAGACTTTCTACAGAATCTAAGTCAGAATCCAGTAATGATTGGATAGAAGGGGTCTTGAGTAAGTCCATGTTATAGTACTTTCATAAATTTTTATAATATTTTATAAATACATAGTATGGTAATTGCTAAAAGTCATTGTTTTCTACTAGTATTATTAAATACATAGCTTATTAATTTAAACCCACTTTGGTAAAGTTGTAGATTTTTTATTGACATTACGACAACAATAATTTCCGATCCGGCCTGACGGATTGGTTTTTTTTTTTTTTTAATAGTTTGTTCTCTGAGGAACCGGCTAAGGTCATAGACCATGCTGCCATGTCATTAGTTTCTTAATTTCATTAGTATTATAATCCTAAAGATGATGATGAATGATAATGGAAATGATGATGATGAATGATAATGGAAATGAGAAGTGAGAAATGATATACCCCCAACCCCTCGAGTATCTCAGTAAAGATGTGGGGCTTTACTAAGTCCTCAAGCGGACTTCTTGAGAGAATTTGATTAGTGACGTTGCACTGTTTTGTTTCATTTGCCAACACTCATGCACACTCACGAACACTTAACGGTTAATAATCCACCATTATTTCACATTAATATTCGACTTAACACAAATTTTAGAAAATAAAACAAAACCGCAGACATGACTCTTCACTTTCCCGCCAAGAAGTCCCTGACGGATTGGATTGTTCTGTCACTATCACGTCATGTCAGTCAATGGGTATGTTCCGATATGCACTGCGAGCACTGTGTGTGTGTGTGAGCAAGGTGTGAAATCAATTTAGTTTACTGCGAAGCCGTTCCTTTATAGTTAGCTATACTGGTTACTGTTTAAAACGGAACGCAGTCCAGTATACTGTTATCTATGCTGTCATTCATGTCATTTCTAGACGCTGTTGATCACGTAATAAAGGCACTAAGAGCGCCTTACCTCGAAATTGCCAGTGCTTACAGTACAAAAATGGCGACGATTATGACGTCATACATTTCCCTAGGATACTGCGGCAGTATACTGTCAGTCCATAACGGAACACTCACCAGTAAAAGCACTGGACAGTGCTCGCAGTGTATATCGGAACATACCCAATGTCACTTGTTATCTTATCTGATGAAAGAATCTAACCCATACAGCCACTTCTTTAGTATTTTTTCGCGATTTAAGGGTTGTTAATTACGCACTGTGAATTAGACCATGTGTACGCCAGCTTAACGGACACCTTTTCCCTTGTTCTGACGCAGTGGAGCCAGCCAACCCTACAGTTTTAACTGTAAATATGCAGTTTTTTTTAATCTTTCCAGTTTTTACTTTAATTAAGGTCTCTAAATCTACAGTTTTTTTATTTACAAAATCAAAGGTGGGTCTGGCTGGCAGCAGGCATACCTATGACCAGGCCGTCATACCTATCGCGATAAGCAAATACAGCGCGCGACAACTTGAAGTTGTAAATCAGTCAGGGCCCCAGGGCGCTTTTACTTACAGTGATGTAAGTAAAACATACTTATTTTTAAAAAGTCACTAAGTTCCCTTAATGTCTTTTTTATTTACTAGAAAGGAACATTCACACATTTCTTCATCACTAAAGCCACTATTGCTGGTTATTGAATTTCGGACCACCACAAAACAGAAAATAGAAGTTATCGACTGTATGTGTTGGTTATAGGTTCCTAGTATTTAATAGAAATCTGCAAATTTGTAAGAAAATATCCAGACTTCAAAAAAAAACGTATAGATAGTAACCCTAAATACAATACAAGACATTTTGGTTAGAGTGACTTGATGGAGTTGAAACTTATTGTTTTTCACACATACACTATATAAAGCAGTAGGTTTTAAATCAGCCCCCTCAGATACATCTTCATAATACACACGCTAGTACATATACACCTCCCGCACACACTCGCACATGCTTACCCCCAGACACACACACACTCACACACACACACACACACACACACACGCACCCCCACGCACACACATACACACACACACACACACACACACAAACACACACATACACACAATCTCGCAAAGAACTTATAAAATCTTGTATCACTTATGTAAATCGAAACTGTTATGTTTACGTAGGAAGAGCGAGGCGTACCCCACACAGGTGTCTTCTGACTACTTTTTGGGGTAGCCCCGGCAACTTAATTGTAATTGATTTACCTGAAATAAATACATTTTTACTTTTTTTTTTTACTTTTACATTACGAAATAAAAACAAATTAATTATACCTACCTCTCGACTTAAACTACATTCATCAAGCACACAATCCATGGCTATAAAGACATACAATAAACTACCAGAACATATAAAAAACATAGACGGGGATATTTCCCCGTCTATGTTTTGAATTGAATTCAATAACAAACTTAAACAATTACTAATTAGGAAAGCATATTATATAATTACGGAGTATTTAAGTGAGACATTTTAGAAAAACATATTTGAATCATCTACTTTTCTATTATTATTGTTACTATAATAATATAATAACAATAATTTGAATATACAGGATGTTTGGTAATATGTATATATTCCCGAAACGTACTCATGTTAACATGTGTATATAAAATGTCAGAAATTGGAAATTGTAAAAAAAAACGACTTTCCATACTAACTCGATCAGCTGATGGGTAATTTTGTATAGAGAGTCGAATTTTTTTTTTTACAATTTCCATTAGCAATTGCGATTTTCAGTAGCTTCCGCTACGTGTAGGTCACAAGACTAACCTAACCTAACCTAGTTGTCCCCGTCGCTACTACATAGTTACAAAATTTTACAAGTCCTAGCTCCATACAAAACTTGATCGAAAAATCGACTATATCTCGGACCCCCTTTGCCTTTACCGGGCGCCCCCGCACGCCATTACTCTTCTCATAGAAAATGTATAGTCCGGTCAATAAGTTGAAAAACGTCAAAAATAGACATAAAGCTCCTAAAATATGAGCAAATAGCTCATTGGATTTGGAATGACCTCTAGAAAAATGCAGTGTGAGGATTTTACTGCACGTAAAAAAAATCAATTGTTATTAACAAAACAAGATAAAAAAGGTATTTAGTTTTTTGTTAATATCTCAAAAACCATTAATATTTACGATATTTTGAATAAGATCTTTAAAGAGGAGGAAATTTCCGAAAAGAAAGTTCCAGCTCCCGGAACTCTACCTCTATTATTAATAATTTTAATTTAACGGAGAAAATAGGAATCCGCGCAGCCATTACGTACGGCATGGGACTTGTACTATTATTTATTCTGTGGCATGGGTGCACTGCCGATAAAGACAGCGTACCACATACAATTTATTTTTTATAAGTAAAAAATATGAATTTTAAAAAATTTCAAAAAATTATGCATTTGTTAATTTGCAAATTTTGACGTGACAACGTCTTATAATTCGATAGAGCCGGCTGCACGCACGAAAAAGTTCGGCGTTACAATTAAGGCTTGAAGTGCAAGCGAGAGCGCGGAACGAGCGACAAAGAAGCACAATCGGCTGAGTATAAATTTAGCCGTGCTGCTGTGCAAGCCCGTGTCCGGCATCGCCACCGCGGTACTTACCCCCAACACCCCCCGACACCTCCCGACACCACCAACTCCTCCCGCCTACCTGTTCGACGGGCTGCTGCTGCTGTGCAAGCCCATGGCCGGCATCGCCACCGCGGTACGTACCCCCAACACCCCCCGACACCCCCAACACCTCCCGACACCCCCAACTCTTCCCGCCTACCTGTTCGATGGGCTGCTGCAGGCTGCTGTGCAAGCCCGTGGCCGGCATCGCCACCGCGGTACGTACCCCCTAAACCCCCCGACACCCCCAACACCTCCCGACACCCCCAACTCCTCCCGCCTACCTGTTCGACGGGCTGCTGCAGGCTGCTGTGCGAGCCCGTGGCCGGCATCGCCACCGCGGTACGTACCCCCAACACCCCCCGAAACCCCCAACACCTCCCGACACCCCCAACACCTCCCGCCTACCTGTTCGACGGGCTGCTGCAGGCTGCTGTGCAAGCCCGTGGCCGGCATCGCCACCGCGGTACGTACCCCCAACACCCCCCGACACCCCCAACACCTCCCGACACCTTCTTTTTTTCCAATCTCCGTTGTCATAAATGACGACATAAAAGTTTAAATAATAAACCTAAAAAAATTTGATTAGAGCCTTTCAAATCACGCGATTAAAGTTTATTAAAGTTAATTATTATGTTTAAATAATAATTTTTTAATGTTAACAAAAAATTTAAAATCCAAGAAATGTTATACAATTTTTATGTTGTGTAAAAAAAACAAATGTTATGTTATTGCTGTTTTCGAATCCAACAATGGCAATAAGTAACGTTGGAATATTTTTTTTACATCATTTGTTAAGCAATTTTTTATAAACAAATAGACAAGATTGATATTTAAAAAAAACCCAATTTGTTGTCTTGGCAAAATATATTTTTTGTAATTTTTTTAATTGTTTAAAATCGTTTTTTTTTATATTTAGATTGTTTAAATAATTAGTTAAATAATAGTTTCAAAAATCATAATTGGCATTTCTCCACAGGTTAATTAATTTTTTTTTAAATGTTCAAATAATTTTTTAACGCAAATTTTGTAGCGAACAAATTATAAAAACAAAAATGTTAAAAAAATTTCCACGAGCAGGATTTGAACCTGCACCCTTCTGACATTCCGGGTCAGGTGCTCTTCCAATTGCGCTGTCGTGGTTCTAACCAGCCCGCCGAAATTATTCAACACTTTTTACTTTGAAAGCCAAAGGCGCCCATTCAATGTCAACAACTACCGTCACTATCTTAGTGGGGCCTGCTGAGGTTTCCCTCTTGCAGTGGCACTTCGACCCATCGGGATCTTTTGTGCAATACCGTCACTAACATCCGATCATAATATTTTTACAAACATTAAAGATCAGTTAAGAAGTAAGCAAGCTATTTATAAATGTTCAAATAATTTTTTAACGCAAATTTTGTTGCGAACAAATTATAAAAACACTAATGTTGAAAAATTATTTTTCACGAGCAGGATTTGAACCTGCACCCTTCTGACATATATGATGACATGATAGCTCAATTGGAAGAGCACCTGACCCGGAATGTCAGAAGGGTGCAGGTTCAAATCCTGCTCGTGAAAAAAATTTTTTCCCTCCCTTTAGATTTGGTATTGTAGAAAAACGGGTATTTCCGTATATAAAAAGTGATGTAGCTTCTTTGATTATTGACCGATCGTCATGGTAATGGTGTTAAAAGATAAGGATGCAGGCGAGAAGTGCATTCAAGTTAAAATTGTGTTATTTAAAATAAAATGTTTTTTTTCGTAAATTGTTGTATTCATTTTCAATGCTCCGATTCTTGCGGGGACTGCGAAATCTGTGTATTTTTGATCACTGGCAATACTGGCATGTCACTAGCCACTGCACGTTGCACGTCAGTTCAGAGTAGACATGTGCAAATCATGTCTTGTGATGGATTGAACCTGGAACGGTTCCTTAACACTTCGGAACTAGTTCCGTTATCATGTTCGCGGAACGATTTCGTTCCTATGATTGGCACACACCTTCACGATAATGATGGGCGTAGGCGGTCTTAGTTCCTTATGGTACAAACAGTTCCTCGGTCAGTTGGACATGGACATGGACTAGACATGCGTATGATAATATATGAATAAGCTTTTTTTTTTTCAATTGATTTACCTTCATACTTTTTAGGCTTAGGACTGTCAACCAAATAATAATATAGGTAAAATAATTGAATTTCGAAATGAAATGCAAAATAAGTCATGAGCGCATCGCACGCAGAAATGCTTGTTATGTGTATATACCTAAATAAATCAAAATTCCCAAGAATTGAGTCAGTGGCAGGTGTCAAGAAAAATTCAATACGAAAATTGCATTTGTATTATAATTATTGACTTAGTGCTTCAAACGTAAGACACATTATGTGGCAATTTCAATTTTGTTCATTATTATCCGTCTCAATCTAACTCGTGCGCGGACTTATACTCCATCACTTTCACACCTCGAAACTCGGTAACATCCGCGCCTCAGTCGGAGTTGGTCGGTCCCCACCGCGCCGCCTCCGATGACGGTCACCGCCCGCCGGCTTTGGCATGTCTCGGTTCACTTTAGTCGTGGAAAAAACGTATCCCTAAAAAGATTGGAACATTTGCATCTGCATCAGTACAATGTTCCGAATCAGTGATATGTTTCATTTGGAACAATTGGAACATCGAGTTTTTTGAAACAGAGTAACTTAATATACACGTAGATTTGTATCAGATGTGGAACTTGCAACTGAAACCACGTCGATTTTTTTATTATAATGAACTTTTTTGTTTACTGAAAATCTTATATCAAGAATTAAAATCGATTTTCCTTCATAGGTACTTTTTCAGGCTTAAGACTGACAGCTAGTTTATCTACTAACATGTTGATAGCTGGCGTATTTAAAAATCGATTTTATATACATTGATTGTCATATACAAGTATGTACATTCTACAATACATATCTACATATTAAAATTAAAAAAAAGTATTTTGAGACTTTATCGTCTTTTAAAGTCGACGGCTATTTAGAGTTAGGCCGGCACTATATCGTTAATTCAGTCGCTTCCACATCACGTTCACTGTTGCGCACGAAGTTCGTTTTCGCTTCGCTCTCATCACTCGCTCTTGTCGTTCAGTCTATCGGTTCGTTGCCTCGTCGGCCGCAGTGAGCGAGTTCCAAATGAAACATTTTATACTAGGCAACTGTTTCGGAACATTCATATCAGTTTTATGTTTCGGAACACTGAGTCGGTTCCCTAAAGAGCGACACACGTCTAGTTCGCTTGGACATGCTCGGAACTGTGAACCTATTTATTTATACAACTCGGAGAGGAATGATATCGTTCCAGTATCGAATATAGTTCCTGGAACTATTACGGTCCGGAACTACACATCTCTAGTTCAGAGTCAAGTCATGTCATTCATTTGGGTGTTGTTGTGAATTTTATTTAGTAAATGCAGTAGTGCAAATATAAAGATTTTTTTGATTGAATTGAAATATCTATCTGGTTTTGAAACAACACGGAGTAATAGAATTATGTGGTCTTAACGAGAATGTCAATTAGTATATAAAAAATATGGATAAACTTACTGTAATCTCAGGGACTCTGTTTATGACTGCAGATGTTTTTGCTATTGTGAGCCTTGCAATGCCAGATTGGATAATTACTGATGTTGGAGGTAAGTCGAAAGTGATAAACCTAAATTTTACAAACAGTGTTTTATATACTAAACATAAGGCAGTGCTTATTAATAAAAAAAATATTTCAGTTTTTTTTACAGTTCTTAGCTAGTTACAATTGTATTATTACAGTTGTATCCATGCTTAGTTTTTGTTTTAAATTAATAAGTCACTTCTGTATTTCAGGTGATACGCGTCTTGGATTGATGTGGTCTTGTATAAGTCTGTACAATAGACCACAAGTTTGTTTCACGCCAGATTTGCAACCAGAGTGGCTATTAGCTTTAATATGCATATTCATTGGTTGCATATGTATAACAACAACTGTAATACTTTTAGCATCAAGTCATTTTGATCGCAATGTAATCCCATATGCTCGATGGGTAGGATTTGCTGCAAGTAAGCTATTTCTTTGAAGTTCTCAATTCCTTAACATTACCAGTAGTCTGTATGATTATTCTTACAAATATTTTTCTTTCAGTGGTGGTGTTCTGTCTAGCTGCTGTTATATTCCCTATGGGATTCCATGTTGATGAGATTGGTGGACAACCATACCAACTTCCCAACAGCCACCAAGTTGGAATCTCATACATATTGTTTGTGTTGTCTTTATGGATTACTGTGATATCTGAACTTTTTGCGGGAAAAGTTTGTTTGCCTCATTTTTAATATTTTTATAAGTTATATTTTAGAATATTAAGTGATAGTTAATTTTTATTTTTAAGTCACATGTAGTGATAGAACTTTGTGCCAATAATTTAAATCACATGTGGGTTTAATGCTGTACAAGTGTACTAAAACCAATTTACATACAGTATACGGCTACTTTATTATTGGAAATATTTTGAAAAGTAGTCAAGAAAATAATGCAAGTGATTTATTTATTTTTCTCAAATTGATATGGATGAACCAATTATTTAATATTTTTGCGCCATTTGTCTGAGTTTTGTGGGAGCCAACATGTTAATATACCTATAAAATACACCTGGGTGATTTAAATTTTTGTTAAGAAAGTCTTACTACTGATTATAGGTAACAGGATCCTATAAAAGCATTATAACATTAAATTATTATATAAATATTAGCACAGAATTATAAAATAATATGTTTGGTAAAAATATATTAGTGGTTAGAATAAGGAAGTTTTGTTTTTATTCAACTATGTAAGAAACCAGAATTCATTTATTTCTCACAGAACTCTTTTACTAAGGTAGGTATGATTTGCACTTTCCTATGTGTGCGTCAGCACAGCTGTGCCACAGTAGAAAACTGACTATGCCAGGAATTGGTTGATAATTACTCGAGATTAGTCGCCAAGTAACAGAACTAGTCGGTCTCGCGTTTAAAAGTTATATGGGGTTTTTGTGGCACAGCTGTAGTCGCCAAGCTACAGAATTAGTCGGTCTCGCGTTTAAAAGTTATAAAGGGTTTTATGTGGCACAGCTGCGCCACGGTAATGATATTATTACTGTGGCTGCGCTGACGCGTCAACACAGTTGTGCCACCTGTATCTCGAGAATGGAACCACGTAGCGAAGATCTGATTGCATAGAGAATTAGTCGATACATCATACAAAAATTCAGAACCAGTTGATGCCCCATTTTAGAGGAAAAGGCATTCTTTTTTTTCGTGAATAGTCTAGGAGCCAAGCGGCCATAATGCGCGCAGTATGGTTATTTTGAATTATTTGCGTACTTGTCTATTGTTAAAAGTAGAATTTATATAAGTAACAGTATTAAGTGAGAGAGTAGTGGACAATTTCAATCAGTTTCATTTCTCGATTAGTTTCTGATTTACTCGATGTGTTTTGTATGATAACATTAATATCTTCTCTCCTAGTCTATGTCGTACATTCGCGTACAACTGTGTTTTAAATTTGAATGTACAATTTTAATGAGTGCATGCAAGTTAATTTCAAAGTAAAGAAAAACTTTTATTTTAGCAATATTATTTTTAGACGTAAGCAATATTCAACAGTAAGCAAACCTGGCAAAGCGCCTGGACGACAGAGGGGCGGTGTAACGACGTAAAGGGGAAGTAGGTATATAAATGGCGGCGTTTGGGACTCGGTCAAAGAAGATTCCGTTCTACTGTGTTATTGTTTATTTTTGTGGCGGTGTGGTACTAGAGTACCCATGCAGAATTACCTAATGCTGTTTGCGGAGGATTAGTTTTGAACTACGTAGGAGTAACGCATATCTGCGTTTGATCTTATATTGACGTAGCATTTTATGTACCTACATATTATTTGGCACTGTAGGTCTTTATACTACTTTGTACTTACTATATACTTTTTGTGAAAATGACTGTTTGTTGCCAGAATAAATGAAAAAAAAAAAAAAAAAAAAAAAAAAGTATAAAGAGACATTCGTCGCTGCGTGTTGAATTGAGCGAATGCTTACTCGCTGTCGTCGTCGTGAGTTTCTGGAAACCTAAGAAAGAAACGCTGAGATGTTAGGTACCACTTGTTTTCAGGTCAAGGAAAATAAAAGAGTTAGAATGGTTAAACAAAATTTATTTTAGTTAAAAACAATAACCCAGGGGTTCAAAAAATATGGTTTTATTTTATCATCAGAAAATTAAATTTTTAGACCTTTTCCCCCTAGTAACGAAGAAAAGGGGTGCCTCCTTTTCCTTTCTACTATAGAAGTAATTCTGTTGTCTGTTAAAAAAAACGTGACTAATGGCGTGCCGTGGTATAATGTCCATTACGTTCTATTTCACATAACTTTTTTCGTCAATTAACACACTAAACATTTTTATGCACCAACGATGTGCAAATTTAAAATAAGTGCTTACATGAAAGAAATGAGTTCAAGTTCCACCACCCACACCACAAGTTGTATTGTTATTTACTTATTTGTTTTCTTACATTATCTCCGTTTTCTAATGCCAAACAAAGAACATAAAAATAATTAAACGGACAGCCGTTTATGGACATAAATTCTTTTGCATTATCAATAATGAGAGAACTTTAAAACAAAAACATGAGTTTAACGGTAAATTAAGTGTTTCTTAAAAAATATATCTTAAAAGCTAATGCACTCCGCACCTTCATATTTTGGTAAATTATACCTGATAAGTACCCCCTACCCACAAAAAAAATTACCCAAATATTTGGTGTTGCTTAGCGTAAGGCCCATATTAATTATTCTCAAACTAAAAAACGACAACTGAACTGATGACTTGAAATAACGAGAAAGTTTTGAATAAGTATATCGTACATAATAAATAACTACCTAGTGGTATTCTGTATTGATGTGTCCAGACCTTAGCGTCGTTATTTAGTTAAAATAATAGAGCTAAAAATTACAAACAAGACTGTTCAACTTGTTCATTATTGACTTGCAAATAGGTACTTAGATAACTCATAATTCTTACCTGTTCTTTATTTCAAAGTAAAGGAGAATATCGTTCGAATAAATTCGTTTATTTCATTACACTTTAGATCGCGACTGTACCCTTTGTAATAAAAAATAATGCCATAAATCTATAAAAGTAAAGAATATTGCGATCTGAATTTTTGTATCATGTATCGACTAATTATTTACTAATTCTCCATGCAAACAGATCTTCGTTACGTGATTCCATTCTCGAGCCCTAAAACCCTTAATAATAATAAACTTTTAAACGCGAGACCGACAAATTCTGTTACTTTATGACTAATTGTCGACTAATTCGCTATGCAATCAGATTTTTGCTACGTGGTCCTATTCTCGAGATACATGTTATAACTTTTAAACGCGACACCGATTAATTCTGAAACTTGGCGACTAATTCTCCATTTGTTTGCATGAAGAATTAGTCGAAATTAATCGCCAAGTTTCAGAATTAGTCGGTGTCGCGTTTAAAAGTTATAAGCGGTAATTTGTGGCTACAGAATTAGTCGAAATTAGTCGCCAAGTTCCAGAATTAGCCGGTCTCGCGTTTAAAAGTTATAAAGGGCTTTTTGTTGCAAAGCTGCACTGACGCGTCAGCGCAGCTGTGCCACCTGTATCTCGAGAATGGGACCACGTAGCGAAAATCTGATTGCATAGCGAATTAGTCGGTCTCGCGTTTAAAAGTTATTAAGGGTTTTTTAGGTAGTCATTCCCAGTCACCGCCTGCAACGCCACCGCCGGTGGCACATGGGAAGATTTTTTAGAAAACTTCCCGATTGACACCAGGGCTCGGGAATAGAACCACGTAGCGAAGATCTGTTTGCATGGAGAATTATAGCACAGTTTTAAAAGCATACAGTTGTGTATCGAACGTACTTCGCAGAGCAATGGAGGGGAACCCGCGGGGAAGCGGGCGCTGGGGCGAGTGTCCCACAAACAAGCGCAGTTTGTGGGAGCTACCGTGAAGGGCAGCCACGTGCGCGTACTGCGTTTTATACACGTTTTTTGAATTTACGTTCAGTGATTCCTTTTTAATATAATGGTGCATATTGTTCAGTATACGATTGTAAGTCGACACAATAAGAATTTAAAATTTCATAGATTTCCCCGTGACGCAAGGTAAGTTTTTCTTATAATTTCGTAAGAGAAATGATAAATTGATCCACAAAAAAATAGTAGGCTAGCACCTAAAATGCTAAGTTAGCATCTAAATAGTAGTTCAGGTGCTAACTTTGTATTTGTAGGTGCTAACTTAGTATTTTTGTGGGTTAGATTAGGATAGTTTGGTGATCGATTAAATACACCCCATTTCGTAATAACTTGTACTTTGTCTTTGTTGGAATGTATGTAGCTAAATGGATGGTAAAATGTATATTGTTGGTGAAGTGCAGGGTACTCCAACTACAAGAATAATGACCGAATGCTTGTGCTCCAACAACAGAATCATAAATAGTTTTTTTATTTATTTTGCCAACTTCTCATTAAATAAAAATGAACGTTTTTACAACACATAACTATTAACTAATACGTACTAGTACAGACAAGGTTCTATATGCATAATTTCTATAAGGTTTATATTTAAGATTTCTGGGCTTGTTTTTTTTTCATTTTTTAAGCAGCCCGATTGCGAATTCATTATATTATTAAAAATTGAAATCTAAGAATACGTAAATATTTACCAGTGCAACATTATTATAAATATGTATAATACTCGTAGTTTATTCTTGTTAATAAATAATTATTTAAAAAAAAAAATTAACGATTATTTGATTTCGAATTTTGTGACATCCCTTGCATATCGGCGAACGATCGCGTGGATACCTACGCGGGCGGCGGCATCGCCCCACATCAAAGGCGATACCCTACTGTATGAAATAGTAATACTGTGATTATAGTCTATAATTAGTCGGTCTCTCTTTTAAAAGTTATAAAGAGTTTTTGTGGCACAGCTGTATCTCGAGAATGGAACCACGTAGCGACGCGTCAGCGCAGCTGTGCCACAAATAACCGCTTATAATTTTTAAACGCGACACCGACAAAATTCTGAAACTTGGCGACTAATTTTCCATGCAAACAGATCTTCGCTAGGTACGTTGTTCCCAAAGACATTTAACTACTTACTATAGACAGGACAGAGATCCACACTGTAATCCACAACTTATTACCAAGTGGTAACAAGTCGCTCAGTTTGATGTGATACGACCTCTAATGCAGTCGTGTTTGTGCGCGAATAGATTTGACAAAATCTATTAAATCTCTTTGGTTGTTCCATTCTCGATACAGGTGTGTCACAGCTGTACAGACGTCAGTACAGCTGGACCACAAGTAACCCCTTATAACTTTTAAACGCGAGACCGACTAATTCTGTTACTTGGCGACTAATTTAGACTAATTCCTGGCATAGTAAAGTCAGTTTTCCACTGTGGCATAGCTGTGCTGACGCACACGATAGTATCTAAGAGAAAGACACCAATACATATCAATATCCTCTTATATTTAGCGTAATTCAATAGTTAGGTATAGAGTTACATATTTATTTCGAATTAAGCTTTGATCCACAAAACCCACCTCACAGAGCTGCTCTATGAACTCACATGAAACCACGTCGTGTGTGCCCACATGACGCAGCGGACGCCCAAATTCTAAACTGTTTAGTGCAGGTGCCATGTCTCCTAGTCACAAGAAATGCCATTATAAATTGGACATAATGTTGTTCGTACTATACAATGAACGCTAGGTCAGAGTACGTACAGCCACCCAAGTGAACTAGCAAGGTGAACCACAATCAATAGAATAGTAAAATAAAACAAAATTTTAAAAAGAGTGATGTATTTACTTTAAATATGACAATTGCATGTGTTAAATTATGTATAATTAAATATTAAAAAATCATTAATGAGAAATAAAATTTACAACACATACATATTTACAGAAGATTCAGGGGGAAACACTTAAAAAGTCCATTTGTAAACATTAACATGTAGTCCATAAAGTCTGTATAACCATCAATCACACTATTTGCAACATTGTTCGTTTTCAAACACTGAACTTGGATGCTTCTTATCCTTATGGCGTGGCGTCATCTTGATGTAGCTTCCATTTAGTTCTATTAGTATAGTGGGATGTCTTGCTTGTTGTGCCATTTGATCCTAGTTAAGCTGATGGAAATGAATGCTGTGAATGACGCAAGGCAGGACAACAACTGCTGAAGTGTCGGAACCTGCACTCGCGTGGTGCTTTACATCACCACGCAACTATACGACATAACGACACGACATTCATCAAGGATAAAATGTTATATACCCCCTACACTGGCCTTGCAATCTACTTGATTTTGATCGTCGCTAAATGTTATAGGGAATTTCTTTAAGAATTCTAACGCTTTAGCATTCGACTCGAACGCCAGCTCTCGAACGATGAAATCCACAGGAACCGACTGCCTGTAGCTGCACATATAAGAAAAGGTTAAAATAACAAAACCAGGACTGACGGCAGTCCTGAAATACATGTATTAAATCATACCACATGATAATAATGTGTGAAATTACAATCGCATTGCAAAATTTTAAGCTAAATCTTTAAATTACTGTAGGTACTTAATTAAACTTAAAAAACGTAAAGTAACAACCAAATCATTAAGAATTTACAATCTAAATAAAAATGCTAAAGTAATATTGAAGTACAGTAATATATCCCTTATCTTGCATTTTGTATGTTGCATATTTTTATTTAAAGTTTAATCTTTTATTAAAAGTTTATCTATAATATGCTCTAAACCCAGGCATAGATATTATGTGGTTTATGTGCATATCAAAATTTTAGAAAGGTGAATGTTGCTATGCAATTGTGGTATTAATGGAAAAAGAAAAAGGTGCACAAAGGTGACTTCAATTTGATCTAAATGCATGCATTTTAAGAAAAAGATTAAATTAAAGACAAGTTTATTTGGAATAGCAGTTAGTAAAAGCAAAGAAAAAAGAACCACACTCCAAAATTCATTAATAACTTTTAGAATATAATTTAATCAATACATGATGAATATATCATGTAATAATTAATCAGTATGTTCCAGTGATACATTATTAAGTGGTAGACAAAAGGGCCTATTTTAAGTTTCATTTCAAAAAGTTAAGAATTTTATGGGATTTGTTTGTGAAAATATCCTGCAGATACCTTTTACCATGAATTATATTGGAATGGTTGGTGTCTGTCTATCTCTTTGAAGTGTGTAGTTTAAAAGTAAACAAAAAATGAATAGGTTGCTAATGGCTATCAGATTTAAAAAAAATAGGTTAAACTATAGAACATAAAATGGTGATAAGAGGAAATTTTAATTAATTAATATCATATTATACTCAAGAAGCAAAAACCAGCAAAACACATAATATAAGATTATTCTATCAGCAGATCTACTTCCTACATTAACACAAGAGAATTAATAAATCAATCAATTATTCATCAACAAAATATCTGTAGTAACTTTAGATACAGATTTTCTCTTTTACCAAGAACTGTTGGCAATGAAAGTTGCTAGGTGTTCTTTTATATGACTCAAATAAGCACATTGAGTATGTGTTAACCATAATAATATGTATAGAAAATAATAGACATAAAAAATGACGTACGACTTAATGATGTATCTGAGGTATTGCTTTCTTTCCCTCTCCACAAACCAGTCCATTAAGTAACCTGCCATTAGTGGTGCTGTTTTGTATAGCAAGAAAAACTTGTGTAAATTGCCTGTGGCCCAGGCACACCTTGTTTCAAGTGCATGTTTGATACATTCATTTTCTCTGTCTTCTTTTGACAAACTTTGGAAAATTGTTGTTATATCTAAAACAAATAAAAAGAAGAATATGGTAATTTCATAAATGTTTTGTATTCATTAAACATTTCATGAAAAATTTTGTAGCAAATATTTAATAGTTAGGCAGGTATAACATAATACTGAACCAACCTAAAGTATTTGTAGTAAAGATATAGTATAAAATTCGATAAGCAGTAAACTCTGCTGCATTTGTTCTACAATCTGGCAACTCATCATATAACATCTTAAGTTGTGTCTGGCATTGGTTAAATTCCTCATGGTCTCCCTTCTCCAATGCTATCCTTGCATGAGTTTCATAAACTTCAACAGTAAAACCATCCCTTATACCTTGAACCTAAAATAACAAACATAGTGAATTACTATCAGACACATTGACTGTCAACATGCTTTGATAAACACTGTTCAATATTTACTTACTGTTAAATCTTGCCTAATTGATTTTAATTGATCACATGCATATCTGTAGTCTTGTTTTTCTATCCACCTTTCTTTAACATTTTTCAATGAGTTTCTCAAAATAAGCACTGGCCTTACTTCACAAGCTTCTGGGGCTTTTGTTAGCCTTAAAAAGGACTTTTCAATATCCAAACATGTACCAACTATATGCATTTCATTCAAGTCAATGTCTCCTTCGGTATCTTGAATGATGGATCTCCTTGCACAAGGCTCAATTTTCTTACCTGCTTGTATTGAACTTGCTATGGAGGGTACATTACCAGAACTTCCAAATCGTTCAGCTCTTTTCTGTAGTTTTTCTGCATTTCCTGGAACATCTTCAACAATAAATTCTGTGTAATTAGCCTTCTTTTTGGAGTTTTTATATTTTTCGGACTTTTTCTGGTTCAAAGATAATCTATCTTTGACCTTTTGGCGACCTTTGCTTTTGAAGTTTCTATTTTCTTCAACTTCGTCTCCAGAAGTCGAGGAAGCACTGAAAAAATAAACAAATATTATCTTATGTGAGAGCTTCAGAGATTTTATTAATTTATTGAGTGTTAAAACAGCATAGTATGCAATACAATGTTATAATATATTCTTACCTATGACGCTTCCTCGATGGACTTCTGGATTTTGATCTACTTCTAGAATGCTGCCTACGCCTCCTTTGAGGTGATACCTTCTGTCCACCAAAAGTGCGTCCATTATAGCTGGGTTTACTTTTCGGTGAGTCAGATTCAGATTTTTGGTACAAAGATAATGTACCACGTATGGGTTTCACTGATAAATTATGACGTTCACTATGAACACTAGGTATAGGTTCCTCATCCCAATTTCTAGTCCATATTTCATCTTTGTTTGCTGCAGCTGTTATCCGTCCTTTTAAGCAGATATCAATCTGATCACGATCAATACCTGTTCTACATTTTTCATAACATCGTTTAATGTATCTTTCTAGGCTTTCTGGCCATGTTCCAGATGAAGTCTGACATATTGAAGGAGATTTTAGGATATTAGAAGAATCATTATTAAATAAAAAATCATTAGATTCCTTCTCCACAATGCTTTCATTCTTAGGTGCTTCTGGTGGCTCCGGGATGTCTTCAGTAGCTATAGGTGGTGGCAGAGGGACATCTAAGGGAGGTGGAGGTGGTTTAGGTAAGTCAGGTGGAGGACATGGTGGCAATGGAGGTGGGTGATCTGGCAAAGGAGGCAATGAAGCATTTGGAGAAGTATTGACATTTTCGTCAAACATTTTATTTCCCTTCTTGCGTTTCTTTTTTGAAGCACCGTTGTTAATTAAAAGCGGGTTTTCAGTAGGTGGGATAGGAGCAGTTTTCCTATTTCCGTTTAGATTAAATCGGATAGGAGATTGATTGAAAAAGGGACGATTAGTGTCAAGAGGTGACATTCCTAACAAAGGGCTCGGCATAGACGGTTTAAGAAATTGCTGGGAGCCAAAATCATTTTTGGCCTCTTTATTTTGTTGGAATTGGTTGCAATTGTTATTTGGAAATCCTCCGTTGTTTCCCATTTGATTGAAATAATGATTGTAGTACGGTGGGTACATGCCGCCACCGTAACCATTGTACTGATGGTAAAGACCATACATCCAGGGATTGTGATTTGGTGGCATACCATTCATAGTTTGTATGGGAGGGTCTTTTGCATTGTTCTCTGCCATGATTATGTAATAAAATAATGGCAAAACTTACAAACTTTAGCCGATTAGCAAAAAAATCTTTGATTCATCATAGGCGTAAATCAAAATGGCGCACTTTACGTCTCGGCTGTTCGCTAATTCTAAATCAATAAAACAGCAGTTAAAACAATAAAATACCTTTACATTGGCTAACGTGCTTGAATAAAATTATTTTAATACCACTTTTGAATCACACAATAGGTAATCATCAAGTATTCTTTGGCTGGAGTCAAACTAAATGTACGATTCATGAAATAAAATTACACGACAGTAACAGTACGACACGACATGACGACTAAACTAATGACCAGTGTTGCCCGCGTCGACTTTTGGACAATTCACAACCTGAAATGGGACGATTTTTTGACAAAAAGGACGGCTGGAGAAATATTAATCTGTTACGATTGAATGAGAAAAAAGTATACCTAAAAGGGCGTGAGAACTGTTATATTTTTAGGGCAAACAAATAAAAAGTGAAAGTATTAAAGACGTTCAATATATTAATTTTGTTTCTTGCACGTCGGTCTGCTCAAACTTAACGACATCCTTGATTCCTGAACTCGTTGCCATCAAGGATTATACTTTATGTCAAGGATATTAGGATACTAGGAATATGAACCCATGTATGAACTTGCGACACAGACAATAAAATTACAGATATTTGCCAAAGACAACAAAAATTCACAGATTTCGCAGTCCCCGCAAGAATCAGAGCATTGAAAATGAATTCAACAATTTACGAAAAAAAAACATTTTATTTTAAATAACACAATTTCAACTTAAATGCACTTCTCGTCTGCATCGGCATCTTTTAACACCATTACCATGACGATCGGTCAATAATCAAAGAATTTACATCACTTTTTATATACGGAAATACTTGTTTTTCTACAATACCAAATCTAAAGGGACTACCTACAGGTCACAATTATTAACTGATTTTCAAAATTTTTTCGCCATTTTGTAGCTAAACTAATACACTAGGACCTTTTTTTTAAATTTTTTCTTAAGTCGGTTTTTTTTAATATTTACAATTTAGTATACAAACACCCCCAAAAAACCCGTTTTTTGTTAACGCGAACACTACACATTAAAATGAAACAACTTTTACAGATCTACTCGCGTTTATTTTATTTTACACATTATTTAACGTTTATCCTGACGTTTCGAATCCTTTGCAGGTTCCGTGGTCACAGGGAGACTGAGGTGTTGGTCATCTCATAATTAGTTAGTAGCTTGTTGTATACGCTCATTTAAAGGAGACTGTATAGATTTTGTATGGCACCTGGTAGTGGAATACCGACTGCTTTGAAATTTAAACGACACAAAGTTCCCATTTTTGTTTATCATTTGCCTAAATATCAGATTTTAAAGTACCCCCGCTTTTTAAATATTTAATTTCAAAAGTTCAACATAATAATTGAACTGGCAACATTGGCCGCTTCGTGCCCCATTCGATCCGTTGTGCGGATTGCGGGTCATGCGGATGCGACGCCAAGGGCTGTTCATGTATAATTGGAAAGCGGACAGTTGGGATGGGAGTTGTGCACATGTCATGACTATGGTGTGGTATCTGGGTTGGGCACGGCATCAAGATACGATACTACCACCTGCCAGCTTTTTAGATGGTATTTTGGTAATTGATGAAGATCATTAATAAATTATTTTTAACTTTAAAAAACCTTTTTTATTTCTCTTCCGCAAATATGCGAAAAAAAATTCCGCAATTATTACAGTCAAGATCTTAATACAAACCTTATAATTATAATTATTTTATAACGTTGTTATATGAATTTTTGAAAGAACAGAACAGTCAAGATCTTAACTCAGTAGATATATTTTCTTGCTATAAGACTATAAGATAATTAGTAGGAGTAAGCTCACTATTGTAATAGTTAGGCTTAGGTGACTTACTTACACCTAACTACTACAGATTTAGAGATTGTGAAGGTAGGAACTGCAGTTTGAACAGCTAAGTACCTATTAAATATATTTATGAGCTTCAGGTATTAACAATTAAGTGCAGTTTTTGTTTAGTAACTAGCCAGTATATAATAACTTTAAAAAATAAGATAATGTCTAAGGGTTTATTTGATCGATTGACTTGATCGATTGGTTTGTTTGTGCTTTTGAAATGTCAGCCAGACAGATCACCTGACGTCACTGACACAGAGTAAATAAATTGTAATCGAGGTTAACAACAACATGAAAATACGCAATTTTTATTTGTGATTTAAAATAAAACGGGAGTAAATTAAAAATTGAAATAAATTAGTAATGTTAGAGCATAAATTAGCTTTCGAATGATATACTTTTCATTGCTGTCGGTTTTCAACTACCACTCCTTAACCGTCTCCTTTAATCAGGTGCGTTCCGTTTTATGCAGAAAGAGCTTACAGTATCTTTTGGTCTGGCAGTATTGTGTTGGGGCTGGGATTTAATATTTTGTTAACAGCTCTTGCGTAGTTTTCAGTTTACCGGCCGCACACGAACGGACGGAACGGAATTTTCCATTCAGAAACCGCATCAGCGCTGTATTGAGTAGACATGTGCTACTGATATTTTTATTAGATTTAATTTTTTACGTTTATCATTTCTCTGTTTATTTTTGTAAAAAAATGTAAGCCTGAAAATTTAATACTGTGTGTAGAAAAATATACATGCTTATGGGACATTAATAATAACGACTATCACAATAGAGATGTAAAAGACTTGTCGTGGGAGCAGATTTGTAAATAGCTTTCTTCGTCTATGTTAAAACGTGCTATCACGAAGGCGTCACTCTACGTACTGGCAATATTAATTCCGAATAGAAAAAACAGAATGCTAGCGCTAGGCTTACGGAATTTCGAATCTGAATTCCTGAAACGGACACCTAATCAGGAAACCGTGTGTAACTCTCCTTAAAGACACACGACCAGTGTTGCCGAAACACAAAATACAAAATTAGTACAAATTGCCTTTCAAAACCAGTAAACTATTGAAAAAGTCGCAATATGTCTTTTTGGATAGTACTTAGTATAATTATTTAAAAAACGGAAATATACTGTTACAAAATATATTTTTTTTACAAAAATAATTATAAACATAGTTATTATTGTTATTACTTATTATATATTTATATAATGGTTATATAATAATAACATGTGTTTTTTTTTGAGGTTTGGTTTTTAAATTGGCAACACTGTTTCTAGTGATTGTCATGTCAATGACTTCTTGGCGGGAAAGTGAAGAACCGAAACTTCTTGGCGGGAAAGTGAAGAGTTATGTCTGCGGTTTTGTTTTATTTTCTAAAATTTGTGTTTTGTCGAATATTAATGTGAAATAATGGTGGATTATTAACCGTTAAGTGTTCGTGAGTGTGCATGAGTGTTGGCAAATGAAACAAAACAGTGCAACGTCACTTTTCAAATTCTCTCAAGAAGTCCGCCCGAGGACTTAGTAAAGCCCCACATCTTTACTGAGATACTCGAAGGGTTGGGTGGTATATCATTCTCATTTCTATTATCATTCATCATCATCATACAGAAAAGAAATATTATTTATATATGTATTACTTGTTAGAAAAATTACTTTGACACTGGCTAAATGTGCTAATCGCACGAAGCCATCAACAAAATAAAAAAAATAAAAAAGTGAAGAACCATGTCTGGGGTTTTGTTTTATTTTCTAAAATTTGTGTTATGTCGAATATTAATGTGAAATAATGGTGGATTATTAACCGTTAAGTGTTCGTGAGTGTGCACGAGTGTTGGCAAATAAAACAAAACAGTGCAACTTCACTTTTTAAATTCTCTTAAGAAGTCCGCCCGAGGACTTAGTAAAGCCCCCTATCTTTACTGAGATTCTCGAGGGGTTGGGGCCTTGGGGCGTATATCATTTCTCACTTCACATTTCTATTATCATTCATCATCATTTGAGAAACGTATAAATTAAGTTTTCGACCTTATTCATGGTCATGAAAAAATCCTCCTTAGGCACGCTCTTTGAATCATCAGAATCTCTGCTAAAAGAATGATCCCATCAAAAACAATACTTGTCAAAAAAACCAAGTCTCGCAACTCAGTTGTTCTGCGGTAAAAAGTTGTGAGATCCATGTAATACCAAGTCGGTTATTAATTTATTCAGTCTCTACTTAAGCGACTTTCTGTCTTAATACGTCCAGTCTCTAAGACCACGATCGTGGTCCATAACATTCTTTAATGTTTTATATAAATACTAGCGACCCGCCCCCGGCTTCGCACGGTTGCAATGCTGATATTATCAGTGTTGCTCTACTATATGCATGTATTATACATATAAACCTTCCTCTTGAATCACTCTATCTATTAAAAAAAACCGCATCAAAATCCGTTGCGTAGTTTTAAAGATCTAAGCACACAAAGGGACATAGGGACAGAGAAAGCGACTTTGTTTTATACTATGTAGTGATATTGAGACTTGGCCATCGCACTAAATAATTGAATTTACATGTGTTTTCAGGCGATTGAATTTACACGTGTTTTCAGGCGATGGCCAAGTCTCAATATATTTATATAAAACATTAAAGAATGTTATGGACCACGATCGTGGTCTTAGAGACTGGACGTATTAAGGCAGAAAGTCGCTTAAGTAGAGACTGAATAAATTAATAACCGACTTGGTATTACATGTATCTTACAACTTTTTACCGCAGAACAACTGAGTTGCGAGACTTGGTTTTTTTGACAAGTATTGTTTTTGATGGGATCTCATTTCTTTTTGTATTTTGTAGAGACAGTTCTACTTTTTTCCTTTCGATTTGGCAGGGGCACTACCATGCGCCTATATTTATATGGGACTAGCTTAAACCCGCGGCTTCGCACGCAATAATAATAATTGCCGTAAAATAAATAAAATAAAACATCGTTACGAATAAAGCCAATATTGAAAAAATTAACTGAACCTATTATTCCATTATATTATACATGAATCAGTGGATTCATTAACTGCACATGTAACTTTGTAATCCTATACATTTATATGGGATTACAAAGCTATTTATGCAGTTGGTGTATCTAGAAAACTGGACCGAAATAGCAAAATATTTTAGTTTTTCCTTGATTTATACACTAAACACTCATTGTATTCTAAATTTGAAGCTTCTATGTCTGCTAAAAGTGCTTTAGAGTTTTGATGATCGGTGAGTCAGTGAGTGACAAAATTAAGAAATTTGACCCGTTATAATTCTTATCTTAAAATACTGGTTCAAATTGAATGAAATTTGAAATATACGTGTTTTTACAATGCCTGCATGGTTACTGAAAATTTCAGTCTTCTAGTTTTATCCACAACGAAGTTACAGGGGGTCGAAAATGGTCTGAATTGCTTCGAGAAAAGGATGGTACGGCCGTGACGCTTTTTTGCTCGACTTGGTGGGGGCACGGCCGTGCCCCCAGATTATTGATGAGTCTGAAGTAAAGCTAAAGTAAGCAAGCAGCTTTGTTTAGTTATCCAAAAGATTTTCCTTTTTAAACATATTTTTTAAAATTTTTCTTTTAACTACGTAATGTGAAAAATTACTCCGTCCATTTTTATACCTTTAATAGTCATACTATATTCAAACGGATTTATCAATTATCCAACGTTCATATATTTCTTAGGATAATAGCTGATTGGTGGCCGACCACCAAACAAAAGTGCGTGGCAAACCAGCTCCGAGCGGTCAAGTGAAGGTCAAGCCTTAATAATGATAACTTACACACTTTAATTAATAACAGACAATATAAAATTTGGTTAAATTACTAATACAGACAGGCTGTAGTACCTAACGTAACAGATATTCTCACACAATTTTTATTTGGTTTAATTTTTTCAATAAGTATAACAACACGTGGCTGCAATCATGTTAAATTAGGTACTAAACAAGCTGCAGGTAGGTAACTAACATAAATAATCGACTAGGTATTATTATCTTGATTTGGTTCTTTTTTATATATAACAAAACGTAAGTACCTACACTGACCTACAGTCATCTTAAAATTACTTTCACAGTGATACTGCTTGTATTACCACAGTATTACTATTTTATACAGTAGGGCATCGCCTTTGATGTGGGGCGATGCCGCCTTCTCCGTAGATACGTACACGGTCGTTCGCCGATATGCAAGAGTTGTCACAAAATTCGAAATCAAATAATCGTGAATATTTTTCAAAAATAATCATTTATTAACAAGAATAAACTATATACAGCGGTGGACATATAATTAGAAACACTACCAACGGAACTTAACATTATACAAGATGTTTTACCCTAATACTTTTTATTTGGAAATGAAACAACAAATAGCATAAAATATGTTCAATAACTTATCATTTATTAGAAAAACAACAAAATATCAACTAAACAAGTACCGATTCAATATTAAATTTCATACAAACAACGAAATGAGTTTTAATGTACCAGCAATAATGGACAACTAATTAGAAACAATAAAAAAAAAAAATAATTTATAGGTTTAATATTTGAGCATTATATAATTTAGGTAATAGATACTGTGTATAGGCTACTAAAACTTATAATTAATATTTTGTTACGTATCCTTTATTATCAATCACAGCTCTACAACGAACGTGGCATTGATTCAAACAAATTCATAAATTTTTCCAGTGGGATTGAATTCCATGCTTCGACAAAAGCTTCGTAGAGTTCGTTGTGACTGGAGTTACGTTTGTTTGAGACTTTCTTTTTTACGACATGCCACAGATTTTATTTTTTATTATAAGTCAGGGCTACATGCAGGCCAGTCTAAGATGGAAATACGCTGTTCCCTAAAAAAATATTTTACACTGTTGGCGGTGTGTTTAGGGTAATTATCATGCTGAAAGATCCAGGTTACAGGCAAATTGTCGTCAGAGTACGGAATCATTGTCTCTTCTAAAAGATGTTTTGTACTGCAGTTGATCCATTGTACCTTCAATCTTTCGAACGGGTCCAACTCCACATCCGGAAAAACATCCCCATACCTTGATATTGCCGCCCCCGTGCATGACTATGTTTCTAGTGTATTTATAATTAAAAGCATGGTTTATTGGACGTCTAACGTAGCGCTTGCCGTCTGAATTTACCATGTTTATTTTAGTTTCATCTGAAAATAAGGATAAGATCTTTTTTCAATCTCGCACTGTCCAATTGACATACTTTTTAGCGACTATAATCGCTTCTCTCGATGTTGCTTGGTAAGAAGCGGTACCTTTCAAGAAACCCTCCCAAACAATTTTGCTTCCACTAATCTACGGTGTACCAGTCTTGATGAGACGTTTCTAGGGTCATCAGTCAAAAAAACTTCGTTTTTAATCTGGTTGGAGCTTTTAAATGAGTCTTGTTTAGCAATACGTACGATTAGTATATCTTCTCTGGTCGAAGTTTTCGATCGAGCCTTTCTAAGAACATTTTTAATAGTTCCGTGTCTTTTATGATAGTCAATAGAATTAAAAACTTTCTTTACGGAACATTTTAAATGATCAGCTATTCTCCTGTACGTTCATTTTTGGTCGATGTGCAAATTAACAATTATTTGCATAGTTGACGCGTCACTTTTATTTTTGCCCATTTTGAACAAAAAATCGTAAACGAAAATCCAATTTGATGTTCAATTGCGAAAGAAGTTTTATTTTTTCAATTTCAAAAATGTAATGTGCCGTGCATGCTTTTCTAAAGTGTTTCTAATTAGGCGTCCAAGCGGCCAGTAACAGAAAATAAGCTATGTATGCTTTAAACTCTTTTTATGATTGAAGTTGAGATAGTTTTGTTTTTTTAATGTATTATATGAGTATTCTAATTGAGTGGTTATATTGTTGCATGATTATTAAATATTGAATCTATAAATTTTTCACGAATATTGTATGTGGACTTCAAACTTTCATAATTCATATGAAGTGTTTCTTATTATAAGTCCACCACTGTACATATTTACAAATGTTGCACTGCTAAATATTTGTGGATGTACCTAACAATTAACGATTTAAACTTGATTACGACTGTACTCACTTCAATATCGCAAGATACTTGTACGGGACGGCCGTAAACCTGTTGCTGGGATTGCGTCAATAAAATAATTTTTCAGTAGAGTCAGCCAGGGTTCTTGAGAGGAGATAGCTAGAAGTCAGATTTTTTAGGTCGGATCGTCCGTGGCTGTTTTGTCATACACACTAAGTACACAAACACACCTACATGAAACATTAGGTATACAGCGTGTGCAGAAAACGAAAGATAATCCTTTAGCTGCGGGTGGGTCACATCATGTCCTACCGCATTCTGGAATTTTAGTTTACTGAAAATCTCACTCTTTAGGTTTTCAAAATAGCGTTTTTTTTCTTTAAAAAAAAAAATATTCCCTCGTTTAGTTTATTTCATGCCATTTCTACAAATGATAACTTTTTAAGCCTATTTTTTTTCAAATCATCATCATCATCATCATCATCATCATCATCATCATCTCAGCCAAAAAGGTCAGATTGCTCTGCGTGCATACAACGATCATGCATCGAGACAGTCCCACAGACTGATCTGGGCAGATCGACAAGTTAAATATGCAGCGAAGTAGTCCCACAGACTATTCTGATTGCATAGTTACCTTCTATTTTATGATTTACGATCATATAACAAAAGTCAAAAATGTTCTTATTAGGTACACCGCGCATTTGTAGTCGAAAAATAAAACATTAAAATAAAAACTAACCTTCTACTTTATCCGGAATCGGCGTGGAGTCCCTTGACGAACACGATTTGCTGGAGCACCGTGATGAGCATGACGATGAAGTTTCACTTAATTGTATGCGCCGACGCGACGCGGCATGCGTCGAATACACTTAATTTCCTTTTCCATTTTTTTTTACTTTTTCGACAAAATGTCTATACTATTTTCTCTGTGTCTTTTAGGCATTTTGGTTGCGTGCGAAGTGGTCGAGCACTAAATTGCGAATGAGGACTAGAGACTGAACTCGTTACAAGATGGCGGTTTCAACTACCTTCAAATGATTTTTTTATTTTTTAAACATAGTGCAGGAAGTGGTTTCACTATGCGTTACTACATGGTATAATAAATAACTAATAGAATATAATTAAGCCGCTGCGGGTCATACCTGGTTCAGAGACTCTCCCTGGCAATACAACGTAGTAACGCTGCCGGTATCATGGGAACCTTTGAGCCGGGGGTGGCCCATGGCGGTCTTTTAGATTAAGGTAAAATATTTAATTATTATAATTATTTGTATGTATGTTAATTAAATTATAACAAGAATATAAGTTGAAAAATACTAATCTCGAGGACGAGGCACGAGTATAATCAAAGGCAGACACGTTAATGTCTTGACGCATGCAAAACAACCACAAAAAGCTGTTGTAAATTAAATTTGCATGCCTACAATGTATGGCTTTGAGCAGTTGAAACTAATTACCTGTTTTTGTAACATCATGTAAATACCATGTTCAGAGCAAAATTATTACTTACTGATTACTGAAAATGGTTCGAAATTTTTCGTTTGAATTCCCGACAAAATGGCAGCACAGATACACATTTTTAATTTCAACAAAAATATTAATTTCCATATAATTTGTCAAATGAAGAAAGCAATAAGCATGAAAAAGCCAGCACTGGCATTTTTCTAACGAAAAACTAAAGGATATATTGTCTTCTTTTGCTCGGGGCGTCTACTGGGCGTTAGTAACGTATACCTACCATTCAACTTACCTATATAATATCATCTCACGGGAATTCACGGGATACGATCTTCGAGCGGACAATGGCGGATTGACGGATGGATCAAATAAAACAAAACCTTACGGATCATCCGTAGTTTATTAATTCATAGTAGGTAGTATATTAAATATTGAATATTGAATAATTACATCGAAATCCGTTGTGAAAGCCTCCGTCGTCGTGATTCATTATGAAGAAATAAATGTGAAGTGAATATCTCATTTTGAGCTTGTAAAAAGTTTTGAAATGCATCTTTGGATGATGATTTACAGCTACTGAAAGTTAGTTGTAGGAGCTAAAGCTAAGTTTTAAGCTAGGCTGAGGCAGGGGGCGGGGCGTTGCTGACTGTGTTGGAAGTAGCTGTGGACGTTGTGTCGTCAGGCTCGTCGATCTGCAACCACGGCATGCGTCGTTGTAACTCTTGTCTGGAAACATAATTAAACGTTTGTTAAATTAAATAGTGAGATTTTATTGGATACCAAACTGAAACTTCGAATGCCAAATTTAAAAAACCTCGCATCTGGATTTTGTTTCTGCTTAACATCAGGCAGAGCAGAGTCCAAACCTTCTATTAACAAAAAAACAGGTTATAAAAATAAGGATCGAGAAAAAAGATTATTTCGAAATGAGAGAGATAGAAGATAGAGTTACGGTAATTATTAACAGTAAAATAATAAACGCAGGGTAGAAGTAGTTTGTTAAGAATCGGCTACTGAATCAATATCAACAGTATATAAGTAGGTACTACCTATCCAAACATCTAGGTATCTTTTGTATTTTTTTTACATTACAATAAAAACGTTAATCAAGGCTAAAAAGAACATAGACGTTACCGCACTTAGGTACGTTGTAATTTCGTTTGTTTCGAGTGTTCAACGAAAGAATGACTGTAATTTATCTAATTTTTATTTTATTCTTCTTCTTCACGCTCTTGTCAGTGTAGCTTTTTATTTTATTAAGAAAAGATAATCTATCAGCGAGAGTTTTTTATAAGATTATGCTACATGCGGTAGGTGTTTATTTACCTGTACTTCGGATGGCTTATAGCGTACACCCACGGGTCTATACAAGCGACAGCTTTGCACGCCACAGCAGGAATCATCGTTACCTAAATGAGCAAAATACATTTATTTTTAATAAAAACATTGTTAATTTTTCGCGTCTATTTGTAGTAATTTGTAACTAAAAGGCATCAAACTTGGCTTAACTAAAGTTATAAATAAGGTTAGATTCTAACCGCTGCCGGCCAGCCCTAGGGAAGAGCGAGAAGAGGTAAGGGGCGCCAAAATACGAAAGCAGTTTCAAGCAATAATACCATTTTGTTGGCATTTTTTGAGATGAATGAGTGATATCGTGTTTTCTTGGAATTCTCTCTACCCTGATCTAGGACTAAGGCCGGAGCTGGTTACTGCCGTATATATTATATGTCTAACGTTGGCTTACCCCAGGAGTAAGTAGTTCCTGGTTTCCATAAGCACCTATGAGAGTCATCACCCCGTAGGGCGTCCAAGAGGCCACGAACAAGAAGCACACGGTGAGCGCAGCCTTCGCTATCCGTATCTCTGCTGATTGCTGACCAGCCACTTGGTTAGATCTCAGGGACTCAACGTTCATCTTTTTTGCTTGATCTCTAATGAAAAAAATAATTAACTCGTCACATTCTAGAAGGAACGGCAATCAAAAGAAAAGAAGTTCAAGCACGATATTTGTATGGATAGCATTTGATTGGCATTAGTGCCTTAGCTTAGGTTAAAGCTCAGTCTTATATTAAATCGCTGTGATTTTGTGTGGTTAATGTGTGTATGTGTGGTTTGTGGTGCGTAGTGAAGCAAAGCGGTTTCAAGTATGGTCATAGACGAAAGAAGACGATGTGTGATCGTGTAAGAGATCAGCATATGAATGACTTTTACTATAACATACATCGTGGGTATTGCAAATGTGTCCTAATATGTCAGGAAGGACTTTTTCCAATTTGTGTTGTGACGCTGTAAAAGAAAGGGAGAAATGCCCTTGCTGAGTTTCTTGGCGGTTTTTCTCAGTACAAGTTCTCCCTGTGTAGACTAAGGAACCGATGGCATAATGACATACATAAGAACAAATTTTTGTAGCCTAAACTTTATGGTTAAATTAATAAAATTTTGTACGACCCGAGGGAATACCTTAATGCCGCTTCATGTGCGAAAACCTGTTTCACAATGCCACTGTAGAAGTATATGATAAGGGTCATCGGGAAAACGTAGCTGCACACGAAAATACAGCCCACGAATAGTTTAGTGTCGAAAGTATTGGTCAAGTAATCCATAGAGCACGACGTCAAATATCCCTCTGTAACAAAAATAATCGGTATAAACCCTCTGAAGAAGCTTTTACTATTTTCTTATTGTTATTTTAAAAGATAAAGAATATTATGTAAAAGATTCACCATAAGTAATTGCAATATTTTTACTTTGTTACTTTTATTTTACCCGGAATAAGGATTCTGCCTAGAAGCCGACAGAAAGACGACCATCCAAATCTATATTTCTGCCACCATGTAGCATTGTTGTTTATAGATATGTAGATAAGTGACATTAATGGGCATGAAGGTGAAGAAATTAAAGCTTCTGGGGCAGAAAAGCGCGTTTGAAATCCTTGTATTACAAGAGTCCATAGGCTGCGGAGGTGTGGTTTTTCTTACCAGGAACGAATCTGCCCCAAATTTTGAAAAGGGGCAGCAGTGACCACGGTGTTGCGTAGATCCATATGACGGCGATCATCAGTATCGCCTTCCCTTTAGAGAGGCGTCCGTCTAACGGCCGTGTGATCGTTGAGTGCCTGCAAACGAAAATAACTGTAATATTCTGAACATTTATCGAAGTTCAGATCAATTTCAGTTTGAACATGTTTTTTACTAACCTGTCGTAGGCGATACAGGCGTTAGTCATGCCAGCTCCGATGCCACTATAGGATCCCACAAGAGCAAATATTTGACATCCAAGCGTTCCGGTTGCAAAGCCTCGCATTGCGCTGTTGTATATGAAAAGTGGCGCTTTCGCCATCATAAGGAAGTCTAGTATTGATAATTGTAAAATCAAGAGGTTACTTGAAGTCCGTAAACTCTTAGTTCTGTAAAAGATGACAAATAAATATCGACTCCTTAACACGAGAGATCTATTGAAAAAATTAAACAAGGAGTGATTCTATTGATTTTAAAATTAAGTGTTCTAGGTGTCCCCCCTGGTTCACCCCTGGACATGCTGTATTGTAAACTTTTAATGTAAGAGTTTGGTGGAATTGTCAAAAACAGAACTCACGTAGAAAATATAAAGATTACAAGTCCATTTCCGATCAACGCCGCTGCCGTAAAGAATGTGTATAAGAGTGCGAGTGCAGTATGCGCGCTAGCGGGGGGCGCCGGGTAGGAGAACCAGTGCTCAGGCACCATGGCCAGCTCCTCGCCCGTCAGCCCCGCGCCTAGCATTTCCACTCCGCTGGCAGCCCTGCTCGACCTAGAAAACTCCTTTATCTCAGACGAATGACGACCGCTAGGTCGATCGCCGTAGGCCGGTCATCGGATGGGCGACCAAAAATGTATCATCTCGAGCTCCTCCGTGCTTCGGAAGGCATGTAAAGCTGTTGGTCCTGGCTGCATTAGCAGTCGTTAACAACCACCAACCCGCACTGGGCCCGCGTCGTGGTTTATAGCCCGTTCTCCCTATCCATCCATAGGGAAGGCTCGTGCCCCAGCAGTGGGGACATGACATAAGCTGCTGATGATGATGTGAGACAAAGACTTTTCAAAAAATCTCTACATCGACCGGTCCGGTGTTATCTACATATATTCAGGTTGCATCTGTATGAATGTGTAGAGAAGTGCGAGCGTAGTTTGCGCTCTGTTGGGAGACGCTTAATACGAGAACCAGTGGTCCAATTCATCACTGTAACCGCAAGTTATACAAAATGTACCTTAACCTGACACAAGGTTCCTTACAACTGCCTGTCATACGATTTGCATCTAAGCATTTGTACATAAACTTACATTTATAAAAAAAATACATGCGATAACTTTAAGAACTTGACTTACCACCCTACACTATAATTATTACCACAAAAGGTAAACGGACGAATGTAAAATAAAAATTCGATCGGTACCTGTCGGTAGTCGTAATGAACCTACCTCTTAAAATTCATTTGCGTCGTTGATGTCTTTTAAGTCGAACGTTGCCTGGAGTTTTCTTAAATTTCATAATCATAATTTTCTACATTATTTTATGAGCTTTCTACGTATCCCATGCATTCATATATTGTGCATAATGATAATGGAAGCGTTAAAGCCCTACATTCAGGTTTCCGCGCGCCACCCGCCTGGCCGCCGGAGTCGGTGTCAATACATAGTGTTTCGACTTGAGGTTGAGTCGAAGAGTGATCTTGAATGATTCGCAGTATTACATGCAAATAATGTAGTAATAATGTGTTCTCACTAAAGGCTAGGCACTCATAATTTTATTTTGAATACATAAGCTAATACATACCTTATTCAGTTCACAAATGGTTATTTAAACAGAATGACACAAAATTAATTTGTTGTTTAATAATCTTACCTGAGCAGGGCGAACTGGGCGCCGTAGTAGTCTGTTTGATTGTCCATGCTGAAAGGGTTGGCTCGGTCGTGAGCAGTCCTCGGTAGCGGCTACAGCCCACCGACTGACTGACTGCCGTTGGCATCACACCTCCACCCAGTTTTATATCATTCATCCACCCTAACGAGATTCCACACGGATTATCCATATGGACACCTTTGATAGGATTACAAAACATACTCGCGCGCAGATTTGTTATAAAAGCTTTATTTTATAAAATCTAGGTGGGTATGTCACGTACGATTATAAGAAACCATACAATGTTGGTAGAGTTTTCATTACCTACCTCCATTACCTACCTACTCCATTACCTACCTTACTTACTGTAAGAAACAATTTAAGGCAACTTTAATGTCTTTACTTAATTAACAATAAATCAAAAAAGTGACATTACTCTTTTGAAGTTTCCTTAACTGAAAAGATTATAGAGGCCTTTTATTGATATTAACCAATCCATTATATACAACCCCATATCCCAGCATCTGTACTGTCTGTGTTTATATACCCGGCGGGTTAATACTATTTACTGTTTTCACATAAGATTATTTGAAGTGAAACGCGCTTTCTTCGTTCTTATTGTCACACTACTATCAAGTGAAGGTCGTTTCCTAATTACTTTTAAAATTGCAATATTTCCGGTTTTATTCTTTATTTGATTATTTGTTTCAGTTCAATAAATAACACGCCCGCCAGGATTAAACAATCATTGTTACATATATGATAATAAAAAAACTGTACATCATCAACAAATTTAATAGACATCACAACAACCATTTGGATTGAGTACACAATTTATTAATTTATTTTATAATAGTAATTATACGGATTTAAGACACAAGAATTCTGTATAAATTTACCGTAAATATTTACTCAAGTTTGTATAAAAGTGTTAAATACGAATTGGCGGATCAGTCAGTTTATGACTTAAATAAGTGAATCGTTAAGAAACGACCGAAATTCATTGACTCTTTCAAGTTAATTTACAAACAGTATCATCTTACACTTTTACCAATATATAATTCAGCTGCACTGTTATTTTATAAATTTATAGAAATTTATAACAATATTTTTTGTGTTCAAATCTGTTGTTTTTTACGTTAGTATTTTCAGTTTACGCCAATACAATAGAAGGTTCAGAACATACATAATACGAGTAGAAGGTTCAGAACTTTAATATCAATATTGGCAAGTTTTTTAGAATTCAGGATATTTTTTTACCTTTTATTCAAACAATAGTTTTATATACTGTTATAATAGGCCGTTATCGAATTTCGTTGAACTTTACTCAAAATCATGAAAGACAGAGGAAGGTAACATTTAACAACAAATATTTACCAAACTTATGTTTTCAGTTCAATATCTTATGTTGACAGAAGGTATACAGAAAGTACTCTCATGACCATATTGGACGAATATTTCTTTAACAGAGAGTATAGCGTAGCCGTTTAGTCCATGGCGTAACACAGTTTTAAATCATTTCGATAATATAATAAAAAACGATTTTAGTAGGTACTTATTCCTGTTTAAGGTTATTTTTCAAATATATTAGCAATAAAAGATGTACAAATAGGTATGAACGGCGACATTCACGCTCATCTAAATCTATGCCGTTTGCTTGTTAAAAAAAACAATTCACAGATAGACGTTGTTGTAATTATTTTAAATCTACTGAAGAAACACATCAAGGGTGGGTATTGTCAAGGAATCTACTTACGATCTATTCATGCCGTTAATACACTTATCTTACAAAAAATCATCTTAGCTAGTCCATGCCTTAGCGCATCAAATTCCATCACATGGGAGTAGGTGACGGTGAAAAATCCTACTTGCTGTCACCTTAGAACATTATCACATTTTTCGACACATTTCAATCCCATTTAGAAATAAATAAATAGTTTAGAAATAACTAATTGGAATAAATTCAAACAATATCGATAGTTGTTGCCTTGAAAAACTTATAAAAAATAACAACGTGCTTTTATTTTAGCCCTTCGTTTACATAACTACAGCTTAAAAGATTCTCTGATAGTCGAGAAGTATCACTAGAATCATGCTAGGATTATTATGATGTGTTAATTATTATTGGGCTTTATATTTATGAAATTGTAAGTGATTTTTTATCATATTAATTACAGTTTATGCCGTATTACGTACATATTATGCGTTTTTTTTACAAAATTCGCTTTTATCAGTCTTTTAAATTTAGTAACGGGGTAAAACGTAAAATTTTATAAGATGATTGACATAATATTATTAAAGTGTTAACTTACAATATTTTTAATTAATACTTGTTTATAATTTGATTTATTGCAAGTTTTTAATATGAATAACTAATGGATGACAACATTCAGTGTGAATTATGTTACTATTCTAAAAGTGTTTGTGGTCTATGTGCGAACGTCCATCAGTCAACATCTACGGTTTCTAAAGTATTGCTACGAGTATATGAGCGCTACGAGTTTAGACATGGGTTCGCATGTGCGACACAACATAACCAACATTACTTTGTGTATCAATTAGTAATTTCTTGAGGCCAATATTTTCTTGAGATGATGGAAGGTTTAGTATTATGGAAGATATCGAATTATAGTTAATGCTATATTTTATTTACTTAAGAAAATCACCAAACAATCAAATACGTAAAAATATTCTTAGATACATATTGTAGCGTGTTAGTTAGGCGTCTTTTTTTATATTATTAAATAGTTCGTGCAATCTCATCATAAATTATGGTGTCGTACGCATTGGTATTGTCAAGTAAATTGTTAACCTGGCTTTTATAATGCTTATTATAAAGCTTATGCGTCGTTGCCAATAAATTAGGTAATGATTTGTCTTTGTTTTGCAAAATTTATTGTAATTCAAACATCTTTCCATATCACATACACTTTCCAACAGCTACGTAGTTGCTCTGTAGTTATTTATAACTTGAAAAGTTACGCACATTTCTGAACGTCAATGGAGCTTTGCCATCGGGTTAGAATTGTACGTGTAGCTCAAAATGAAAGATACTGGCAACGGTAAGAGGTGAGCAAATGTCTAGTTGAGGTTGTTACTTCTTTTCCTTTTTATTTACTTTTACAGTTCCAGCCCCACATTTAGTTGGTTACGTTGTGTTTGTACAACCAGATTATGCTACTAAGTAATGGGTTTCTACTTCACATCAACCTTACACAGTATGGCGTAAATCACCGTCTAATTCAAACACTATAAAATAAATATATCTGTATAAAATTCATTCCACCACGACGCTCTATATTTTAATTAATAAACACACTTATCCAATACGATTACTTATAATTATTTATACAACAGCGGGTCTAAAAAATAGATAATTGTCATCGTTTGTCGAAGACACATCGAAAAGCCCTCGCAGAAACGTTAGCCGCGAAGGTATAGTAAAGAGTAATTTAAAAGTTTGTATAATCAATACAAAATGATCAACAAGGGTCGCTGTAGTCTCGGGTTTCCGAGACGCTCTGCTCTCAAACGTCGGGCGGGTGTTCAGTGCCAAGTGGCGCAGGTTCCTCGATGAGTATGGAGGTGTCCGCGGAGGGGGGAGTGGCGGGGAGTGGGCAGGGGGAGACCACGAGCCGCGGGGATGGCGGCGTCGACGGCGCTGCGGCGGGCGGGGCGCTGCTCGCGCGCATCTCGCTGTCACTCCGATCCGAGGGCAAGTGCAGCATTTCTACTGTGTCATTGTTACTGTCTTCAATATTGGTTCTGCAAACAAATGTCAGCAAATAAGAGCAGCTCACTAGACAAGCAGTCGTAAGGTTTCATTATCTTGATGGCTGTTCCTCGAATCGGTGACCACATATTAATATCAAAAGCTCGTCCAATCTTAAAAAGGCATGTTAAGCTGTTGTGTAAGATGGCAGTAGTTAATAAGTACAAACTATTGGGCTACGTCGACTTATTTTTTTATACAGCTATAATTTTATTATCGTTAGCCTATAAACGAAGTTTTTCGTTGAACGCCTCGGTGGGCGAGTGGCATGGCAAAGCTTGATACCCGAAGGACCCTGGTTCAATTCCCAGGTCGGGCAAAGGCCTGGGTTTGTGATCATCACACGATTAAATCATCACCAGCTCATTTTATGTCCGTACTGTTGGGGCACGAGCCTTCTCTATGGATGGATACGGTGAATGGGCCATAAACCAGCACGGGGCCAGTGCGGATTGGTGGTTGTTAACGACTGCAAATGCAGCCGGGATCAACGGCTTTACGTGCCCATCAATCGTAGTGAAGACTCGATTTCAATGATTGATGCATTTGCTCCGCATTAGGACAGTTATAGGCTATTTACTTTACTTTACTAGCTTCTAAACGTAGAATACTACCTGCTAACTACTTCTTATAAAAAGTGTCTTATTCTGGACTAATTCATTACCTGGATATTGAATATTCTGTACTATTTATGTTGGCAACACTCTCGCCAGCGGCTGCTGAAAATAAAATGAACGTTATACGAAGGCTGCCTTTTAAGTTGTGTCGTTTACAAACCTCCCGCGATTATTAAAAAAAACATATGGCTTTTTCATCTTTTTGAATTTAGAATTCGAAAACAAAAGAATGTTTTCTAAAGTTTACGCGAATACCTTTTACTAATCTACTCGCGTTTATTTTACACATTACTTTTTAATGTTTATCCTGACGTTTCGACGGGAGACATCCTCTCCCTGTGATCACGGACCCTGCAAAGGGTTCGAAACGTCAGGATAAACATTAAAAAGTAATGTGTAAAATAAACGCGAGTAGATCCGTAAAAGTTGTTTCATTTAAACAAAAGAATGTTTTTTGATTAGTCGAATAGTTTTATTGTAGCGTCTATTCAAAGGTGACAAGTCGGTTGTAAAAATGGAAATATCAAAGGTAAATATGCGTGCGATATTTTTCTTCAACTTGCAAAGGGGATTAATGCGACTTCAGTGCTTTGAGGAGATCACTTCTATGTTTAGTGATGCAGCACCATGTCTTAGAACTGTAGAACGCTGGTATCTAGAATTTCAACGTTGGCACTCTAGCCTCAGTGGCAAGCCACGTGAAGGTCGTCCAAAAACCGCCATGACGCAAGAGAATGTCGACGCCGTGCGGCAGCTTATCGTCGAAGATCGTCATGTGACATACCGTGAAAATCGGCATCCGTGGGCATTTCAGGGACTACTACCCTAAAAATCCAGCACGAAGAACTTGGCGTAATAAAGTGGATCTCTCGTTGGATACCACATTTGCTTAGCGACGACCAAAAAACAGCCCGTGTTAGATGTTGTCGCAAAACTCTGCAGCGGTTCAACCGAGGAGAGTCAAAACACGTTTATGATATGATTAGTGGTGACGACTGACGAGTCTTGGGTAAATGCTTTCGATCCAGAATCCAAGCAGCAGTCAACTGTCTGGGTCTTCCAAGGTGAGCCAAAACCGACCAAAGTCATATGCTCACGGAGCACATCAAAAAAAATCGTTGCCTCGTTTGTAGCAAAAGGTGGTCACGTCGCCACTATTGCACTAGAAGATCGCAAGACGGTTAACGCTGACTGGTAGGTATACCAAAGTTTGTTTGCACAAGTCAAATTCAAATTCAAATTCAAATTCAAAATCATTTTATTCAGTTTAGGCTACAAGTAGCTCTTATGAATGTCACTATGCCATCGGTTCGTAAGTCTACTCTGGGCGGGAGATCTTGTACTGAGAAGAACCGGCAAGAAACTCAGCAAGTGTCCAAATCTTTTCTCCCTTACAGCGTCAAAAATATTGGAAAATGCCCGATCATAGCAGGACACTTTCCATTACAAATAAACACAAAACATACTTATAGAAGACAACCACAACATGTAAAAAAAAAAACAAAAAACAAAAAAAAAAAAATTCTAGGTTAACAAATTTACATCAGGCAAAAGTTTCAATTTCCACAATGTCATACTACCACTACAGCATTCTAGTAAAAGTCAAAAATTGTTTTAGAAGAACAAAGTCAAATTATAGTGAATAATACTAAAAATAAGATAAGTATGCAAGAGCAGACCAGCCTCCACAGGCGGCACCCGTTCACGAGTATGACATATGAATCAGCCATCGCTTCGCTCAACCATATTTTAGGGAACGTAACGACCCGACGCACACGCCACCACCGCAGAGACAATAAAGAGAGCATGACACACTCAAGATACTCAAAATAAAACTTAATGATATATTTAACTCAACGCTGTTTGTTATCTGTAGGACACTGCTTATAAAGAATATCAGTATAAAAATTATATTAATAAATTTTATTATTGTGAAATAACATGTGCAGGCGAGCAGACTAAGATGACCACACATTCTTATCATTAAGATAATCATTAATTTTATAGTAACCTTTTTTCATTAGCCCTTGTTTTATTTCTGTCTTAAACTTGTGTAGCGGCAGTTCCGTTATAGTGACAGGCACTTTATTGTATATTTTTATACATTTCCCAACAAATGAATTACCGACCTTATTGAGTCTAAGTTTTGGAACGGCAAGTTTGTTTTTATTTCTTGTGTTAAAATTATGGGTATTACTTTTTTTTTCGAATTTATCTAAGTTTTTATAAACATAAACGATATTTTCATAAATATACTGTGAAGCTACAGTTAAAATATTAATCTGCTTAAATAACTCTCTCAGCGTATCACGGGGTCTAAGGCTATAAATAGCTCGAATGGCTCTTTTCTGTAACACAAAAATGGTTTCAATGTCAGCCGCTGAGCCCCACAATAAAAGACCATATGACATGACGCTGTGAAAGTAGCTAAAGTAAACTAATCTTGCCGTTTCTACATCAGTAAGTGACCTTATTTTTCTAACCGCATAGGCAGCCGAGCTAAGTCTTCCTGCCAAGGCAGCAATATGAGGACCCCATTGTAATTTGTGATCCAAGGTAATACCCAGGAAAACTGTCGAGTTAACTATTTAAACTATTTCATCGTTCATAGTGATACTGGTATTAACCTGCTTCACATTAGGCATCGTGAATTTCACACATTTAGTTTTTTTTGCATTAAGCAGCAGGTTATTAGTGGTAAACCAATGTAATATTTGAGAGAGAGTATTACTTACGTCGTCAAATATTGCTCTATGTCTATCAACTTTAAAAATCAAATCAATAAAAATCAATCTTCGGTGTAGTAAGGTAGATCATTTACATAAATGAGAAATAAAAGAGGTCCTAATATTGAACCCTAGGGCACCCCCATGAGTAACGGAGCGCCATAAGAATCGGTACCGTTAATATTAACTTTTTGAACCCTGCCAGTGAGGTATGATTTCAATAAAGTAAGCGAGTTGTCCGAGACACCATAATGTTCCATTTTTAACAATAAAGTCTCGTGATCGACACAGTCGAAAGCTTTCGATAAATCACAAAAGATACCTATCGCATCCTGTTTCTGCTCCCATGCATCGAAAATATGCTTAATGAGAGCAACACCCGCGTCGGTTGTATTTCTACCTTTGGTGAAACCGAATTGTTTGTTATGAAGTAACTGGTTCTCTGTAAAATGTGATAGCAATTGATTAAAAATAACTTTTTCAAAAATTTTACTAAGAGCCGGTAGTATGGATATAGGCCGAAAATTAGATGGGTCACTTTTGTCGCCTGTTTTAAATAACGGTATAATTTTACTGTACTTCATTAAATCTTGAAATACACCTTCATCAACGCATTTATTAAATATTATTGCTAGATTAGACGCGATACAAGATATTATAGATTTTAATATATCAGTGGAGATACCCCAAAGATCCTCAGTCTTTTTTATATTATTTTCCCTAAAAGCTTTTATTATAATATCAGAATCAATATAGTGAAAATTGAATGGAATATTACATATTTTTACACTCGACACAAGAAGACACTGGGCAAGATTTTTACAAGAATTTAATTTATTTGATGTGAGGAGTGGAATTTTTGAGAAAAATGTTTCGAACGCGCCTGCCAATTCCGTATCACCATTGATATAAGCATTATCGACTTTGAGTTCAAGTATACGATCACGAGACCTTACTTTACAAGTTTCTTTATTAATGACGTTCCAAGTGGCTTTTATTTTATTTTTTGAATTCACTATCTTTGCCCGAATGTAGTTAGCCTTTGCTATGGAACAAACTTTTTTGAACATTTTTGAATAATTTTTAACATATTCAATTACACTTGGATTCTTAGAATTGGCCTTTATATTATATAATTGATACAACCTATTTCTACTCTTATAGATGCCAGCTGTGGCCCAATCACTAAATTTAGTTTTAGATTTATCTAATTTGATTAATTTTTGAGTAAAGTTGTTATTAAACTCTTTTTTGATTATTTCGAATAGATTGTCATATAAGATATTCGCATTATCATTTTTAAATGGAATATGTGACACTTTCTCGTTTACATTATTTTTAAATCTGTCTAATCGATTAGTGGTCACTGGCCTGTACAAAATATTCTTTGAAGGACGTTCATATTGGTGCTCAAATCTAACTATCTGACCATTGTGATCAGAATTTATAAAATTTATTATTGATTTCTCAATAACATTACAATTAGAAAAAATATTATCTAAACAGGTAGCTGATGTGGCTGTAACTCTTGTAGGTTCATCAAAAAGATTATGTAAGTGAAACGATTTGAAAAGATTAAGAAACCTTACAGAGTTCTGTGACTCATCTAAAATATTTATATTAAAGTCGCCACATACAACTACCCTCTTTTTACAATTGCATACCTTTTGCAAGGCTTCTTCCATAATGGACTCAAATAAGTGGTAATTACCAGAGGGAGGCCTATACACACAAACAATAACATACTGCTCGAGCTCCGCACAAGATAGTTCAATATTTCGTTCAACTGAGAGAGATACTACGTCTTTAAGCTCGTTTGATTGTAATGTATCGTTTAATAATATCAGTGACCCACCTCTTATAGCAGACTCTCTTGTGAATGAACTAATGACTTTATAATTATCAATGCTTACTAACAGTTCGCATTCTTTTAACCAGTGCTCGGTTAAGCATAAGACATTTACATTTTTTTCATTTATATATAATCTAATTCTAATTCTTTCCCAGAAAAGTCCTGAATGTTTTGATGAATAATGTTTATAAAGGTGGACTTTTCATTTGTCTTAATATTTAAGTCACAAGAGTTTTCCTCTATTGTCTTAGAGAATAATTTAAATGATTGTAAACAGATTGATTTGGAACAGATTCCAAAGTACAATTAACAATGTCAACATTCTGCCCAATAGGGGCAGATAGGGTAGCCAAATTTTTGGCTACCCTATCCTATATCACAGAGTTTCGAAAAAACAACTTAAGACGTCGGTATGATACTGCACTATGACAATGCAAGTTCGCCCACCGCCCGCCAAACAAAGATGTTTTTGAGCACCCAAAATGTCGAAATTTTAGATCACCCGCCTTACAGCCCAGCCCTTACAGAGTTGAGCCCTAACGACTTTTTTACGTTCCCCAAAATTAAGCAAAGTCTTAGTGATCAACGTTTCAGCTCACCCGAAGAAGCTGTTAACGCATACAAATCGGCCATTTTGACTACCCTCACTTCAGAGTGCAATGAATGTTTTAAAAACTGGTTCGAAGGCATGCAAAAGTGTATTAAATATCGCGGAGAATTCTTTAAAAAACAATAAATGGTAATAATCTATTAAGCTGCGTGAAACGAAACACCGTCAGAAGTTTTCTAGAAGGAATGGCATCACGCACGAGTGCGTTTCCCCGTTTCCTACTCCATTCTCCGAGGGGCTTGGAACGGGTCGGGGGCTGGATCAGTGGTAGGTTATATGTCCACGGAATGTGACAGTAGGTATGTACAGGTGATGTGAGTGGTTGTCTGTGTATTGGGCGTTTAAGAGTACAAGTGGCAAAGCAGTAGCGTAGTTTAGTTACGATTGTACCTATAGGTTTTTAGTACTCAAAAGATATATAAAATAAGTATAAAAAAGTTATGACATTCGTATGTGAAGTTAGCTTTTGGGGCGAAGTGATTTTGGAATAACTCTATAAGCTCGTCGTATTTAACGTTATCCTCGTTTTTTCCAAATGTATTGAATACATTCACGCCCTTTTCACCAATGACATGTAGAAATAAAGCTACTTTTCTGCCATCCCTTTCTTCATCCATGCCAGACGCCCGTAAATAAAACTTAAATGACTGTACCCATCTTTTCCATTGTTGAGCCAAATTACCATTCATCACCATGGGCTGCGGACTGATCAGCACTTGTGATATTTAAATCTAAATGTAAAACAGGTGATTATCACAATTCTATGAATTTCGTGAATTTCAGTAAATGGATAAATGTAAAACTCATGCCTAATATATATACCACCAAATTCGGTCATAAATGGATAACGCACCTTATCATTCGGTTCGAGAAGAGAAAAAGCCGAGTATGGCTTCTACCAAGCCAGCTATGCAAGTTTGGCTACGACAGCATGAAGTGCCTTTTAATGAAAAACTTAGAAAGAATGACTTGTTCAAATTAATGAAAAACCATTTCACAGAAGATATTTACAAAGTTGACGAGTTTTTAAAAAGAAACGGACACGAAGTGTTGCGTTTGCCTTCATACCACCCAGACCTGAACCCAATTGAGTTGGTCTGGGGTGATGTTAAAGGACAGTTAGCACAAAAAAGTATCGACTCTAATCTGGACCAAAAAAAAATATGTTGGAGGAATAATTGTTGGATATTCCGTAGAAAAACTACTAATCATATAATTAAAGTCGAAGACGAATACTGCAAACATGACAGCGTTATACATGATGTTATTGATTTTATTATTAACGTGCGGGACGATTCAGATGATTTTGATGATGGCTGCTTCGAAAGTGAAGAATCAAGTTCCAGTGATATTGATATGGATACAAGTGATTGATTTATTATTTTGATAAAGTTTGCTTAATAAATAGTGCACAAGTTCATTACCTTTGTATTTATCAATTCTTCTATAATAAATAACGGCTGTGAAGTAAAAAAAAGATTTTTCTTTTACTTTTCTCAAAACAATTGAATGGTAGGCAGGCACCTTTATTTATAATTGCTTATCTTCAGATGAATCTTGTTAAAATTATCACGTGTGTACCACTTTACCGCTCGACCACGACTATTATTGTTAGAGATGCGCCGAATATTCGGTAATTATTCGGTATTCGGTATGTTCGGCGTATTTTTCCATGTTCGTATTCGGCCGAATATTCGGTTCAATTGCCAAATAATTACCGAATATAAAAGTTGTATAATTGTAAGACCTAAGGCTTGTAAAAAGACTATTATAAGTACCATAGTTGATTCATTCATTATTATGAATGAATCATAAAAAAACATTATAAAAATATTTTTATGAGATTATTTATTTAAAAAAATAATAATTGAATAATAATATACACATTTTTTAATATATAAAATTCATCCATTCATTTAACTAACATTGATTACGTTTTGTGTTTAAAAACTCAAGTATGATTTACTTCAATTATGATAACGATGATTTTCATGATAAACAACGGCACATAACTTACTTTGACCTACCTGTTTGGCTAAGCAAAGCGCGCATAAATGAACCGAATTATTCGGCCGAATATTCGGTTCGTTTTATTGTAAACCGAACATTCTGCCGAATATTCGTATTCGGCTAAACCAATATTCGGCCCATCTCTTAATATTATTATTATTATTATTATTATTTTATTCTTTATTGCACAATAAAATAAAGTACAAAAAGCGGACTTAATGCCAAATGGCATTCGCTACCAGTCGACCTAGGGGGCTAGACAGAAAAATTGGTAAGCAGTGCGACAAAGAACGTAAATAAAACATATACTACATAAAATAAGAACTGAAATATACATATTAAGCTTATTAAATTAAATGATAATAATATACATAATATACGTACCTACTATAAAATACAAAATAAAAAAACAAATTAAAATACTCTACATAAACATACTTAAACATAACAGAAGAAAAGATTATGGGAATCTCTTACGTGGGTGTTGATTCCTGTAAAGACCAGTTTACTTGGAGCTTGTCTGACTTTTTCGGGGAGAGCGTTCCATAGTTAGGGCGACCTTGCGACCAGTGATACTTAGTAGTTTTCGATGGTGCTTAATCCCCAAAAGTCAAAGTGAGTTGATCGATGCCCTGTTTTTGAGTTAGCCCTCGCCGAAAATCGTAATAAATCATAGCACGATTTTCACGAGTTAAATCCATGGTGATAAAGGCACGCAATTTTTCTTCAGCCAAAGAGTTCTATTTTTAAATGTTATAATTACTTTTATCTACACTAATGTTGTAACATTCTACTTATGTTTCCAATACTTGACTTATAATTACTACTGTTATAGCGCAGACAACAAAACACTCGATTTAAGCAATTTCACATGATGGTATAATATCCACATCGATATCGTAAAATCTCATTATAACATCAATAAAACGCGACCAATTAACCTGGCGAGCCTTATGTCAAAATCCTCATACAAGTTGTATAAAATTTTGATATTAGGCTGGCTTTTGAAAACAGTTAGGTTTTACGTGAAAACTTCGTCGAAACTACTAAACTTACATACACAAAACTCTTTGGTAAGATCTTGTGCCAATTAAATAAAAAAAGAACAGCGCGCGCTCGCTCCTGATTGGCCCTGCGCGCGCAGCTGCGCTTTCATTGGTTAGATTTTAATGGCGGCAAGTTCACTGTGACAATACACGTACGCGTGAATTTAATGTTTCGCAATGTGTTTTGTTTTTAAAATACAAATTAAAAGTTAAAAATGGACAGCGACGATGATATTTGTACGCCTCCGGATATTCTAGAATTGGCAACAAAAGTAACTCACAATCTTTTGCCAGAAAAATCTAGAAAATTATATGAAAAAGAATATAATAACTTTTTGGCATGGAAGATCGAAAAGAAAACTACATCATTTTCTGAAAATGTCATTCTTGTGTATCTCAAAGACCTCTCCGACAAATTCAAGCCATCTTCTATGTGGGCTAAATATTCTATGCTCAAGTCCACACTGAGTATCTACAACAATATTGATATCACGAAGTATTCAAAAGTCATAGCGTTCCTGAAACGCAGTTCAGAAGGACACAAGGAAAAAAAGTCCTTGACGTTTACATCAGGTCAAATAAAGGTTTTCCTGGAAGATTCACCAGATATTTTGTATCTTTTTGAAAAGGTAAGTGTATTTTTAATTATGTTCTGTTATTTAATCTACCTAGTACTTACGTTATACACACGCAAGTTATCTAGACACTCCGTTTAAGCGCTTTGTGTATAAATTAGGTAGTAGGTACCTACACTTTACTACTTCATAAATCATAGTTTTTGCCTTGGCTATGTACCTCAAGCTTATTATATCGTTTATTGTTACAGGTTGCACTAATCTTCGGCATAATTGGGGCATGCCGAAGGCAAGAGCTATACAACATCCAGTTCGATGAAGTCTCTAACATAGACGACAGTACAATCATGGTGAAAGTTTCGAAAACAAAAACGAAAATAGATCGTTCTTTCGTTGTGACGGGCAACTGCTATGCCGTATGTAAAAAATACATGGAACTTCGACCCACCCCCTGTCGAAACCCTGCCTTTTTCTTGAGCTATAGATCGGGGAAGTGCGTCGATCAAAGAACTGGTATTAATAAATTTGGTGCTCTGGGAAAAACTATCGCAAGTTTTTTGAATCTGCCTAACCCAGCGTTGTACACGGGGCATTGCTTCCGGCGCACCTCGGCGACCCTTCTCATAGATAGCGGTGGTGATTTGACCGCACTGAAACGACACGGGGGGTGGAAGTCTTCTACTGTAGCTGAAAGCTACATTGATGAGTCTTTAATGAATAAAATTCAAGTCTCAAATACGATCTTGAACAGTATAGAAAACAAGACGAATGAAGTAATTATAAATATTCCGACTCCGTCTACGAGCTCTACTGCTTGCCCCGCGACCGCTACAGATGCTGGATCAATAATTAACATTAACTTTCAAAATTGTACCATCCAAAATTTGAACAATTATTATAAATAAACTATTGTCAGCTTTTACTCTTGTTGTTTGACTAATTGCATTAGTGAAGATAAAGTAGTGTATGCAACTGCATATAACACGGGTATTAAAACACTCGTTACTATTATGAAACTCGCTGCGCTCGTTTCATAAACTCACACTCGTGTTTTAATACCCTTCATTATATGACAGTTGCATAAACTACTATTTTAGTATTGTTATGTAACTAACCAATTCCGGATACATAAATAGCAGCCCTTGTACACTGAAAAAAATAAATACTGTTTTAGAACAGTAAGAAATATTACAGTTGAGATAACGTATATTACATTTAAATTTACCCATTTCAGTCAGTACGTATTACTGTTTCAAAACAGTTACATATCAAACGGTAATTTTAATTCATTAAACAGTAGTTTTTACGTATTGAAACAGCAATTCTAACGGTTCACCGTAATCAATTGCAATACAGTAACATTTACTGTTTATAATAGTTATTTTCACTCATTAAACAGGTAGTTCTTACGTATTGAAACAGTAACTCTAACGGTTCACCGTAATCAATAGCAAGACAGTAACATTTACTGTTTATAATAGTTATTTTCACTCATCGAAACAGTAGTTCTTACGCATTGAAACAGTAACTCTAACGGTTCCCCATAATCAATAGCAAGACAATAACATTTACTGTTTATAATAGTTATTTTCACTCGTCGAAATAGGTAGTTCTTACGTATTGAAACGGTAACTCTAACGGTTCACCGTAATCAATAGCAATACAGTAACATTAACTGTTTAGAACAGTTATTTTCACTCATCGAAATAGTGGTTCTTACGTATTGAAACAGTAACTCTAACGGCTCACCGTAATCAATAGCAAGACAGTAACATTTACTGTTTATAATAGTTATTTTCACTCATCGAAACAGTAGTTCTTACGCATTGAAACAGTAACTCTAACGGTTCACCGTAATCAATAGCAATACAGTAACATTTACTGTTTATAATAGTTAATTTCACTCATCGAAACAGGTAATTCTTACGTATTGAAACAGTAACTCTAACGGTTCACCGTAATCAATAGCAAGACAGTAACATTTACTGTTTAGAATAGTTATTTTCACTCGTCGAAACAGTAGTTCTTACGTATTGAAACAATAACTCTAACGGTTCACCGTAATCAATAGCAAGACAGTAACATTTACTATTTAGAATTGTTACTTTCACTCATTGAAACATTAGATTTTACTGACTGACACAGTATTTCTAACTGATTACCGTAATCAATAGCAAAACAGTAAATTTTAATGATTAGAGTAGTAACAGTTAGGAACAAAAGTGAGTCAAAAGTAGTTGGTACCTTAGTATGTACAGATACATTAATAATAGTCAAACATGACCTAATTGCTTTAAATACAAATTATAGATTATGAAGGTATCAATCAGTTCACAAATGATCTGTTTATCATTTATGGTTTTTTACTAACTCGAAAGGCTAAAGCGTAAAAATCATACTTTTTTATATCCCTGAAAATTACCAAACCCCTGATAATTATGTATGAAAACAATGCCTAAAATTCTTAAATCAAGGAATGAGTACCTGTACATGACCTGTACATAATAAGTAAATAACATATAGGCTCAAATAAAATTTCGCAGAAAATGTGAAGAAAGTGTGTTGATTCACTTTTGCACCTGATACTTATTGTAAATTGTGTGTTGCTGTTTATTGTCTTTACAATTAGTTTGTCTTATTTGTAGCACATTTGACATTCCCATAGTTTTTTTTTACTGAAGTAAAACCAAAATATCTGATTTATATTGGTTCAAAGGGAGTTTAGGTAATATAAGTCACGATCTTTAAATCCGACTTAAACATGAAAGAATTTACACATTGTCTATTATTAGTTTATTTCTATTTATTCGAACTTAAAGTGTATCAAGAGATATGAAGATCTCAGAAGAATTTTATGTTATGAAAACTATTAATTAGACTACCCGCCATTAATCATAGAGGGTGGTACAACTGGTGCATAATAGAGTCAAAGGGTGAAAACGTTTAAAAGAAAATGCAATAGTTATCCTATTTTAAAAAGACTAAATGCTACTATCCTCAATATGTATGTTAACGGAAAATAATTGATTGCAAACATAATTTCTTACCAATTTCATGTAAATTAGAGATATTGGGTCCTTTCTTACCTATGAAATTGACGTTTTTCTCACTTATTAATAGGTGTATTACTTCTAAAAGTCAATACCGGTTATTAATATTGTTATACAGCTTTAATTAGGACTATGTTACTTAGGCTTCAGTATTAACAATGATTATTCATTATGTGTCTCTATCGCACAATTTTTTTTTTAAATTGACTTCTTTTTTGTTCGCGGAATTGATCTTTTTTTTCATTGTAGCTTTGAAGGGACTTTATTTTTTTTCTTTTTAATGTCTGCTATATTTAGCTAGTAAAACAATCACACTACTCTAAAATTTTTATAGTGTTAACATAAATAGACGCTTAGAAAATTAAAAAAATGTTAGTATGAAAAATATAATTTTATAAAAAACCTTCATACAAAACGTTAATCTCATAGGTCAAGGACCTAATACATCACAAAATAATAAAGATTGGTTCAGTTGCTATGCTACTAACTGTATTTTTACTTACCAAAACATAAGTTTATTACTGACTGACTCATTTCTAGCGATTTACCGTAATCAATAGCAAAACAGTAAAATTTAATGCTTAGAATAGCTATTTTCACTCACTGAAACATTAATGCAGGCAGAGCCATCTATTAAAAAATGTTTGTATCTTTAGGATATACACCGATAGGACGTACACCGAGTGGTTAGCTGTATGAACGCAAGATGGCGCGCTAAGTAAAATATGTCCCATCAAAAACATTTTCATCTCTCCTTTTCCGAAAGTTCACCTTTAGGCTGATATAACCGAACTATTTGGCCGAGTACGATCATTGAAAAATTTATGCCGAATACCGAATATTCGGCTCATCTCTTTAGTGCATTACATAATAGGATATTGTTAGATAGATTTTATTGCATATTCCTGTGCGATCGCCAAGTCAACTATTATTGGTCATTTGATAGATTTTAGTAACCGAAATACTCGCCACTCGACTAAATTACTAGTTAACATAATCCAAACTAGCCTTTCATCGTCATCATCATCATCATCATCATCATCAGCTCATTTTATGTCCCCACTGCTGGGGCACGAGCCTTCCCTATGGATGGATAGGGAGAACGGGCCATAAACCACCACGCGGGCCCAGTGCGGGTTGGTGGTTGTTAACGACTGCGAATGCAACCGGGACCAACGGCTTAACGTGTCTTCCGAAGCACGAAGGAGCTCGAGATGATAATTTTTCGATTAATTTTTCCGATGACCGGCCTTTGCGAAAGTTGCTTAACCTCAGCACTCGCAGACTGGGCGCATTAACCACTGCGCCATCAAGCTCCTCAACTAGCCTAACAGAGCCTATAAGAGCTGGAACTAGCCTTTACTACCAAAAAATCTTGAAAAAATTATCGATAACTTGTACCTAAATTATATACTTTTATAAGTTTCGAATGTTTTGAATGTACTTACTAACATAACCATATAAAAAAATATTGGATGATAAACAATATAGTTCACATCAAATACCTACAACGTTCTGCTTTTAGGCAACAGTTAGGATCCGAAATTATGGCACTACACACAAACACAACATAAAATAGTTGTCCAGATCGTTCGCGCGGACTCATTTTTAGGTTTGAAATGAAGCGCTTGCAAGAATTTAAAATAATTAAAAAACCGGACAAGTGGGAGTCGGACTCGCCCACCAAGGGTTCTGTCGTACTTTTTAGTATTTGTTATTATAGCGGCAAAAGATACATCATACATATTCTGTGAAATTTCAACTGTCTTTATCACGGTTCATGAGATACAGCTTGGTGACAGACAGACAGACGGACAATGGAGTCTTAGTAATAGGGTCTCTTTTTACCCTTTGGGTACGGAACCCTAATAAACGAGTAGTACGATTATGACCGTAAGGCTGCTCGCCCACGTCAGGCCTACGTCACTCCATGTACTTGCGCGCGTTAGATACCTACCGAGCAGCTACCGCCGGCGGTATAAAAGACAGTGGACTGTCGCAAGCGCTCCTTCGGTCGCTGTGCACGTTGCGTCATTCATAAAACATCGATCATTTGTAGGTATTCTGTAGTTATTATTAAATACCTAAGTATTGTAAATAGTGAATAAGTTTAATATAAATGTTGATTGACATTTGTGTGGCTGAGATTATTGTAAATAGTAATTAGGTGATTTAAAATCTCGTTTCAATAATATAAATCAATGCCGCCCGCGCCTGGAAATTTTTGTGAAGTTGATGATTGTAAATCTAATAAAAGGAATTAAAACCTGTCATTATTTAGTTTGCCTGTTGATGAAGAAAGGTAAGTACCTACCTAATGAAGCTCTTTTAAGTATATACATTATAGATACCTACTTATTTGGATGAATTTATAGAATAAAATAGGTTGGTTTTAATTACTTACTTTCAACATTAAAGGCGGATTTTGAGTCACAACATAAAAATATAAATCTAAAAATGTATGAAACATACATTATGTATGAAATCGATTCCGTTCTGACGCGTCGCGACACGATACGTCAGACGAATATAAATGACCTGTGACTATGTCTGCATTAAAGTTGTGACAACACGTTTGGTGTGGTGGTTAGTGACCCTGCCTGCCACGTCAGCGGTCGTGGGTTCGAATCCCGTTAGGGGCAAATGTTTGTATGATGAATGTGGATACCTATTTTATACTCGAGTTATGGGTGTATATACTCGAGTTATGGATTATATTCCTTATTTAAAAAAAATAAGGAATATAATCCATCTCTATACCCACTCAGTTCTCTTTCATATCATAACACTTTCATACGAAGGAAAATCTATATTCCAGCAGTGGGATATTATGGACTGATGATGATGAAGATTTATAACTTTAAGTAGGTAATTCATTTAATATCATAGGTAACATTATAATCCGAGTTCCATGTTTTCATACTGATCATAAACAATTGAGCTTTTCAATTTATCATTCATTTTAATTTACATTACAAAGCTTAAACAAGCCATTTAGACACAGATTAATTTAGGTACAAGTGATTGTGTGTGAACAATATTTTTATCGTAGCAACAGCCCTATCATTACTACGATGGCAGCAAGGACGCGCGGCTGCCAATCGATAATAACTCTATAGTCGAGCCTATTAGGCATAATTTAGCACGCAGCGGTCGCCGACGCGTCGCGACGAAATGAAGTAGGCTATTAACGCGGTAGGTATGTGAAATTTTGTAGGGAGTGATTTATCTGTTACGAAGTAACTATTACCTAATCTGTGCCCACGTACTACTTTTTGTAGCTCACAAAATCGCCACTACTTTTTCGGCGACTTTTGTAAGCGATTTTGTGTGCATTTGATTGCAAGCGATTTTGCAGTGTGCGTCTGCGTTGCTAGGTACATTTCCGAACGTTCTATTTCACATCGACAATCGCGTCGCCCGGGAGGCAGCGATTTTGTTCTAGAGCGACTTTTTGTAGCCGGTGGGCGTTGAAGTATTGAATTCTATATGTTCCATATTCTACTACAAAATAATCGCTCAGCGATTGTCGCTCGTGGGCGAGCTCCCTTACTGTTACTTAAATCCAATTTGTTTACTCCGAATTTCTGAAATCGAGCAGTTACGAGTTACATGCGCATTACCGGCCGTGACGTCGGTAGTCATATATATTGTAGTGTTGTGTAGTGTTATATTTTCCACGCGATAGCGTGATAATGAATGACGAAAAACTAATTAAGTTGGTTCGCTTAAACCCAGCACTATACAACCTCGGGAATCCTAAATATTTAGACACTAAGTACAAAAACTATTTGTGGTGAAAAATAGCCCGTGAATTGGAGCTCGATGAATAAGATAAGATGCATTTGATTAAAAACACTTTTTACTATAATTAATGAGTATCTTACTAATATTATAAACGCGAAAGTTTGTAAGTATGGATGGATGTTTGTTGCTTTTTCACGCTGCAACGGATGGATGGATTTGGATGAAATTCGGCATACCTACAGATAGTTTATAACCTGGATTAACACACAAGATACTTTTTATCTAGATATTTCCACGGGAACGGGAAACACGCGGGTGGAACCGCGGGCAGTTATTTAAATATAATTTAAAATGTAGGTAGGTACATATGAAGCTACGTAAACAAAGGTAATGATAGTATTGTCAGTCCTCCGTCACTCGCTCGAGTTCGCGTTTTTATATTTTTCATTTTAGTTATTTAGTAAACAGTTTCGTAAGTAGATAATTTTTTCTGTTCCAATATTGCAAATGTTCTTTTTGTCATTCGGAAATAGGTATAAAATTGTCTTTCATTATCTAACAGTTCCATAAAGAGTATGGTATTCGCCTTCCTTCTCTCTGTCTTCTTTTTCTAGTTATAGCATCGTCTTCATCTAATGCTATGGCAATCATTGCTAATTCTTCAGATGTAAAATTAAACATTTTCTACTAAAAATGGTTTCACAGCACTAGCACGATTATCGTTCAACACCGTCACTGTACGTATATTTTAAAACCACGTTCACGTTAGGAACGATACCCGTTCCGTCCTCGTTCCGTCCGGGAAAATACCAGTTACGTATGCTAAGACCTTAAGTTTTTAATTATAAGTAAGTAAGTATGTAATTTTGTAAAGCCTAGCGAAGAGACATCACCAAATAGTAGTGTTAATAACTTATTACTTACTTAAAATATGCATTATAATCATATAAAACCACTTTAGTAGCACAGCCCTTCTACTAAGTAGGTAGTTCCCTCTTTTCTTTCACTCTCTCCTCTCATCTACTCAAAGGTTAACTGGAAGAATGCTCTAAGACTGGAAGAGATCCTTCAAAGGGATAAGTTCGCCTTTGTACTTCTTACTAATTGTATGTTATTTTTTTAATATTATCATGTCTTTCTGTACAATAAAGAGTTTACTACTAGGTACCTACTTACAGAACAGTAGTTTCTACTGTCTGACTCGGTAATATTTAACGTTCTTGGCGTTCTGTACAATCTTAGAAGAGTTTACTACTAGGTACCTATTAACAGAACAGTAGTTTCTACTGTCTGACTCGGTAATATTTAACGTTCTTGGCGTTCTGTACAATCTTAGAAGAGTTTACTACTAGGTACCTACTAACAGAACAGTAGTTTCTACTGTCTGACTCGGTAATATTTAACGTTCTTGGCGTTAACGCCAAATTGGCGGGATGAAGGCATAGGTTGCAAACCCTTTTTATTTCATTCCTTCTTATACGACAAATGCTTTGAAGTAAATATGGGACTACATACAAGCTACAAAAACATTAGAAAACTAAAGGAATCAGATCGAAGGTCATTGGTGTCAGGGAGCCTTTTAATCACAATATTTATTAGAATCAGGCAGAATGAAGAAATTTGGAGTCATTAAAAATAAATCGTGAAATATTTACGTCCAGCTCACGGAATACAGAAAAGAAGGGAACTGTTATTATTGCATTTTTACTCCAGAACCAGTGTCGCCAAATCGCACCTGTGTGCGTTTGCACAAATTAAATCATATCATATTCTCACTACACAGATCCTAGGCACGCCATTCGTTCTGCACACTGCCAAACAATTCCTATTCTATTTTAGTAAATTGGATCTTATTCGAAATATAAAACGTTTAAGTTTGCTTGGCACGATTTCGTCGTCAATGTGTTATGCTCTTGTGGCCGTAAATGATAAAATTTTAAATTTCAATATTGTGAATCGAGATTTTTCGTAACTGGTATCACTAAGGCCCGAATCCCATAGTGCTTCCAGGGTGTCGATAAAGCTATCGATTTACATTTTGCCTGAAATTATGGCTGCGCGAAGTTTAAACATAGGAATTTATAAAAAATATAATAACTTGCCGAATAAAAGCAGCAATGAGTCAAATTAAATGAAGATTATTCCATTCTATTGCCACTGCAGTTACACAAAAGCCCCGCTGGCTGGTCACACTAATTGCATCCATCAAACATTTTATATTTTACATTTACTCAATTAGATAATTCGCGGCACAATATAGGCGGTCTTATCGCTAATAATGATCTTTTCCAGACACTTAGTATTCGCTGTATAAAGACGATCAAGTGAGTGTTTATAAATCGATTGGGTTCTAAATCGATATTTGAAGATCGCTATAGACTTCGAACACGAATCCGTTGTCAGTATTGAAGAAAGTGACCTTCATTTTTTTACCGGTTCCGTACCTTAAACGAGGAAAAACGGAACCTTTATAGGGAGCGAATTACTTGTACGAAATTTATATGTCCGAATTTATTTTCACCGAAAACGGTCGACAGACGTCTTTTTTGCTAGGTAGGTAACTGTAATGTTCGGAAACAATACTCTAAACAACATAAAATAAATAAATTTCAGCCGAGCATAGCTTTAGTAAAAAGTTTTTCGACCGAATGTGACGGAATGATATTGTCGAAATTGGCTGAAAAAAAAAATCTCTAATCATTTTCTTGATGAAACTTAATTTGGGCTACATAATTGGTGTAAATGTGGAAAGGTTTACAATTGCAAAAGAGGATTACGGGTGAAGTATGCTTCCACCTTCGGCCTTATCGTCAATTACCATCAGTTTCAAATTTTTGATAAAAAATTCTTATAGATTTCCAAGAGATACTATTATTTATTATTTTTAGTTTTTATACAATTGTTTACCACACTGCAAAAAATATTAACCAAATTCAGAATCAAAAACTTAATGAAAGAGTAAAATACTAAATAGAGTATCAAGAAATAATAAAAGCACAGTAAAGCTTAACCTTTGATGTACATTCAGTATCTATTGATATGCATCCTAGTAGTAAGGCAAAGTTAGATTGATGTTTATTTAAATACAACCCAAAAGAAAATCGTCGACTTAACTATATCGATAGTAGTCCCATCCTTTCAAATCGGTTAGAAATCTTGAGCGAACGCCGACGCGCCCTAGCGAGTCGAGACAGGTCGAGACTCGACGACGTCAACGTTCGACGGACGAGTTTAATTTCATTTCATTCCATGTGTAAGACTCGTGCGTGGTGCACGCGTATCTATATAAAGTGTGTGATTTGTGAACCAGGGATGATGAGGTAAATACTTAATTTACATTGTAATACTAGTATGTAAGTATTCAGGTATATAGAAAGTAGCTTTAGGTAGTTACCGAGGAATTGTCGTTTGTGATGGTATATAAAGCATATCGGCATTCTTTATTTTCTTTGCTGTCCGGTTATTAGAATTATAATATTGATAGTGGTCTAAGCACGGGTCTAAGCTGTGAATGTGAATAACATTAGAAGTGAGTGACAATATTTATTGATTACTAGTAAGTAAAAAATGGCAGTGCAGTAGGTAGGTAGTAACCAAAGACCATATAGGTGGTAGTAACCTACCTACTGCACTGCCTAGCTGTGAATGTGAATAACATTAGAAGTGACATTATTTATTTATTACTAGTAAGTAAATAATTACAGAGTGCAGTAGGTAGGTAGTAACCTACTTAATGCACTCTGTCATTTTTTCACGAGCAAAGTAGTTTTGTAAAAAACGCACTTGATATTGGCATTGGCAGAAGCACATGAAATTTATGGAGGATTTTTATTGTTTGCAGTAGTTCTTATAACGAAGTCGGTCAACTTTTGAAAACATGGGGCTTCGAGAAATACGCCGACTCATTTGTTGGTAAGTTCGATATAATAATTCACGTCACGCTTTTTATAAGTTTGTCCTTTTGCGCCCCTTTAGCTACAAAAACAAACAAACGACAGAATAATTTAGTCTTATGCACTTTACGAAAAAAAATTATAAGACCTATTGCTCGTCTAGGTGTCCTAAATCGAATAAGATGGGGGCCATAATATACCAACACGTAGAACCCAAAAAAAGCGGGGTCAACAAGCATTGAAAAAAAATGTAGTCCCAATTTTCTTAAATTGGTAATAACTCTGTAAATAGGTACCTATGTAGGTATTTTACTAAAAAGTTTATATGACCTAAATTATTCCTATTAATGACCTCTATCTATTTAAATTTCAAAAAGGGGGGTTACAGGAGGTCGATATTTTTGATCAAAAGTTTTGTCCTGAAATTTTTATTTTAAATATTTTTTTTTCATGTTTTTTGAACCACCTATAGTGCCCCTAAGGTTATACTCCAACTGCCTCTAAGACGACACTCTGACCTACAGTTCTGTACCTACTTAATTCTTAATTTTCAAGCGTGTACCAGACTGTTGAAAAACAAGCCCCAAACCGAAGTTTTCAACAGCGGTTTACAACAGTGCGAACAGTTGTTTAACAGTTGTTTATACTGATCATTTCACTTTTTAAATTTTTAAAATCCGCTAATAAATGGTGAAGTTATTCATATTTTTTGATCACCCGTTCCGAAACGGCGCTCGCGCTTGTCTATCCGCGATGACGTCACATGCATGATAGGATGCCTGTGTGGTGCGAAGCGAACGACACCATTCATTCGGTGTTTCTTTGCGACGCGAGTACTTAATGTTTGATTGTTTTACTAATTTGTGTTTAGAAGGCATTACGGGATTAAATAAACAAGCGTGAGTGTGTGTATTGTCGTATTTTGTGTATATATTTAATTTTAGTGTAAAAATAGGACAGTGAACATTAGCTGTATGGAGGTTGGTTTTGTAAAAGCTCAATCGGACAATTTGCCGAAAATAGATTCATTAATGATAGCAGAGTTTTATAAGAATAATGTATGTTATTCTGGCGCAGAGATTCGCGGCGATAAAATGAAAAGGACCTATTACTTATTTATACTAGGTATGATAGCATAGCTATCAACCAAGCAGGTAGGTACTGTGGCGACCCGAATGGTCGTCACTTAATTAATAATGGGATAGGCGTAGCTTTAATAAATACACGCGGTAAGCTTATTATCTTGTATTTTCAGATATTACAATAATTATTTGTTAAACTATCCCAGCCGTGGGCTGACGTAGAAGACTCGCGATGCTCTTCTGTTTCCTTCTATGAGTGTCGTAATTATCGATATCCATTTAAATGCAGAACGCGACGGCTGCCAGTAGGCTCGCCGAACCAAGTAGTCCCGATCACTACAGTACCTACCTCCTTCTCTTCGACTGCATGTACCTACAAATCTTCCTTATTTTCTAAATACCTCTAAAATAGGTTTATTTTGTTAACATTATGGTTCGTTCTGACAATATACTATCTACAAGCTTACACATAAATAAACAAGAAATGCGTTTTTTTCGCCCAGGCACGTATTAAGGTTGAATTTAGTGATCAGTGTACAAACACAGTAGTTTAATTAAATCGTTAGTTTAATATTATTTTACCGGTAGGTATATTTAATGATATTATTATCTGAGGCCCAGCAGTGGGATACTTTAGGATATTAATAATAATGATGTCTGACTTTACTTCAGTGTTTGTGGCTGTGTATGTATAGCAAATTTATGTGGCAATACTCCTTTTTTCAATTTTAGTCTACCACCCATCATTCGGTATTTGAAAAAGTTTTCCATATCTGTTTCAACCTGGAAGTATTAATTTAAAATGAATTTTACTTAGTAATCAAATATGATGAACTAACACCCGTTTGCACTAAACTTATGAATCGCCTAAGGCTTGGCTTAAGGTAGTAGTTAACTACTACCGTCGAAAAGGCGCTTACACTCAGGTGCCGAGTTAAGACTTAGGCGATTTATAAGTTTAGTGCAAACGGGTGTAAGTAATTTACTTGTAACTCGGACTCCCAAATACAGCCCTGCCTGCCTAATTTGAAATGGCTTTTACTTATTATTCAAATATGGTGAACTTAGTAGTTTACTTATAGCTCGACTTTCCAAATACGGCCCTGCCTTTTCTAGAGTGAATAATGGCTCTAATAGTAGATAATCGGATTAACCAAGGTACCTACTACAATATTATATGTTGTGTACCTATGATATTGTACTGCATAAGATCATGTTAAGTGTTTAGGTAATTTACTTACATATTTTTAAAATACAGATCAAAATAATCATAGATACCTAGGGTATTTAGTGGCTAAGTAACAGGTCATACCTACTTATTTACCTGAGTTTCAGTTTAAGAGTAATACAGTCTATTTCTATATAATCTGGTTACCTACTTATTCGTATATCCTACGTACCTACTAAACCCGTGAAACACCGTCATTTTGCAGTGCGATAGTAGGTACCTACTATGAAACTGTTACCTACCTAGATAGGTACTATAAAATGTTAGAGCTACACAATACTTACACCAAAATTATCTTCGTAACAGTGTAAATAAGTATCGCTTGAAAGAGGAATTTTATAGTCCCTTTTCATAATTTTATACCACTTTTTCCTTAACTTTGCTTCTCTCGGAACACAAAAAAAATCGTTTATTAGGTGTGGTGTACTCGTAGGTCGTGTTCTTACATTTAGGTAGAATACAACACTTGTATGATGGGCGATGGCATTATTAACAAACAAATAAAAGTCGAAGGACAACGATACGCACAGATCTAAATAATACAGCTGACTGCGCTGCGACAGCGCGCGCAGTGAGAGAAACGCTATCGGATATAAGTACCTACTAGCATATGACGTCACAGCGGGCCGCTTGATTCTCGGGCTCGTTTTTGGAACTTATGTACGAAAATGGCTATATCTTCGTCATTTATGGTCCGATTTTAATTTTTTTTTTCACAGTTTTATTTGTTTTTGTTGTCACTATTAATTGGCATACTTAACAAAAATCATGACTGATACTCATTGGAAGAGCACCTGACCCGGTATATCAGAAGGGTGCAGGTTTAAATCCTGCTTCAAATCCTGGTTCTCGTGGTCGTGGTCCTGAACCACGATAGCTCAATTTGAAGAGCACCTGACCCGGTATGTCAGAAGGGTGCAGGTTCAAATCCTGCTTGTGGAAATTTTTTCAACATATGTGTTTTTGTAATTTGTTTCGCAAAATAATTTGCGTTAAAATTATATAAACAAAACAAAAACAATATATATATTATAGCTTCGTGCCTTCGTGGTTGGACTCGTGTCAAATTGTACGTAAAATATATCGTAAGATGCCTTGCTATAAGATATCTTTTGGTATATCGCTCCATCTGTCATGGGCTTTAGTCCTAGACTAAAAGATACCATTTTATTCAGGCAAATAAATATTTTTTCAGAAAAATATGCACCTGTAACTTACACAGGCATAGTTTAATTATTATCAATTAAAGCGGATCTACATATTATTAACATCATCATGTCAGCCTTTTATCGCGCACTGCTGAGCATAATAGGCATCTCCAAGTAGGTATGCCACTTATCACGGTCCTGAGCCAATCTCACCCAGAAGTGACCTATTATTAACATAATTATGGCCAACTGCAAAGTAATCATGGTAATATTTATATTAAGTTAATTTGGTATTGTGTGATCTTTGTTTATGGTATGGTGTGGTATTTTAGGTATATTTAAGTGGGATGTTTTATTTGTTTAAACTTTAACTTAAAATTTAAAAAATAAGTTTTGACTGAAATAGCAATGTATGCCCTTGTTTAGTTAAAAAGAGCGGCTTTGCATTGTACTTTCAATATTAATTTGCCTAAATTAAATTAAAATTGAAAATTGAACCATTTAACCCGCCTGTACTATTTAAAGACTTTAGTATAGTTAGGTACTTGCATAGAAATCTAAAAAATGTTAGTTATGATTTTCATATTTTTCATATTTCTAACTCTGTTATGTTATGTAAACTGCTGTTAACATTTTAACTGGGTATTAGTTTGCTTATTTTCTTATCTTGGATTTATAATTTACGTTAGCTAGCCATCATTGCATTCTTTTTTCGATTTTTCTAGAAAATGAAGTGGACTTAACCGCATTGCCTTTATTGGATGATGATCAAATCAAACAATTGATCCCTCCTATTGGCCCACAAGCAAAATTTAAAAAATGTCTTTTAGATTGGAAATGCACTGGTTCCCAGGTATGTAAAAGTAATTCTCTCCTATTGGCCCACAAGCAAAATTTAAAAAATGTCTTTTAGATTAGAAATGCACTGGTTCCCAGGTATGTAAAAGTAATTATTATTAGGGTTCCGTACCTAAAGGGTAAAAACGGGACCCTATTACTTAAGACTTCGCTGTCCGTCTGTCACCAAGGCTGTATCTCATGCACTGTTATAGCTAGACAGTTAAAATTTTCACAGATGATGTATTTCGGTAGCCGCTATAACAACTGTACGGTGCAGCGCTTAGTTGACCACCACGCTGCGACAGTTCACCATAAATTTATCAGATGACGAGTACGAGTGTTGATTAAGTATCAGAGATGTTGCGAAGTGTCGAGAAGAAAACCCACAGTAAAAGATTTTCCGTTTATTGAGTTGACTGTAGTCAAGTTAGTTAGACACTTAAAAATATTGGTGTTAGTCATAATAATTCTTTTTTTTTAAATTCTGTTCTTAGTATTTGTTGTTATAGCGGCAACAGAAATACAGCATCTGTGCAAATTTCAACTGTCTAGCTATCACGGTTCATGAGATAGAGCCTGGTGACAGACAGACAGACGGACAGTAGAGTCTTAGTAATAGGCTCCAGTTTTTACCCTTTGGGTACGGAATCCTAAAAAGGAGGTTATCAATTCGAGCCATATGCATGCAATTTTATTGGAATTACACAATATTTCATATATTATATTATTATGTTAGTCTATGTGGGCTTAGTAAACAGATGTGCCAAATTTCTTAAGTGTATATATGTAGGTGTTCCTATGTCGGTTTGTCTCTGTGCAATACAAACTAAATGTTTTTAGAGGTAGGACTTCTGCTCAATGTGATTTATTTAAGTTTTCGAAGTCGGTATCATATCAAGTAGGTAATTGTGCTAGTTTTAGTCCACTTCTCGATTTTGCCAGCTTTATTATAAATAGTTTACGATCTTTTGTTACGTTTGATGATCTTTCAGATTGATAGTGGTATAGAAAAAATAATAAAAGTGTACGAAGAAGGTGTCGACGGGCTCACGCCAAGTTTAACTTCACCAATCAACTCTGCAGTGTCTTCACCAAGTTCAACATTTTCAAGCTCGGAAGAATTAAACGTAAGTGTACCTTTTCTGCAGAAAAGCACTTAGACCTTAAACCTATATTATGTTATTCGTCCGCGTGGAATAGTGACTTCCGGCAGATTTTTGGTTCTTCCCACATAGTTCCCGTTCTTGCGGGATTTTCGGAATGGTCGAGTTCCCGCAGAATTTTCAGGATAAAACCTATGTTTTTTTTTTTCGAGTTCCAAACTATATCTGTACAATTTTATTCACAATGAAGTACTCTTAACCAACAACATATTTATTTGAATAAAGATTAATATTATTATGTTGATACAACTTAAACAAATTATTTCGACCAAATTAGGTACCATAAAAACGGTTTTTGTGAGTTAATCTTAAAAGATAGACATATACTATCGCGGACTGTTTTTTAGATCATTAAAAGAGCTATTATTCTTTAATACATATTTTTTGTGTATCTTGAACCGTTTTCACGGCGCACGCAACGGAAGGCTTCAAAGATGAAATAATTTCTCCCGTTTTTTTACACATTTACCACTATATCTTTGCTCCTATTGGTCGTAGCGTGATGTTATATAGCCTATAGCCTTCCTCGATAACTGGACTATCCAACACAAAAAGAATTATTCAATTCGAACCAGTAGTTTCGGAGATTAGCGCGTTCAAACAAACAAACAAACAAACTCTTCAGCTTTATAATATTAGTATAGATATACCTATATTATGTATATTGCTATATATACTTAGTAATAAATATCAATTTTTTTTCTTTCCAGAACAGATGCCAGGATTTAATTTCTCTACTCAGTAGTACACAAGAGGGCAAACTGCTTCTTAAACAGCGTCTAAACCCTTTGGGAGATCAACTACGAAGAACTTTAACCAGAGAGATTGCGACAGAAATAGTAAAACATGATCCGAAGGCACCAATAACCAGTAACATATACATACGTTGGATTCGCGAAATTGGTAAGTTTTTAAATAGGGACCTATTGATAAAGTTACAACTATTAGTCTGTCTGTCTGTCTGTCTGTCTATCTATCTGTCTGTCTGTCTTTCTGTCTGTCTGTCTGTCTGTCTGTCTGTCTGTCTTTCTGTCTTTCTGTCTGGATTTAATAGGAAATGGAGATGAGGCGACCAGGGAAACTTTCGTCATTTGTTATATGGAAAACATTCTCGAATTGTTCAATGTTTCCCTAACATAAAGATAAAAGTTTCAAAGGGCCGCGTTGTTTTTCTTATAATATCATCTTCAGCCATATGACGCCCACTGCTGGGCATAAGGCCTCCCCCAAGGATCGCCACAACGATCGGTCCTGCGCTGCCCGCATTCAACGGCTTCCCGCGACCTTGACCAGATCTTCGGTCCACCTTGTAGGGGGCTTGCCCACGGAGCGTCGTCCGGTGCGTGGTCGCCAATCGAGAACCTTTTCTTATCATATATTATAGTTTAATCGTTTGTCTTTATATAATAATATAGGTACAACTATTGATCTGTTACAGAACGAGTATTCCCAGCAGAAAATTCGTCTATTTATTACACTAAAGGACCTGAAGTGTTTGGGCGAGCCCATGGTCGGCTGTTTGAAGCAGTGACTAATCTGAAGGCTAAGTATCGCCGAAATAAAATATACCAGCCAAGGGCGCGTCGTTCCTTAGAAAAAACATTTACTCCAACAACAGCATCAGTGCAGTACGCTACAACTAATAAAAGGACAGCACCGGTTAGAGAGGACCCTGAGACCACCTCTGAGAGTCAAGCGGACCTAGATTCAAAGAACACTGAAATAGAAGAATGCTTCGAGTGGCTCCGTTCGGCTGCAGACAATTATACACTTTGTAATGAAAAGTGGGCCGTAACAAGGAAACGGCGCCAGCAGTCTGTCTTGTCAGAAGACGCATATCCATACCTTCAGGAATTTCCCTGCTTAAAACGATGTTGGGGATATTCTTTGGTAAGTTTACCAAAATAGCCTCACTTTAGTTAGTAGTAAAGTAAAAACCTGAACCCTCTGTTTACTGACAGTTTGGACAGTGTCCCCCTGTCGTCTGGTAGTCCTTATTTTTTCAAATATTAATACATTAACAAAATAGACATAATAACATGTAAAAGTTGTTTAATACAAAAATGTCTACTGTTTGAAGATGTGACAACACTGAGAACTTACTTTAAATTTTATTTTCCAGCTTATTGAAGACTTTCACGAATGGTATACTGGAAATGAAAATAGTTTCGATAACAAATTTCCGTTATTGAAAAATAAGATAATATCATTATTTGAAGCAGTTTCAAACAAAAGTAAATTTGTGAAGGAAGTTAAGGAGCTTGCAAAAAGTGAGTTTTTTTTTATCTCAAATTATGACTAGCTTATCTGACCAAGTTGAGTATAACAAACAACAAAGGCACCGCCGTATATCATCATATATGCGAACACTTACATTTACAAAAATGCAAATCTGGCAATGCAGCGCTTCTACCACAATAAGTATTGAGATCTAATGTAAAACCAAGCTGGTGTACCTACATATAACTCAGTCCTTATTGGAGTTAACTAACAACATTTCATTGTGTGTGATCCTTTCAATATTACATGTCTATATTTTTATAATAAATATATAGACATGTAATATTGAAAGGGTCAAAGGGTCACAGGACAATAGAATAGACGAATTCTATCTTATTAGAATTTGTCTAATAAGATAGAATTTGTCTTGTGTTATATCACATTATTATGTAATGCAATGTGTATACTCATTGATAGGCCGGCTAGCGCTGTATACATATATTTAGCCGCGCGATGACCAGGTCATTCTATAAAATATATAATATATACATTGAATTTTGAAAGGGTGACAATGTTAGTAAACTCCAGTGGAAATTGAGTTCTATGGACAGCAGCTTGGTTTCATAATAGATCTAACTAGTTTCTGCTCTAGAAGAACTACGTTGCGAAACTTGTACATGCAGTGTTTTTGATGGGATCGCCTTCTTCGTGATGGATCCCTCTGTTAATACTCCACGACTGGGAACCTCTTATGGAAACCGGATAGCTACCATACACTTACTGCAGTCTGTGGGAGGCATGTCTTATAATGTTTATTTCTTTTATTACAGATCCCGATCAAGAAACAAGCAATCTAGCTGCTCTTCTTATGATTCCACATCTTTTAGGACCGGTTCAAATCAGAAAGAAGAAATATTCTACGGCCGAAGTACGTGAAAGTTTCATTAAGCATATTGACGAAGAAAGACTGCTGAACGAAGAACGACAGAAACGCCACGATACGAATAAATCCCGGGGTATCACTGTCCAGCCATATGTGGTAGTCGCAGGACCACTTCAAAATATCACGGCAAGGTACCTAATTGTTGATGACATTGTGTATGACTTGCCTACCATTGGTTGTGCAGTGGATACGTGCTTTAAAATTATATGGGCCCTATACTTAGAGTATCCTTGTGAATGTTTACCGGTTTGGCAATTCCTGCAAAGATCAGTTTATACCATTGATACCGAAGCAGTTAATTTAAAAGAAAATATTTCTGCATCAGTTCTTAGCCTACTGAGTGATTGCAACTTCGATAAGGAATAAATTAATAATGGTTGTCTGTTTTTTGTGTGCAGCTGAAGTTATAGATTTTAGAGCTCTCCGGTTTCATTTCCAATTTTTTCATAAGAATCATAACTTTGAACAATATAGGTGTACCGAAAGCGGCTGTTCCAGATCCTACCATCTATTTAATTCATATCGGCGACATTATCTTAAAATTCATTCAACTGAGGAGTTTCTTAGAAACGAAGAAAACGACGGATCTGTTGATACAAATGCTGAAATACCACTCGAAGGTGTTAGTTCATCATCTGTAGTGCCACCATCTTCTACAGGTGATGATTTATCAGTAATTGTAGCAACAAAAGCCGATGATATCTCTTTACGTCATGTTTCACTTGAATCAGCTTTAGCTTTATTTATAGCAATCTTGTATGGAGCTGCAAATCTACCAAGAAATGTTGTTCAAATTATTATTGAAAATTTTCAAAACATCATATTACATTCTGTAATACCTTTAATGCATGAGTTGCTACAGAAAATGGTTAATAATGGGGGGATCTCTTCTTCTAATCATTCAGAAGCAGTACAAACGATACGTACAGAGATAGACTCGGTGTTCAGCACATTTTCCTCAGAACATCGTATATTTTCTTTCTTTGAGCGCAATCAAACTTATATACCGCCCCAAGCAATTGTAGTAGGCGAAAGCCGCGAATCAAATACTCGTGGCAGCAACCAAGTAGTTAATCGTACTGTCCAATTTATTCCATTAAGAGAAGTCTTGCGTGCTTTTTTCTCTCTCGAATCAATTTTGGTTGATACACTACAATATATGGCATACCTTTATAGTGATACCACAAATATACACAACTTCATTCAAGGATATTACTGGCAATCCAAAAAAACAGTTCACACTGGTAGGAATGTTGTGCCCTTATTTTTATTTTTTGATGATTATGAGACGGGTAACGCTTTGGGAAGCCACTCAGGCATTCATAAACTGGGAGCCGTATATGTCTCAATACCTTGCTTACCACCGTGGCGTTGCTCTGTTCTTTCTAATATTTTCTTAACTTTGTTGTTTCACTCTTCTGATAGAGTGCGATTCGGTAACGATATAATATTTCAACCTGTAATAGATGAACTAAATTTTCTCCGTACTGTTGGTATACCATTCGATATTCCTAATTTTAGTGGAGTAATATACTTTGAATTGGCTCTTATTCTAGGGGATAATTTAGGCATTCATTCCTTAACTGGTTTCGTGGAAAGTTTTTCAGCTAATTATTCTTGTAGAATTTGTAGAGTGACGAAAGAAGTCATGAAAGTTCAGTGCTATGAAGATAGTACGATTTTAAGATGTACTGATGATTATGAGACCGACCTATTGGAAGGTATTCCTGGAAACTCAGGTGTTAAGGAAAGATGTGTTTGGCTGAAAGTAGGTGGCTTTGATTTATTCAAGCAAGTAGGCGTGGATATTATGCATGACATTTTTGAAGGAGTTGGGAAGTATGTCATGGGACTGGTGCTAATGAAATATATTAGTCGTTTCAAATATTTCTCTTTATCTTTGCTGAACGATAGGCTACGTAGTTTTGAATACGGACCAGATAACCGCAACAAGCCTATTGAATTAAGCATGTCTCACATCAATCAATGTAATATTCGTCTTAGCGCGTCAGAAATGCTAACTTTCATAAGATATTTTTCAGTTTTAATGGGTGATAAGGTTCCTGGAGGTGACATCTATTGGACACTTTATTTGAAATTACGCGAAGTTGTAGAACTTGCAATGGCTACTTGTGTTTGGGACGGTATTGATGCTGTAATGCAGGACTGTGTCACTCAACTTAATGAATTGTATTTGTTCTTGTCAAATGGATCTCTAAAACCTAAGTTTCACCACCTCACACATTATCATAATGCCATGAAGAACTTTGGTCCGCTTTCATTAATTTCATCTATGAGGTACGAAGCAAAACATAAACTGGCAAAGACATCTGCTAGGGCTTCATGTAATCGAAGGAACATTTCGCTCAGCTTATCTATTAAACACCAGCTCAAATTAAACGAAATATTTTCTAAGGGTTCATTGGATCCAATATTATCATGGGGACCTAAGAAACTAAAACTGACACAATCTGATTTAGAAATCATTCAATCCTGTCTCCATCTAGACGAAACCAAGTCATTGTTCGGTGTCCCTTGGTTTGCCATGTCCTCTGTTCGATATAGTAAAGGGTCTATACTTGTTTGTAATTCTAAGCCAATCTGCGATCGTAACGACGTAACGTTTTTAATGGTCAGTGGGGTGTACATTTGTGATAATGAGGTTATTTTAATAGGGACTCTGTTGCAAACAATTTTTTTTGATAGTCATTATTATGCGTATGAAGTTGAAGTGCAAGTGAAGAAAATAGCTATTCGGTTCAAAACCCTTCATTTTCAGACTCCCCATACGTTAAATACGGTATTTTCGCCTCTTATGAGGTTATTGGTTACACTACGTAGTCCCATTTAAAAGTTGCTTGCGATAAAATGTACTGAAGAACAGTCATAGGCATAAACTGGTCGGAGCAGCGAGGCAGATGATGATACATGCATGGCGTTGCCGTGAGAGATGTTGTGGGACCAAAAGGTTGTTATTTTGTTATTGCAGAGCATGCTCTCACGACAACTACCTAAGCCATTGTCTATTTTTAAGTTGCGGTTTCTCCTGAAGCTTTTTAAGTCGGCCCTAGAAGTAGGTGTTCGCAATTCATTTTTATGTGATGATACATGCATGGCGTTGCCGTGAGAGATGTTGTGGGACCAAAAGGTTGTTATTTTGTTATTGCAGAGCATGCTCTCACGACAACTACCTAAGCCATTGTCTATTTTTAAGTTGCGGTTTCTCCTGAAACTTTTTAAGTCGGCCCTAGAAGTAGGTGTTCGCAATTCATTTTTATGTGATAACCCCCCCATATTCATAAAAACTATTTAAGCTTTAATTAGTTAATCATTGTATTGTCTCTTTTTCTCAAATTCAAAATGACCTTTGTGTGACGTTGGCAAAACAATATTTAACTAAATAATGCTTGAATAGTGTCTTGTTAATCACTCGACATTGGCGGAATTATTTGTGTTGTAAAGACACTACAGAAGCCATAACACAAGAAAATAATAATAATAGTTTTTATGAATAAGGGGGTAATTGTGGTGCGCTATATTGGTATTTTCAAATCTATGAGATTTTCTAGTTCTTATGTATCCTTGTATATTATTCGTTGTTTTGCCTTCGTTGGTTCGCCATCTTAATTTGTCAAAGGCTACATGCATGGAAGTAACCATGTATTTCCAGGTATCTAAAAGTAAGTAATTATTATTGTCTCTATTCATGGACTCAACATTTATTAGTTTTATTATACTACATTGTTTGCATTAAAAAATCTTTACAGATATAAATCTGTTATATAATGATAATAAGGAAATATAAGGTTTTTGAATTGCACAACATTATAATATATGTTAGTCAATATGTGGGCTTATTAAACAGATGAGTCAAATTTCTTAAGTGTATGTATGTCTGTACAAACCGACATAGGTACACCTACACCGACATAGGTACACCTGTCGGTTTGTCTCTCTGTGCAATACAAACCAAATGTTTTTAGAGGTATGAATTCTGCTCTACCTGATTTATTTAAGTTTTCGAAGTCGGTATCATATCAAGTAGGGTAATTGTGCTAGTTTTGGTCCACTTATCGATTTTGCCAGCTTTGTAATGCAAAAAGATTGTCTTGAAGTACCTTACTTAAATGTATTATATTTCATTCTACAGCTTATACAAGTTACAAAAATAGTAAGGATCCGTTTAAGGGCATATCCTGTATCGTGTTTTGATTAGAAAAAAGTCAAAGAAAACATTTTTACGCGAAAATTTTGTGGCCTTTGTATAAAGAGTTGGCCTCCTTAGACGACCTACCCCATAGAAAACAAAGGTTTTACGAGTCAAAAAAAATTTCTTTAAGTTTTCCTAATCAGTTATATAACATCTCAGTGTTGTCACATCTTCAAACAGTAGATAATTTTGTATTAAGGAAGTTTCCAATCAGAGAGACATTTTTGAAATTTGGACCTGCGAACAAAATCGATAAGTGGAAGAAAACTAGCACAATTACCCTACTCGATATGATACCGACTTCGAAAACTTAAATAAATCACATTGAGCAGAATTCACACCTCTAAAAATATTTGGTTTGGTGCACAGAGAGACAAACCGACAAAAATATATATGTATATAGGCATACAGACATACATACATATACTTGAGAAATTTGGCACATCTGTTTACTAAGCCCACATAGACTAACATATATTATATGAATATTGTGCAATGGCAATAATATTACATACATATACGGGTCGAATAGATAGCCTCCATGTTTTAAAGTCTGTTAAAAACCTTATATTTATTTCTGTGAAGATCTTTGTAATGCAAAAAATGTAGTAAAATAAAACTAATGTTGAGTCGATGAATACAGGCAATAATAACTTTTAGATACCTGGCTAGTAGAGATTTCAAATTAAAAAAAGGTTTTAAATAGGAGGGATCAAACGTTTGATTTGGTCATTTTCCGTCTAATAAAGACAATGCAGTTAAGTCCACTTCGTTTTTAAGAATAACTGTACCATATGTTAATAATATGTATAGTTACGCATAAATTGGTAATAATTAGAGTACATATATGTATAAGTTAGTTAGTTAAAACAAACACAATTACTTTTACGATGCATGTTTAAGAAAAACACTATATACACGTAGGTGTGTAAAGACAAAATTAAAGTATGAAAATTATGTTTGTAATATTGATGTATCGGACCCCTGCCGGCAGGTTACATAGCTTTTCCAGACGCTCTGTATTTACCAACGACCGAAAAAGTTGCTATTTATTATTACTTTGTAAACTGTCATATGAATCATAATATGTAAACAAGTATATGTCTATGATATGATAAATAAATAAATAATTTTGGTAAACTTACTATTTATCATCATTATTTAAAAATGTTTATTTTGTAACATCCGTGTTTATTGTATGCGATTTGATGTGAGTTCCATCAATAAATATATTTTTTACTTTGTAATATACACTTGTATTTATTTCTTCACTGTTCCTCAACAATAGCAAGACCAGTTTCTCAATAGTTTGTAACTTGTAATACAAGCGGATGTCACTTTTTAAACAACTTTTGTTACAAAGGGACTTCCACTTGTATTACAAATTACAAACGTTTGAGAAACGGGCCCTTGCAGCTCAGCTGCAGTGGCGCTACTGTTGGGCAACAGTACTAGCTACTATCAGGTATGTAGTTGCTACTGTTCCACAACAGTAGATCTTACTGTTGTGGAAGAGTAGCAACTACATACCTAGTAGTAGCTGGTACTGTTCCCGATCAGTAGCAACTACATACCTAACAGTAGCTGGTACTGTTCCAGAACAGTAGCAGCAACCGTAGCCAATCAGTAAGATCTACTGTTGTAGAACAGTAGCGACTACATACCTAACAGTAGCTGGTACTGTTCCCAAACAGTAGCAGCAACCGTAGCCAATCAGTAAGATCTACTGTTGTAGAACAGTAGCAACTACATACCTAACAGTAGCTGGTACTGTTCCCGAACAGTAGCAGCAACCGTAGCCAATCAGTAAGATTACTGATGTAGAACAGTAGCGACTACATACCTAACAGTAGCTGGTACTGTTCCCGAACAGTAGCAGCAACCGTAGCCAATCAGTAAGATCTACTGTTGTAGAAC
>OY720035.1:8266018-8513449 GCA_963082485.1 Eudonia mercurella | reverse complement strand
TAGCTAGTGTATTTACTTAATAATTTATGAATAAGTAAAAATACGCTATCTGCTCAGAAAGGGGTATACTTACCTACATGTAGAGTTTAGGTCCCGAGATTCTAAAATAATTTTACTGTCTCGAGACCCGGGACTTTCAGCTCGGGACTAGAGATATTGAAAAGTTATTTAAAATTCTGATACAATTGTCATTGTAACATAATTTTATTGTGCTAATTAGTTCACGTGTTCACTCTTCCCACTGAGACTGAGAGCGAGAAAACGCACTGAAAGTTAAGAATTTCTTTATAGAGAAGAACACAATGAAACCACATCTTTAAAAAAAAACCCGTAAAAACTGGACTAACATAAAAAATAACTGAAAAGAAAAAAACAAAAACACAAATGTTGAAAAAGTTTCCACAAGCAGGATTTGAACCTGCACACTTCTTCTGACAAACCGGGTCAAGTGCTCTCCCAATTGAGCTATCGTGGTTCTAACCAGCCTGCCGAATTTATTCAACACTTTTTACTTTGAAAGCCAAAGGCGCCTATTCAATGTCAATAACTAATAATGACGACCTCCTTGGTCGAGTGGCTTGCACACCGGTTTTCATGGTGTCGCTATCTCTGAGGTCCCGGGTTCGATCCCCGGTCGGATCAATTTAGAAATACCTGTTTTTCTATATTGTTTCGGGTCTGGGTGTTTCCTATGTATAATAAGTATGTATTTAAGTATATTAAGTATGTTTATCCGTTGTCTAGTTAACCATATAACGAGTTTCTTAAGGAAGCTTTTCTTGGGGCTAGATAATTGGTGTGAGTGTAGGAAAGAATTAATTAAAACATTTATTTATTTATTTATTTATTTATTAATAACTACCGTCACTAACATCCGATCATAATATTTTTACAAATATTAAACCATAGAGATGCCCAGTTATGACTTTTCTTTACCACCCTGGCTAGCGAGAAATCAGAGTCAAACTATCGACGATGATTGACTCCTATACTATATATATAATAATCATTTAGGCTGTTACCTATACATTTGCTTGTATATAAATACATTGCTATTGGTTGTTCGGCTGCTGACGAATCCATGCTGACCAGGAACTTCTTAAAAATTGTTATACGATCAAACAAAGGACTTTCCATTATTTTAACGATCTTATCTAAACACAGACCATAAATAATTCGCCATTACATCAATGTTTGTAGCATTGTTATATTTGTTATGTTTCGGTAGCAAGAGATAAGATACCCAGAAAATTCAGTAGTTGAGAATTCCTAGTAAAGTGCACTTCCACCTTCGGCCTTCTCACTAAATATTAGAACGTCTTTTAGCTATGCAGAAGAACGGGCGGGCGCAAGAAACTGCACACAATTTAATAGTATGTTTGTAACGTATTGTCCATCATTTATCAACATTTAAATAAAAAATAAACAGAAGACTAGGCTGTATGAGCTAGATCGCTTTGCATTTTCTAAATGAGAATGTGAGAGAGTAGAAATAGAAAATTAAAAACAAAAATCATCTGTGATGTGCTTTCAGCTGAAATTTCGTAGGGAAAATATTTTATTTTATCAACAAATCTCTATATTACAATTACAGTAGGTAGCTTTAAAGAGTAATACTGACTATTGACCTAGGTAGATGAACTAAGTACTTTGTATTTATTGAACAGTCTGGCGGTGAGTACCTTTATGAATTGTAATTTTGGTCTAGGTATATTATTTTTATGAAGTATTCCAAGTAATGAAGCTTCTTGCACGATCGTTTCATAAAATCCTCTCATATTGCATGCAGCGTTACCTATAACAGAAGATGGATCCCAGGCAAGGTTGGTTGCACCAACTAATTTCGTATAATTATAAGTTTTTTAAATTCCAATACGAGAGATTGCTCTTGACCTCGTCTACTAAGAAGCACCTTGCCTTTAAATGCAAAGATAATAGTTCTCTTTGTCATGGTTAACTTACACCTCCAAACTATTATATGTAGTTCATATGCATAGTGTGTATTGTTAATTAGCTTTTAATCAGAGCTCATTTTATTATTGTATACTTTTTCCTTATTCTATACCCAAAATGTTACAACATATTTTGACTGATAAAAAGCAAAACAGTTCACATAGAGGTATAAGTACTAAAATGAGCATTTGTTTTACTATGATTGATAAAATATTGTTTTGTGATTCATGGGTTCTAACTGTGTTATTTATTTGTCTAGTTCATTACATTTATTTATCTCTTTCTTATAAAATATTTTTTTGTGACTTATAAGATGTAGGTATTAATAATTTAATTTTATAGATTCATTTAATGCGTCCGTATCATCAATATTAGAAAGAAAGGTGAGGGGTTGGCTCTGCGGTGTAATAGACGACATGAGACGCAGCAGCCCTGTGCAGCAGTGGCTGGACTCCCTTCCTCCTAAGGCTGCAGAAGAAGCTGGCAACATTGAGGAAGTTGAGACAAAGTCGGAAGAAAGCAAACACGACGAATCAATAACTGATAACACAATTGTGGAAATAAATGTAGAAGAAAAAACAGTGGTTGAAGAATGTGAAGACAAATCTAATGATGATATAACATTAGAAGTTCCTAGCTCTAAAGAATCATGGAAGAGAAAGTCTCTGGAGAGTGGCATGTTGAACTGTACTCCTAGGAGCAGTAGTATAAAAAAGTTGCAAAGAGACCACTCTGTCCAATCTGAAGGCTGCTCACCGAGGTTCAAGAATCCTTTGTTAAGAGATCATTCCCTGCAGGTACCTAACTGAACACTTACTTACCTAAATGATAATATAAACTATTAGTTTGTGTCTTTACATAGGCACTAAGGTTATTTTATAAAATATCTGAACTGTTTATTGTATAGTAAACTACCTAAAAGTCTTTGGTTATTCAGTAGACCCCCGGTAATCCGACAAACATTTTGCAGGGCAGTGTCGGACTATCGAATTTGTTGGATTATAGAGTACTGCCTAAGGGCCCCTATAGTTCCGAATTTTTTACAAAACAGTACCTTGTAATCCGACAAATTACTAGGTCATCATCATCATCATCATCTCAGCCAAAAGATGTCCACTGCTGGACAAAGGCCTCCCCCAAGGATCTCCACAACGATCGGTTTTGTGCTGCTCGCATCCAGCGGCTTCCCGCGACCTTCACCAGATCATCGGTCCACCTTGTTGAAGGCCTGCCCACACTGCGTTTTCCGGTACGCGGTCGCCACTCGAGGACTTTTCCGCCCCAGCGGCCATCAGTCCTGTGAGCAATGTGCCCTGCCCACTGCCACTTGAGCTTAGCAACTCTTCGGGCTATGTCGGTTACCTTTGTTCTTCTGCGGATCTCCTCATTTCTGATTCGATCTCGCAGAGAAACCCCGAGCATAGCCCTCTCCATTGCTCTTTGCGTGACCTTGAGCCTTCTGATAAGGCCCATAGTGAGCGACCACGTCTCAGTCCCATATGTCATTCATTACTAGGTACGAATACGTAATACACAATGAATAAACAGTAAACAATGAACACGCTAGACCGCACCACTATCTTCTTCAAACTTCAAATTCAAACTAAGCAATCAGAATCAAAACAATACCCTATGGGTTGAGCACAATAGTGGTAGTGCGTACAAGTTATAACTTGTTCAATCATGCATTAGCGAAGATTGTCAAAAAAATATTCAATAATAAATATTAGACCATGTCGGATTACAGGTGGTGCCGGATTATTGGGGGTCCACTGTATAATCAAATCTACAAAAAAACTTTTTTGGTAGAAAAATAGACAGATATTGACACATCCCCATTTGTATGTCCTTTATTATTAGTACTACTTACTATCCTGCCTGCCCGGTGTTTCCATGCATGGCCAAGGTGTCATTGTGCACCAGCAATGGGAACATAAAATGAACTGGTGATGATAATAATAATGATGATTCAAGTGCCAAATTGATATGTACAACATCATGTGTTGAATTTGGAGCTGTATTAATTTTAAAATAACAAAAATCTTATTTTTGTATTATAGTCTGATGCAAGCGGTTCAAGTGGCAGCTCTGTGCTCAATGTGTTAGGGGCAAGAAAAGTAGATGCTGAATCAGTTTTACTGGCATTAGGATTTGGTCCAAGTGAAAAGCAACAGAAACTACAGAGAATACCTGATAGATTCCTCGCACCATCAAAAGTAAGAAAATATTATCACAATAATGTATAGTTAAAATCATGTAGAATTTATGTAAGGTGGCATTACACTAATTGTTAAATTAAAAACAAGCAAAATGTATTGTCATAGACACATGTAACACTTGTCTTTTATTTCATTTAATAAAGCATTTTATTTTTATTTTTATTACTGTTGACATGTTAGCTATTGTTTTGTCAAGTTTTTATAAAATTTATTGATGTTTATTTAGATAACAAGGTGAAATTGATGCAGATTTTCTCACTAAATGAAGTATTTGCTATTTATTTAAGCTTACGGGTATCAGTACTGAGGAGTTCATTAAAAATGAACAGCATTCTATGCGAATGCACGACTGTGGTGTTTTCGGATATAGAGGTTTAACAGGTAAGTTGTAACAAAATTCAAATTAATAATTGTTTTTAATGAACCAGGTTTTTTAATTAACAATGGTGTTATGGAATTACTTACTATTATGTTTGTTGTATGGTTAGTTTAAATATACTATAAATACTAAGTACCTGTAAAAAGTAAACACTATATAGTCTGTCCCACTACTGGGCAAAGGTCTCCATCACTGAAAACAAGTCATCAATACAATTTGTGGGTATTTGCTTTATCACCATGCTTGCCATTTGGCAAAAAGTACTTTTCAAATGCCATGCATTAGCTGGTGCATGCAAAGTACTTGAAACTGAACTAATATACATCAGTGGTCTAGATTTGCCTTCACATTCAAATCATTATATTAACTAGTTCCTCACTGGGTTACATGTATAACTAAAACTAACTCATGAACTCATAAAAATACATTTTTTTTATAAACATAATATAATAAGTATATTATAAGCTTCATACTAACTGCAAAAATGATTAACTCACTAACAGAACACTGCACTCCTGTCTGCCGTTTTATGAAACCAGTGTCTTCAGGGTGTCATAGGTCATACCAAGTTCCAGAGATTGCTGTCCAGTAAGTATCTATTAGAGCCGTATTTATTTGTGTTTATTTACTAATTTAATAACATGGTATTATTGGGTATTATTATATTATTATTATTATTACAATGACAATGTGTCAGATAGCCTATATGTAAGTTTTGTCTTTAACAAATTGATAAGAAGATATTAAAGTGATGACCGTAATCGGTCAGGATAGTCATTATCATTATCATAAGTATAAAAACAAAAGACAAGACAAAACTTAAAGATAGACTAATTGACACATAATAAGACGTAAAACAAGCATTTAAATGCTCGGCGATGCCGTGCAAGGATAACAGTATGGTAAAAGTTTGTTACTTTTAATTTTCGATTTCTGTTGTAATTATCACAAAATGCCTATCAATTGAAATGTACATTGTATATTTTCAGGGAATCCTCATGTTCCACCGTCGACAATTGTAGCTAAAATTATGGAATGCATCCTCCATGATAACGTCAGTCGCGAGGAGGCGTTAACCAAGGCGCGCCACTCCATTGCTGACATGCGCTGCCCCACTTCACTCCTGGCGTCACGCTTTCGCCCACACTGAACCTCCGGAAACGGAAGGTATACAATCTTACGGTTTATAAATACTTACCGTTTTCCAGTTTCCTACAATGAAAGCGCGTGAGTGTGCGCGGCGTTACGACGTAAAATTCCAATTAGTTATGTTCAGTGACGTTGTAAATGCACCAGCATCGGTCAAAATCTTGAAAAGTATCTAATAAATCCTGCTAGTATAGATACCTGAACATATTCACAATGAACGAGCCTGTATAACTATAAAAAACTATAGATAACTAGGAAATTTCATTGTGCCAGGGGCCATTATTTTAAAGTTCTCAAAGAAAGTATGGTGATAGATAAGAGCATTTGTATTTAAGTAGTTAAAGCTTGTTACCTTTGTCAGGCTACATGTGGCTGATATTTTATTATGAATGCCATATCTGTGACAAATAAAGTTCCACTGCCCAATAATTGTGGTTCCATAAGACGTTTAAGTAGAGTAGACCTATTTAATTTCAAATAATAGATTCGTGGATCACGACAATAGACATAGTAATGGGACGATAAGTATAAATATGTAGATATTATTATTGACTATAGTCTTCTTCAAATCTGATATGTACCTAATGACTCTACTTTAAATCAAATTAAATAATTATTGAAATGGACATGTGCAATATGTACTAAATTTATATTATGCATTTTAAAACATATTATTATTGACTATTTTACTAATAAAAAACTTATGTATTCTAAAAGACAAAATAATATATTAAGCTATAAACATACCTACCAAACACAGCGCATGCATCACTATCACTATTTATATTTTCGTCGAAAATTTTATAAAGAGGAAGAAAATTAGTTAGCAAGGCATGAAAGACTTCCTATGACTATTATCTACTCTTTAATATTATATTATATCAGAATGTATGAGCGATCGTCGCTGTGACGTAGGGTCGCCTCGAATATGTATATTACAGATGTTGAATATAATTCTTCAGAGCTTAAAAAACTACTTATTCTTGTAAGAAATTTAATCAAAAATCTTGACTGATGTGTTAATCCATAATATCGACGTACTTATCATTAAATGTATCTAAGTCAAAGACTTATATTTTATTAGATACATATTAATTAGATACTGAGACTTGCCTCAATTTTTTTAAGAAATCATACTAAGACCTTCCATGATTTCTAATCTTTGCTGTAGGAAATATGTAGTACAAATGTTTACTTACAAAATTTGTAAGACGAATGTAGTGTTATTTACAATGTAGTGTGTGTGAAAGTGTAGTTTTTAATTCTGTAATCTCTTTTTGTCTTTTTTCATATCATCAACAAAACTCTTCTAGAATATATATGATACTAAATAAAACAGGAATAAATATTTAGTATTTCTAACAATAAAACATTTTCCGTCTTTTGTTATAACATTCTTAGTCTTATGTTAGGTATTGTCTTACTCTTTTACAACTTTGATACAACTTCTATTACATAGTTTTTGAATGTGAATTAAACTTTACTAAAGATTTGAATACTTATATCGTATCTTCGGCCCATGTCGTGGCAAGCTTAAAATTGTACCGCGGCGAAAGATGTTTGTATTGAAACCTATTAATAAAAAAACTTTTTGTGTCGGTAAGTCTAATGAAGTAGATAGAAGTAATTATAACATAGACTGTTTTCTTATTTTAAGGATGTGTAAGTTTAACGCAAAGCTGTCACTGTGTACAGTTGTGTGCAAAATAACAGAAGTTAATATTTTCTAAAATAAGATAAATAGAACAGTTTGGACTTGCGCGGACTAACAGCAATTATTTTTTGCATTTAAAATACATTCCATTAAAATAGCAGTCGCATGAAACCTTTTTTATATCATTCTTTAGTTCTGATAGTAAAATATGATTTATTGTTAAGACAATGTGCTGTGTATTAGAAGGCATTATTGTAGGGAAATTAAAAATTTAAGTAATTAAAACATTTTAGAATTAAATATGTCAATGTTTGGCCTTGGCCGGCACAAATGCCAGATCTCAATCCAATTAAAAACTTGAAGACAGGTAAATTATCTGTAAAAATCAAAAGATTGTCTCAATTATGCCATATTATAAAGTTAATATGAAAAGCACGATTCAAAAATGAGATTGAGTTTCCGATTAAAAATTGTAAAAAAAAATTAGAACACCTTAGTGTTTTATTTATTTTCAGTAAAAAAAAACAAGTTATTAGTGCAATCCATTATGAATGTTTTGTATTATTGGATCTTAAAGTTAAAATGAGCATGATTTTAATGCAAACATTGGGTTTTTATATATTAATCTCCAAATTCTCTTTCGCTATTATTTTGCACTCGACTGTATTTCATATAAATTGACATAACTACTACGACATTGGCTTACAATGCACTCTGTAAGCATATGAGCAGGGACCGAACGACATGTTACTCTATGAATGTCAGCTGCTCGTAGTTTATTGCCACCATTTGTTATGACAAAGAAGTGTGGGCGTCAGGTTAAAACAACTGAAAATCTATAGCGTCCCCTTACTCGATAATAAGTTAGAAAAATTATAGAATGTGTGTTTCAATATTTCTCTTTGGATCTTTTACTTATTATAGCTTTGTGTAATAATAGATTGTATTGGTAAATAGTGTTCTAATCGAATGGTCTCGGGACAGCATGGTAGATCCATTCAACACGTGCCTTATTTATCCGGGTACATAAAATAAGTATAACAGATTTATTTATTATAAGCAGCAATGAGGGAATTTCCTATTACTTATTTACCTGAAAGCATAAATTTATTTTGAAATAATAAACTTACATAATAATTAAGTGCCAATACCATTATACATTTTGTAAATCGACGTTATAGAATTATGTTAATGTCATTAATTTATTAAATAATGAGCTAAACATTCTGAAAAGGCGGTATATTTAATCATCTTTGTTTCTTTTCTGGACAAACAATTTTTTACGATTTGTATGAGATCAATGCAGCGCCATCTACTAACAAACTCGTCAGGTAACGCTGCTTTGATCCCGTACTATATAGATACATTTCAACATGATAGTGAATAGCGAATAAGCTCGCTCGCTAGAGGCGCTGTTTAACTTACAATACAATACTAGTACTTGAATACATAACACTAATCTGTTCGAATCGCTCAGAAAAATTTGTACCAGGTTAAACTTTGTAGATGACAAAGACTCAATGAATGTTATGCTCTTTGAAAGTGTCGTCAAATGTGTTACTTTTGTTGCTCATTTGAATTAGGTACTTAATATTAACCTTTTAACCGCCGGAAGTTCTGTCAGCAAATCGTGCCCCTAGCGCCACAGCCCTTCTCAACTCTATAAAATTAGTGATGGGCATCATCTTAGCGATTATTTTATTTTAAGATGCGTTTTGGTGAAAATACCTTGTATATATTTGCAAAATAAAATGTTTTCAAACAAATAAGAACAGCACACAATCATTTCTAGTCTAACCAACAAATATGAGATTGCCTAAAACATAACTTATTTTAATTTTAATTCTCCAGAATATCGATATTCGCAAGCCCTATTTGACCTTGAAGTGGTGGTTCGTCATGTATAGTTGACCCCGGCGCTGACACAAGCGTTTTTTTTGTTTTTTAGTGATGAAGGTAAATCGATAAAATCATTTCGATATTTCGGTTTTAAAAGTATGTATGGAGGAATACCAACTACTTATTAATAATTAAGCAAAAATAAGTTGGCAAATACAAGTTTTAATTACAGAAATTTGGTATTTTTATAGTAGGTGATTACTATGACAGTATAACTTATTTCAACTAAATAAGAAATGAAGGAACCAAATTCGATTAAAATGTGTTTTTACAGCACTGGCCATGCACTATTTTGTTCGCTTCCATTTTCTGATTTAGATTCAAGCTCGTGTTCATAAACTAAACTAATAGAAGTAGCCAAGTGAGATATTCATTTTATTAAATAAATCATTACTGAAACTCAATTGTCACATGTAAGTATTTTGTTTATTTAAATACAATATTCATTCTTAATATTCCACCAACAGTTGCAGTCCCAAAGAGGGTAGCCTTTTGCAGTATGCCGCCCATGGTGTATTTGTGAAAACTGATATTTATTTAAACCTAAAAAAAGACATATCGCACCAATAATATTCGGGTAATATGCTGAGTTTGAAGAGTGGTGTGAGTAGGGTTACGCTTCGCTAAGAACTTTTTACACCCTTTGTATTATGCAAAGCCTAGATAATCTGGGAACAGGGCAAGCGAATAATGAGGATGACGTTATTCATATTTTCATCATACGATAAAATTATCAACTTACCCTCACTATGCCAAACTGCCGTCCATCTATGACGTCATAAGCGGTCACTTATTCCTGACTCCGGCGCTAGCGTATTATATGAAAACGTTGTCTATACCGTACTGCTAGTGATGCGCAAGTTATCAAATATTTGTGGTTTTCTATCGTCGTTTATTTAGAATTAATACAGCATTCTAGCTAAAATAATTAGTCAAAATAATTCATAGTGATATAATGATCATTCGGGGTTGAAATCTGCATAAACTAAAACAATATTCCACATTATTGACATAATTATTGCCATGTTGGTTAGATTTTACTACAACACTATGGTCATTTATTTATGACAGTGGCGCTGGGGTCCTTAGAAAATATTACTTTCTGCGACGAGTAATTTTGGTGTTCGTTTTTTTAACACAACAGATATAATAGGTGTGTAATGAGGTCCGAAGTTATTGAAATGAAACAATATGTTCATAAGCTTGGATTTTTCATTATAATCATTCTCATTGAGTATCTAATTCTATAAGTAAATAACGATAAAACTTCAGTCATGTATAAATGACTCGGGCGTTAGTGCCCTTAAATCCCGCTGTCAAGTATACGCGACTGCGGCGGTTAATGGGTTAATGTATTGTTTGGATGTGGATTGAGGTTTAAGCGGGAACAATGTACAAAAATAATAAAAATCCATATTCTGGAAAAATATTTTTTTTTTCTCTATACCCCATGTCATTCAACACATTTAACTTACATACATTGCATGTTATTTTGTATATTTCTAGTAATATGTTAATTTATTATACCACCCATTGAACAAATTTCTTCGGATACTATATTTTCTAAATTCGTCAAAAGCAAACATTAGAGCTGAGAATGGTAATGCTAAAAACCACCTGTAAACATGTCAAGGCACAAGCATTATTTCAGGAAGCAGTTGTGATTATTAAAACCTACCTGATTTACACACGCCTGTACATTTAAACTACTACAAACTGTCAAAATTCTCAATAGACTTAAAATTATTATTTAAGTCTATTGAGAATTTTAACAGTTATTTAAAAAAAATAGTTTTGAATAGTCTAATGTGCAGGCGTCTGCACAAATAGTAAAATAAATAAGTAGTTTAGAGGCAAATTGTTTGTGTCGTGACAACATGTCCAAGTTAGAAACATTCAAACAAAGGCAAAATATAAAAACTGTTGTTTTTTGTTCACTTACCACTGCCAACGTAAAGGGTATGTTCGGAAGAAATCATTTACTCCAGGCATGTAGCAAATGAAACAGGACAGTATCAATTCAAATATTAGGCCGGCATTCAGTACTCTGTTTTTCATACCTGAATTTTAATACAACCAAAAACACAATATAGTTTTCTTTGATAATATGGATGCAGCTATTTATTTATTTCACTAACTTATTGTAACTATCCTTATTCTAAAGTAGTCAACCAATACTGTGTGTGAAGTGCGCTTCCATCTTCGGCCTTATCATCAGGTGAGATGAAGGTCAAGTGTATGGGTAAGCCCGTAATATATATTTAAAAAAGCATAATAACATTCTTCTATTCCTGTAAAAAAAATTGCAATTTTATTACTCACCAACGTGAAAGAACGAGTTGTACCTAGTCTTGCAGATGACTCCGTTCATCATCTGCGTGAGGACGACGGCCACGAAGTAGGAGGCTTGGCAGGCGCGCTCCAGCTCCTTGCGCTCCGCGTACGTCCACTCCTGGCCGAGCGAGTCTTCTACATCGCTCACTGCCTCGTTATCCCAGCGCGCTCTGATACCTGGAACAATTAAAACGACACCTCGGTTCGTGAACGTTTAAAAACGGCTGATCCTTACAGGCGCTGACATAAGGTCGAAAATACGTACTTAGCGCCGGCGACGATTGAGACCGCTTAGAAATGAACAGAATCCTAAAATACTTTTAAATAAATAATAGTTAAAGTTATCAAAATATGCAGCTACTGAATTACGAATATTGATGTTATCAATGTATTCGAGTGGTTTCCAAGCATATGAATTAAGTTATTAAGGGCCTGATTTATGCCAACGTGAACCTCCAAGCCTCCAATACACACATCACATACACATCACACTCATAAACACATCTCACTCACAGACACACACATTATGATCGATGTCTGCTATTTTATTTTTAGTATTATAAATCGCATGACCATAAATTTAACGCATCTGCGATTACTTTGGTTTTGCGGGGTGCCCATGGGCGGCGGCGACTACTTTCCATTAGGTGACCCGCCTGCTCGTTTGCCTCCTTTTAATATAAAAAATCTTAAGTTCATTGTTTTTAACTGGCACAATGTAAATAGTTTTATGTAAACAAAATTTGGTTGCTGCAAATCAAGCGTTGCTTTGTGCAGAGACCGCAAGTAGTTAAGTGTGCAAATTGTAATTTTTGGAAATAAATTATTATTTATTTATTTATGTAATTTCAACAAAAGTGATTGATTAGAGGTATTTTCGAAAATAATTGTGATCGAGTCAAAATTATACAATCGTGTATTTGAGCTAGCAAATTCAAGATAAAGACATTAATTATGTTGATATAGGTAAATAATTAATTTACCTATATCAACATTTCAGATTCTTTAGTCAAATTACAGTCTTAAACTATTCGACGAAATTTGATGCATTTTTTCAGTGTGTCGCCTTAATATCGTCATCAGGATCCCTATCCGATCCGAACCTCTCGGAGAATCTAATAGGGAACGGGGACACGTAACTAGTGTGATGCCATTCCCTCTAGAAAACCTCTGACGGTGTTTCACACATATTCAACCATATTCAACTTGCTTAAAAAAAAGCAAGAGTGATCTGAGGCTGACCTTTTATAGGAAGGCCGACCCAGTAAACGACCCGGGGTTGCCTTTAGCCTGGAGGACTTTGAAGGCTATCGGACCCTCCCAGACCGGGAGGCGCGGGTGAAAATATTCAATATTATTTGACAATTTATGATTTGGTAAAACTAACACGGGATACGAACGCTCACGCGCAGGAAGCCGCGCGCAAATCACAAGTAGGTACAAGATAAAGCAACACGAACCAAACAATATAGCCGGATAGAAGCCATGTTGGGCCATCACCACAAAGTAGGCGAACATGCCAGCCGCAAACTCGATCAGGCCCAGGTGTCCGTAGACCAGTCGCAGCATGCGCGCCGACACCAGCGGGTCGGAGGTGCGCGGCGGGCGCACCATCACATTCGTCTCGGCCGCCTCGTGCGACAGCGCCACCGCCGGCCACATGTCCGTGCCGAGGTCCACGCACAGAATCGTCATTACACCTGACAATTATGGCTATATACAGGTTGACTTTTTTATCACCGTCCAAAACTTCTGAGATGACTCCCGTGATACAAAGGAACGACTTACTATTGGACCAACTCCCTAACTCGAAAATAAAATTCGGCTGTTCCATACATTTTGGTCGAATGAATAATGATTATTGATGTTTTGTATGGAACAGCTGAATATTATTTTCGAGTTAGGGAGTTGGTCAAATAGTTCGTTTGTATCACGGGAGTCATTTCAGAAGGTTTGGACGGTGATAAAAAAATTACTCTGTATAAGTTTTTGCAAATTTTGTTGCGAACAAATTAAAAAAAACAAAGTGTTAAGAAATTTCCACGAGCGGGATTCGAACCCGCACCCCATTACATGCCGGGTCAGGTGCACTAATTGTGCTATCGTGACTCAACCCAACTCGCCAAAATTAATGTAATGCCGTGCGAGTTCGAATCGCTTTTACTTTGGAGAGCAAAGAGGTTATGGCTATAGGCCTGTAGTTGGATGGATCCGAGCGATCGCCTTTTTTGGGAATCGGGTGGACAAGGGCTGTCTTTCAAGAACACGGGACAATGCCAGTAGTGTAAGAGAGCCGGAAGAAGCGCGAGAGAGATCGGTAAACTGGTGCGCTAAGACCTCCGATGCTCCAAAACACGCTCGATTGAACGAGCAATTGAGCAAAACCGGGGGGTCTAAGGTGTTTGTCCAGTCTCTTGGGAGAAGCCACTTGACGAAGTTGACTACGACCAGTGGAGTAGTCGTTGCCTCGAGGCCAGAGGTTCTTTCGGAAATCGAAAACTTCTACAGCCAGTTATACGCATCGCATGCATCTCAACCTGATCCCAAAAATAAGGATACCAGAGCCACATTGACCCGCCACTTTACCGAAGACTTGTCAGAAATCAGCCTAGGTGAATTTGAGATGGCTCTTAGGCAGCTTAAAAACGGAAAAGCTCCTGGCAAAGACGGTGTTATATCTGAGCTCTTCAAAGCAGGCGGTAAACCTGTATTAAAGAAACTCCAAAACATCTTTAACGCCGTTTTTTTCGATGGGAGAACTCTGAAGACGTAGAGTAGGAGTGTCGTCATGCTGTTCTTCAAAAAAGGAGACAAGACCTGTCCTACTGGTCTGACCTACTGAAGAACTACCGACCCGTTTCGCTCATAAGCCACGTCTATAAGGTCACATTTTATCAACTGCAAATATTTTGAGGATAAAAATGCCAAAAGACATTTCGATTAAAAAGTAAAATAAAGCACTTTGGTAGGTTCAATTCAAAGGAGCCGAAACAGAGAGGCCGCAATGCTTTCACCGCTTACACGTGCACGTATTTTCATTCAAAGAAGCCGACAGAGAGGCCAACGCCAATCTTATAAATATTACAATTTTTGTGTCAGGAAAAGTTAAAAAAAACTAGCCTGATTTTTTTTAAATACTAGGGCCTTATTTCTCTGATATAATTAGATGTTTTGTCAAAATATTTGCAGTTGATAAAATGTGACCTTATATAAGCTGTTTTCAAGGGTCATCACAAACCGCCTTGCGCGCCGTCTCGACGAATTCAACCGCCAGAGCAGGCCGGGTTTCGAGGATGATAGGGAACCATAGACCACATCTTCACAGTGCGGCAGATTATACAGAAGATCGAAAAGTATAATCGGCCCCTGTGCTTAGCATTTGTGGACTATGAGAAGGCATTCGACTCTATCGAAACCTGAGCTGTTCTAGAATCCCTGCAACGATGCCAAGTCGATTGCCGATTTATCCAAGTGGTGAGGTTTCTGTACAATGCTGCCACCATAGCCGTCCAAGTACAAAACCAGCACACTAAGCATATCCCCTTGCACCGACGAGGTGTAGAACAAGGAGATGTGATATCCCCCAAACTGTTCACAAATGCATTGGAGGATGTCTTTAAAACGCTGGACTGGAAAGGACGTGGAATTAACATCAACGGCGAACACATCTCACACTTGCGATTCGCGGACCACGTCATCGTGGCCGAAACGTAGCAGGATTTATGGTTCATGCTGAACGGCCTAGCTGATTCTTCTCAACGCATCGGTCTCCGGATGAACTTGGACAAAACCAAGGTTATGTTCAACGAACATTATGTCATTCCGGGACCGATTGCAGTACAAGGCGGTGCTCTCGAAGTTGTTAAGGAATATGTCTACCCCGGGAGATTTTGCAATTGGGTAGAAACAACTTCGAGAAAGAGACTAACAGAAAGATACAGCTGGGCTGGGCATCATATGGGAAATTACGTCGGGTCTTTACGTCGCCACAAAATCTAAAGACAAAAGTCTTCAATCAGTGCGTCCTACCGGTCATGCATGACATACGGAGCCGAAACGTGGACACTCACGGTAGGGCTGGTTTAAATTTAAAGTCGCTCAGCGACCTATGGAAAGGGCTATGCTCGGAGTTTCTCTGAAGGATCGACTTCGGAATGAAGTGATCCGACAGAGAACGAAAGTAATCAACATAGCCCATCGGATCAGCAAGCTGAAGTGGCAGTGGGTTGGTCATATTAGCCGTAGAACCGACAACCGTTGGGGTAAATGAGTTTTCGAGTGGAGACCGCGTATCGGCAAACATAGTGTAGGACGCCCTCAGACTAGGTAGAGCGACGATCTTCACAAGTTGGCTGGCAAGAGCTGGATGAGAGTAGCCGCGTATCGTGCTCGGTGGCGTGCACTTGGAGAGGCCTATGTCCATTGCTGCTCCAAGTAGAGTATAGGCTGATAATGATGTAGCATTTTAGATCGAACAAAGATTTTTTTTACAGAGGCGAATGACTCGCTCCACTTGATGACAGACAGAAGCGGAGTTCAAATGCAAAGACAGCTAGAGAGCTAGAGCTGGAGCCACTCTGCTAGTGTGGCACAGTCCTGATTTGGTAATTAGGACTGTGGTGGTCCATAAAGTACCACACTAGCCTCCTTGCCGACCCGCATGTTGCTTCTTCACTCCTCGTTCAAAGAACTCTATTTTGAAGGAGGGAATAATGTGTGATAGGAAAGCGTTCTATTTCACCTGTTGGTAGTGCGTGCCCGAGTTGGGGTTTACCACAGTGTAAGTATCTGCCAGTACAGAAGCAATAAAATTACTAAATATAGTTTTGTACACTAAGTATGTTATAGGAATTCATTTAGGTAGGTAGTAGGTACTAACCTAATGGTAGTGGAATAGAAAAAAGGATGAACATGAAAACCGGGAGGATCTCGGGAACGTTTGAGATGAGGATATAGCAAACGGATTTTTTCAAGTTGTCGAATATTTTGCGGCCCTCTTCTATGCCGGTCACGATAGTTCTGAAGTTGTCATCCATCAAAATAATGTCTGCCGTCTGTTTTGATACCTGTGAAGTAACACGACGCCGGCGACGGTGATAAGCACCTGCTTATCACCGTAACTGTGCTAATGTCTGTACCTACAGACACTAGCACAGTTATGTAAACAATTGTAACTCTTAATAAATAGAGATAAGAATCGCAATCAGTAACAAGTGTTTACATAACTAAAACTGTGCAAGTGTTAACACTAGGTACTGATTAAAAACCGTCCAAACATTGTTACTATCTAGAATTTTAGAGTTTTATGTTTTATGTTAAATATCATGCGAACTTCGCCTTCGTGACAATCCCTCATTTCTCTTTTTGTGTAGGTACTTAATGGCATCGTTGGCACACCAGACGGCCCTGCGCAAGCATACTAACCCGCACAGGGGATTCCTTCAGGTCATAATGCCATATTAGAAGAGGAAACGTGTTCGTCATTCAGAGTGCAGAGTGCTATGTGTGAGTTTTATTCATAACGAAAAATCGTATGACATTGGACAGCAGCGCCTCCTGGTGTCAAATAAGGACAGTTAAAATTGTGTCATACAAATTCTTGTTTACGTTTACGTGATCGATTGATGAATAACACTCACACTAGGCACCCTGTATTCGTAATACTAGTGTTTCAGGAGAGTTTGCCCTATGAACACTTAAAGTACTTACAATTCTTATTTTTCACAAAATACCTATAAACAATACGATATTTACTTGAGACCCAGTAATGCCCATGGAGATGCCGATGTCGGCGCGTCGCAGCGCCGGCGCATCGTTGACGCCGTCGCCGGTGACCGCGACCACGTCGCCGGCCCGCTGGCAAGCCTCCACTATCTGCAGCTTTTGTGTGGGGGAAGTTCTTGCGAACACTGATACAGAAAGCAAAGTTATGCATTTCAACTATTTGCCACACCGCACATGCAGAATCGCAAATGACCCAGTCATTTAAGTTATAGTTATAATTTATTTTAGAAATTGGACACCTCAATTCTAAGGCCGGGTTTCCACTGACGCGGAGCTGGTTTCCACTGAAGTGCTTAGCGGTGCATGAATTGACCAATCACTACGCTCGAAATCTCCGTTTCGCTTCAATGGAAACAGCACGAGCGGAGTGGAGCAGAGCTGAACGGATATTCATAATAAAAATACAGCGAGGCGATACGGAGCGGAGGACAGCGGGGCGGTGCGGTGCAGAGGACAGCGGGGCGGTGCGGTGCAGAGGACAGCGGGGCGGTGCGGTGCGGAGGGCAGCGAGGTTGTGTAGTGGACGAATGGGAGAGCGGAGCGGCGAGGTGCAGACCGGGGTGCGGGGGTGGGTGCATGACGCCGCGCCGCTTGACTCGCGCTCAGTGCATCATAGTAGTTATCATCCGCTTCGCTTCACTACTCCGCTCCGCTCCGCTTCACTACCACGCTCCACTCCGCTTCAGTGGAAACACTCGCCCCTTTTCACCGCTCTTCACCGCTCCTCTCCGTCCAGCTCCGCGTCACTGGAAACCCAGTCTTAGGCTGGGTTTCCAGTGACGCTGGGTCCTCCGCTCCGTATCGCCTCGCTGTATTTTTATTATGAATATCCGTTTAGCTCTGCTCCACTCCGCTCGTGCTGTTTCCATTGAAGCGGAGCAGAGATTTCGAGCATAGTGATTGGTCAATTCATGCACCGCTAAGCACTTCTCCGCCCAGCTCCGCGTCAGTGGAAACCCGGCCTTGTGTGGTGTCCAATTTCTAAAGAGCAAGGAAACTATTTATAGAGCAAGTACTGGAACACAAATTAAAATAAAAAATAATTAAGTATATCTATTAAGTTGCCACTAGTTGTGTTCTAAAAGGGATATAGATGTTCTTCTCTCTGTCTTATATATAAATAAAAAATAGTTTAAATTCAGTTTTCCCGTCGTAAAATCAACAATTCAATATCTAGTGAAAATTCAAAAAAAGGCCAAGACCCAGAAAAACTAAGACCTTTCTTAAACATTCCAATAAAAAACATCATTACCTAAGTTACACACCAGCCTCAAATATAACCAACTGTACCGTCAGCTCGGACTTAAACATTAGTAAAAATTTGTATATAAGATGTAAAAATAAATACAGAACTCTCTTAGCTCTCAGCTCATTAAGCTATAGACAACATACTGGCTGGTTGATTTATCTCCCACGCTAGGAGCTAAACCAACCTATTTCATAGTGTTTCTCCAGTGTCCAACTGAGGAGATCCGGGGTCATGTCGCGCAGCTCAGAGCCCGTGACCACGTGGCACTTGTCGGACGTGGCGATGCGCACCTCTAGCGCGATCGCGCGCGCCGTCGACGGGTGATCGCCAGTCACCATCAATACCCGCACTCCGGCTGCGCGAACGCGCTCGATTGACGACCGCACCTTAGATCGTATATTAATAAAATTTACTTATATTGCATGTTGTTTTCGCAAATATTAGGAACTACACTTAAATAATTAAACTAAGCTTTTTAAATACCTATGTATGTATGCGAAGGTTTCAAGGTGCGAACCAAATAATAAATTATGGGTGAAGATACTGAGTCAGTACCCGCGCGAGAAATTTAATTTTGGGCTAAAAAATCAGGACTGGCGACGCTGGAACTAAACCAAATGGATTGCTCAACCTTTATAGTACTAAACAGTTTTTTTTGTTCGCGACAGTAGTCAGCTTACAACCACGGCCGGTTTAATTTGCTCGAAATGTCGCAAGTGTGACTATGATATCTATAATAATTGTAGTTTTCTTTAAAATGAAGCGCGAAGTTTCAAAAACCTATAGTAGGTATATATTGTTAAAAGTTAATTTTTAGTAACAAAGTGTTTGGATAAATATTTACCTCCTCTCTAGGTGGATCCATAAGACCAAATAAGCCAAGAAATCGTAAATCTTTTGTAGGAAAATTCAGTTCTTCTATATTGAAATTATAATTAGGTGGAAACTGCTTCGGGTCCAGTGATAAATCGGCGAAAGCTAAAATCCTTTCACCTATAAAAAATAGCTTTATGAATTCGTTTAGTCGATACTTCGTTAAAAATCAGTGAGGTATGTCTGGACAAAATACATGGGAACAGACGCCTGCACATAAACCTATCCAAAACTGACAAATTTAAATAAATAATAAAATAAAATACATTTATTTCGACCACTTTAGATCATACAGGCAATTCATTATTAATGTATACCGTGTCTCTTATGCAAATAAATATATTTCTATTTCTATTTCTAATAATATTACAAAATCAAATTTAATAAAATAATTTAAATCACAATTAAAATCAAATTTAAAAACAAAATTAAAATCATATCAAAAATTTCTTCAATACATTTTCAATTTAATGCTCTAAGATTTTCAACTAAATGCGTAGACCATAAAGGTCAAAGTCTATTAAGGCGAAGGGTAAGGGCACACTAGCGCCACCAATTGATAATTTGACAATTACTAACGGACCGGATCTTTTTTTAAACATTGCGTACCGTCCGATAGCAGGAAAACATCCATAGTATTTATTTAACTACTTTTTGTTGCGTGTTTTATTCACAAAACGGGCTATCGCATTTATTCACAAACAATGGCCACTGTTGGTGTTAGCGAATGAATATAAAAACAAACCTAAAAGTAGTGCACAATTATTAAATAATAGATGTTTGCCTAGTGTCGGAAGGTCCGCAATGTTTGAAAAAAAATCCAGTTTAGCAGTTATCAAATTAAATCCATTAGCGGCGCTAGTGTACCTTACCCTTCGCCTTAAAGAAATTTGACAGTTTGTGGTAGGTAGAAGGTATACCGGTCGTACGATGCAGTGCGATTCAAATAGGATGGCAGCTGTGAAATATGCTGCGAGCGCCGCGCCGGTGCGCGCAGGTTACAGTCAAAACTCGCCCTGTAACGTCCCGCTGACACCTTAAATTCGCTACTGCGACGCGACTTGTGACTAACTTCACAGCCGCCATCCTATTTGAATCGCACTGTAGCTACTCGTTTTTAATCAAGCTGCGTCACATACCGGTAGTAGCTAAAGCTTCAGTGGCCTTCTCGGCGGCATCCTTTATATCTTTAGTAAGAGTAACGGTTTTTTTATCCACAGCGATCGTTGTACACCGACCCAATATACATTCTGGTGCACCCTTCATAACTAATAGATAACAAGAAGCAGCCGTATCCAAGTGTATACTGATCTGCAATGATAAGATAAGATAACTAAGAAACGGTGTTTAAAATGAGATAAAAAAAATTAAAGGTGAAACAATGGCATGGCATTACATCGTTGCTGTTGTGTTTCGTCCGGTGATTGAAAATACCGGAGGCCTATCTCTCACCCTTCCCCCCTCTCAATTCCTACTCCATCCTCAAGATCCAACCCCTTCCTCAAGGCCGGCAACGCATCTGCGATTACTTTGGTTTTGGGTGTCTATGGACGGCGGTGATTACTTTCCATCAGGTGACCCGCCTGCTCGTTTGCTTCCTTTTAACATTAAAAAAATATATATATACATATATATATTGGTATAGGTCACGCCAAACTTCTAGTCCCCTCTGAAGTTGTTAACGCCTATTTTTTACTACTGCGACGCGAATCGCGCCAACTTCAGAGGGGACTAGAAGTTTGGCGCGACCTATACCTACAATTTACAAAACGTTAGGCCTTTTTTATATCTTACGGGTAAGGTACGCACTTGGCCTTCCTCTCACCTGATGTTAAGTGATGATATGGCCGAAGGCGGAAGCGCACTTCATCCAGAATCGCCAACTACTGAGGCACTGGCTATCTTATATCACTATAGCTGCCGGGAACACAACCATGCTACAAACATTGATGTTATGGCGACATATTTAAATAAGATGGTGGTGGAGCTAGCCAGGTGGACGAACAAGCCGTACCACCAACCAAACCGCAGGCTTGTTACAAAAAGCAACCAGTTGTTAATTATACAATTGCAACGCGAATTGGTATTACGGACACAAATCGCTCAATGATCGTTCGCTTAGTGCATTTGCGATTAAAATGTATGTAATAGTTAACATACATGAAGCGATTTGTCTCCGTAATATTTATTAACCGTAAAGAGCAGTCGCGTTGCAATTGTACAATTAACAACTGGTTGCTTTTGTTCGGTAGTAAGCCTGCCGAGTACACAAACATGTACCCCCCGCTGGGAATAGAAAACGGGGACCTCTGGGTCTGAGACCGGTAACCACTAGACCTCGCAGACGAGATCAAAAAACACGGGCGGTATAAAAAAGGTATGCCAAGGCCTAGGATACTAGTTCGCGTTACCCCATCAATTTGAAAAGTTGAAACTATTCCATCTATTTCCGCAGCATCGGATAGACATTTATTTTTTTACAGTGATAGTTGGATGGTCTGAGATTGCCATAGGCTGCTTTATATCCGGGAAACCTTGTCATTCTTTCGAGAATCCACGACCCAAACGCAAGCGGTAAATAACTGTCGCTAATAAATTACTTCCATTGCACGGATTAACAATACTTTATTTATTACTTACTACTATTTTAATTCATATCTTTTAGATAACTATTCATCGTTTTATTATTGTTATCAAGTTCAAAGTACAGTCTTTGTTTATTTACGATATGCGGGTACAATGCCCGAGTACAAAGTTCAAAAGCGTTGTTTACTTACTTTGCATCCGCTTGCTAGACACAAGTTTACATAATGTTGATGTGATGTTTAATCTGCGGTTGTTCGCATGAATTTCGCAAGGAAATATAATTATACTCTAGAACATTTTGAGCAAGTTGAGCCTTAAAGTATATTTCGACTATAATTTTGTTCGCGTTGCGGGTTTTATTGACTAAAGTTTGCAATTAGCAACTAGTTGCTTTTTTCGGTAATAAGCTTTTTTTTGACAGTGGAAAACTCGTCAGCCGAGTACCACCGCGCCCGGGGAGGCGTGGATGGTGGTAATAAGAAGCCAACAGATGATCTAGGTAGTATGGTACAGGGATACCTACGCTTGCATGATGCCAGCCAGCGCTAGAAAATCTCATTACGCCTCGAACAACAATAAATTCAGGTATATTATTCATTATTATGATATGATTATAAAACTTACTTGGTACTTGTTAACGGAAGTGAAAGGTATCTCCGCTACTTTTGGGTAATTGTTTCTTAGTGCGTTCAAATCATCAAATTTATATAGAAACTTCAAGATGGCAGCTTCGGATGCGTCCCCTTTTATCCCACCTCCTACATTTAAAGTCGCCGTGCTGCACAGACCACCGCACATTTTCAAATCGTTAAAGGCTAGAATACAATAGTCAAAAAATTATAACTGTTTTACAACGATGGCTAAAGTTAGACAATGCTTATACTTATACGATGTTGCCGCTTTTTAGCTAATACTTTTAGACAGAGACACAATATTTTAAACACGTATTTAGCCATTGTTTTGTAGACAACAAAACACAACAAAAAACATGGTAATAATCCCGTTAATAATATTTATTCTAATGTAAGTGACCATGATAGTTTAAAAAGTTAAACAGGGTTAATGTTTATATTGGAGACTATATTTGTGACTTCATCAACATATGAATGCCACTTCGATTTGAGACGTTTGTTATTGTCTTTCGTGTTACTATATCTACCCTTCCCCATCACCTATTTATTTTTACCTTTCTATTATTTTTACAGCTACCATTCTGCTGTATATGCCAGACTCAGAAGATTATTCAATAACATTTGTGTTAGATATGCTCTGCGACCTATTATTATGCATGGCAAAAAAGCCACAGCACAGAGACTAAGTTGGGGTTGCAGGATTCTATACTCTCCCTACAATAACCAGATTTTTCTTTTGCTCATATCAACTTATACGTGTTCCTACCTACAAATATATGTTTATTATTAATTGGCACCACTTTGAATAAGGACAATTTTATGATACAACGCCTGCGAAGAACAAGAAAATCTCCAACTTATCAGTTCATTATCCAGACAAAGTTATCTCACCTTGTATCCCTTGTAACGTACCTGAAATTGAAAACAGAAATCAATTACTTACCTACTTACTATGATTAATTTTTAAATTATGAGAAATATAATTTTAATTATTCAATGTCCAGATTTTGTATTTGAGATCACTACGTAGTACGTATGTATGTGGTGTTTTCGATTCTTCTTCCGGGTTTTCAAAGTCGGCAAGAATCCTCAACTACTAAGACATTGGCCGTAACACACAATGCTGCCAACATTGATATTAAAGTGACATAACCCCTTGAGCGTCGATCGACCAGCAAGTGGCCGATAACAATTAAAATTCTATTGTGTCTGGTATTCGCGCCCTCGAGCTCATAATATTTAAATAAGATAATGGTAGCTAGCCAGGCGGACAAACAAGCCCTACCACCAACCAAATCAAAGCAAAAGTCTTAAACTATTAGACCGCAGAGGCGATAAAAACAAAGTAAAATTAAAATATAATAGAAAGAAAACCATATATTCAATGCCATTTACAAAAATAATTTAAAGTAATGATTAATCACTAAAATATACTGCTTATGACAATGAAATGGTAAAAAAGTAAGTTGTAGGTAATAAAAAGTAAATATCCTATGACTGTCCTAATGCTGAGCAAAGGCCTTCATCATTGAAATCAAGTCATCACTACAATTGATGGGTTATGGCTTATTCACCACGCTTGCCAATTGCGGGTTGGTGGTCACAAAAACGGGCATGCATCGAACAATCCGAAACACACTTTGCACTGCCGAAATGGTAATACTTACTCAAAGTGTCAGTGTCTGTAACAGCGTATGTTTTGTTGGGCATCCAGACGTGCTGCACGCACATTTTGTTTTCGGTCAGGGTCCCCGTTTTATCGGAGCATATGGTGGTGCATGCTCCCAAAGCTTCTATAGCCTCTAGGTTCTTGACTAAACAGTTTTTTTTCACCATGTGTTGTGCTGTTAGCGTCAGCGACGCTGTTATGGTTGGCTGAAGACCTGGAAGTCACGTAGAATCATTATCTTTATTAATAGTAAATATTCGCGTAAACATTGGTAGGTATTCCAGGAGTAGCGTTCGACAGGAAACAGTGATCGACAGTTTTGTCCCTTAATCATTGAAAAAAAAACCGGCCAAGTGCGAGTCGTACTCGCGCACGAGGGGTTCCGTACCATTATCTATAAAAATATTTTAAGTTTCTACCTGTTATCGTTATTAAGACCGAGAAAAAAATTGGGAAAAAAAATTGTTGTATGGGAGCACCCCTTCAATATTAATTTTATTTTAATTTAATTATTTATTTTTAAGTGATTATTATATAACTCAATATTCTGTAAATCTTTCAAGCGTCTACCGGTTGCCGTTATCAATATCGAGCAAAAAGCAGGCAAGCCAGCACGCATGCAAGTTAACTTCATACATCCAAGCATGCAATAAAACAAGATTTATATTTATTGTAAAATTTGCATTATGATCTTATGAATCTCATATGAGCTAATATCAGCACGGAAAACCACATTGGGAGACCTTGTATCTACCAATACCAACTTAACTGTGAAGGGCCGGCAATAAACTTATCAAGATTTGTTTAACTACCCTAATTTTATAAGACCCACCTTCAGGCACGTTCGCTACTATCATTCCAATGACAAAAATGGTAGTTTGCATGAACGGGTATCCAAGCGCGAGTGAAGCTCCTGCTACAAAGGCCCCCAGACAGAAGGCCCATATGGAAACGTAGCGCATGAACCGGGAAATCTCCCTGGACAGCGGCGACGGCGCGGGACGGAGGCGCGCCGCTAGTCCCGCCACCCGACCCAATGCCGTTAAGTCACCGCAACACATCACCACACCTATAAGTACCAACATTATTATTATTTATAAGTGTGTTTTTTTTTCTCAGCTAGAAGCCGGTTTTCTCTATAGTTACGGGTTTAAACCAAGTAATTACAGGGTGTGGTGTGTTGTCTGTATATAGTATGGGGTTTTTTCAGAATCTTCCAGTTGCATGAACTTCCTCACAATTCGGCAGTTATTAAGGATAGCAGCTTTATTTAAATCATAATCATACTATATTAGTCCACTGCTGGATATAGGCACAAAATAAGGAGGCCCAGAAAGGACTAAAGGACGCCCTTAAGTACAAATATTTTTATCGTACCCGAAGTCCGCCGGTCAGCTTATGTGTAGCTTTGACAGTTTCCATTAGAACAAAACAAACAAATCATTCGTCCGCTTAAGAACACCCGTATCCCATGATGGACCCTATAGCAGCGCCACCTACCGGGTCCAATTGTAAATCTAAACCATTCTCGAATCCACTTGAACACACACAGAAAATTTCATCCAAATCGGTCCAGCCGTTTAGAAGGAGTTCAATAACATACACACGCACAGAAGATATATATATATAAAGATTTTAGAATGAGCGCACACAATTAAAATAGTATGTTAATTAGGAATCGGCTACTGAATCGATTTCATTCAATTTAACCACTGTTAGTGCCTTCGCCTCATGTCCGATAAATCGGTTACCAATTTTTTAATCGGTGAAAATGAAACGTAAGGAATTCTATGTTGCATTGCAATGCACACGTCTTACAAAAAGTCGGCCACAAAATCGGTACTAAAACCTCGGCAAAAAATCGGTTCGATTATCGGTCCTACAAAAAGTCAGTCGTGGGCGGGAGTCCTATGCTTAGTGGTAGCAGTAGTAGGCTTCGCTAAACAGCCGAAACAAACGAAGTAAAAACGTCCATTATAAAAATCCTAGGCGATAAGTGTCTCGTCATGTCTAGTGAATATGATACTTATAATTAACTAGCTAATATTTAGATATTTTCGTGAAACAATGGTAGGTTATACAAGGTTAAAAGGTACGTTTAACACAAAGTGACTTTGTAAATCTTTTAGACGCACATGTCTATTACTGCGGGGTGGTAGGTACTCAGTGTCTGCTGATCGTGGTCCCGAGCCACCTCTGCAGGTGGATGGGTTTTTAGAAGGTGGCGCCCCCCTGCTCCCTTTCGCGCTTCTAGAAGTTGAGCTTTAGTTTGGGATCTTGCGGATTGCCCCAGACCCGCGAGTAAGCAATTAATACAAAAACAAATTTCCGCAGTTAAAAAAAGTATGATGATGATGTAAAAAAAAGTATAGTAGTAATATTAACTAGGCATGTCATGTAGGCATGTCATGGGGTGCGGGTTCTAATCGCTCGTGGAATATTTTCAATATTTTGTCTTTTTTTATGTTAACTAGTTATCTGGATCTATAAATTTAACATGGCTGGAAAAGGCCTCCCTTTCTTCCTTTCACTTGTCCGCCGCTACAGTGAGGCAATACATCAGTTTTAGACATTGGCTACATAATATTAAGACTTGTTTTTGTGGTACACTTACCCACAGCCCATCCTTCTACACAAAGCGTTGAGAAAAAAGCGACGTTTGATGATTCCAGTATGTTGGCAGTGCCTTCCACGTTGCCCCGGGCTACTGCCACGCACTCGCCAGTCAGAGAGGAGTTGTCTACCTACATACATATAACAAAACACAGTGTCAATGCTAGCTAATTAAGTACTAGTAGTCGTGTAATGGCCGAAATTCGACAGTAGGTAGTTCACAACATATAGGTACACGACACATTGAGCTTTATGTCAATGGCATATGGTTAAAAATTTATTGTAGACAGTTTTGGATAGACTGATGTGCAGGCGGCTGTACAATTTTGTAGGTACTTACAATATGCCATGTTACATAACTAAAGATGCAAAAATAATTTAAAACGTTTTAAACCATTTGGTTTTAAGCCAGTGTTTTTGTTTAAAACGTTTTAAACCGCTAAGTGCGGTTTAATATCGGTTTAAAATACTTTTTCTATTACGATTCATTGAGACTTGAACACAAAATGATCTAGACCACACCTACTCAAGTACAATGACCACAAATACTCAAGGACAAGTAAAATGAAAAAATAAAAAATTGTTTTATAATCAACCTTTATTACTTATACACTAGCTGACCCGGCGGACTTCGTACCATTTTTTTTTAATACAGCCTGTTACTCAGCGCTAATGTAACATTCTAATGATAAAATTATTTTTCTAAATCGGTCCAGTAGTTTTTGAGTTTATTCGTTGCAAACATACATACATACATACAAAAATACAAAGCTTTCCTCTTTATAATATTACTATAGATACATAAAATCGCCTAGCACCTCTAATTATGATATCTCTAATTATTATATCTAAATATTATATATCTATTATTTATAGATATTTTTATATATTTTTTATTATTATACTACCCCTACTACCTTACTACTACCCCTACTACCCCCTATTACCTACCATTATACTACCCCTGTTAATTTTTGAAAATTGAAATTATCAAAATTTTATATAATAAAAAACTTAAGGTAATGTTAGCATGTGCTAACCCTATCTCTAATAATTAACAAAGTGAAATAATATTACCTTAAAATTTAACAGAAAGATATTGTCACAAGTTAATGAGTACTGCGGTGCGAAGTTAATCTAAACGTGCCTCTTAAGTTACAATGTACGATGCTTACGCAAAACGCCAAACACGAAGTAACTATTACCTAATCTGTGGCCAAACGGACATGCTTAAGCCAACCTGTTTTAGAGAAAATCTACCGCATTCTATTTATCATAATATAGAAACTACCGGTCCACCCGTTCATGCAAAAGCACGTCCTCTACCTCCTGATCGATATAAAAAGGTTTTCGAGGAATTTAAGACCATGGCAGGACTCGGCATATGCAGGCCATCAAAAGGGGCCTGGTCATGCTTAGGGTTGCCAACTTTAATTAGAAGAAATAGAGTATATCTGATTTCAAAGGAGGTAAATAAAGAGTACGGACTTACAAAAAGGAGTATCATTTATTTTATATTTTTAAAAAGGTATTTTTTTGTACATTTTGCAGCACATAACAATTTTTCATGGTTTTTAAAAGAATTGCATGAGTCCAAACATTCTAACTCTAAATCTATATGGATCAAGAGGTCTTTTGGACTTTTTGGTTCTGATAATGAGTTTGCATAATATTACATAAAAACATTGTGTAAAAAAGAGTATTTTAGCATACTCTATTAGTGTTATAGATTATAGAGTATGCCTACATGATATAGAGTACAATACTCTATTTTAGAGTACGGTTGGCAACCCTAGTCATGTCCCCTGCATGTTGTACTAAAGAGAATGGGCAGTTACGACCATGCGGTGATTATCGCGCGCTTAATAAGATAACAAAACCGGATAGATACCCTTTCCCACGTATTCAGGATTTTACAAATATGTTGTCCAATAAAATGTTTTTTTTCTAAAATCGATTTAAATAGAGCCTATTTTAACGTCAAGTTTAACTCAGCGGATATCGAGAAACCAGCAATAATCACGCCGTTCGGGCTATTTCGCCCTTAGCTTTAATGACTGACGCATTCGACGAAGGTATAGGCACAGGTATAGGCGCTGTGTTACAAATGAAAATAAATGGGATATATACACCATTGGGTTACTTTTCAAGAAAACTATCTCAAGGGCAGAAAAAGTATAGCACGTATGATAGAGAGTTATTAGCTCTATATCTAGGAGTACAACATTTTAGATCCCGGATAAAAGAGCATCCCGTAACAATTTTTACAGATCACAAGCCATTAGTCTACGCGTTTACAAAGAAATCAAACGAAAAAGATCTACCGCGACGCATAAGGCACTTAATGTACTGTAATAAGTGAATATACGACCGATAATATTGTAGCCGACACCCTATCCAGGCTAGAAACAATGACATTCCCACCAAGTATTAATTACTCTGAACTCGCCTCAGAGCGAAACAGTTATTGTTACCTACAACCTGTACGTAGTAGTGTACTACATACTTATAAAAAAAGTTTTTTATCAGGTAGTGACATACAAGTATATTGCAACACTTCCACTAACCTTACCTTTTTTTTACCGTTTTTCCTTAACCTTTTTTCTTCATATTAGGCCGTATTTACCTAACGAGTATCGTAGATAAGCTTTCGATATACTTAGTACATAACTTAAGCCACCCGGGGACGCGCGCTACTAGACGTTTAATGGCACATAGGTATTTTTGGCCTAGTATGAATATAGACGTAGGTAGTTGAACCAAAACCTGCATTCAGTGCCAAAAAGCCAAAATTAATCGGCATACCGTTTCGAATTTAGGTAGTTTTGAAAAATGCGATAGATTAGAACATTTAGGTACATATCGACATCGTAGGTCCCTTGCCTATAACCCAGGAAAGTTACAGGTACTGACTGTGTCACAATAATAGACAGGGAAACCGGATGGCCGGAAGCTTTTCCAGTTAAAGAAATCCACGCCGAGACAATAGCGAGAACCGTTTACGACGGATGGATCACTAGTTTTGGTTGTCTTAAGTATTGTGACAACAAACTGAAATACGGATGATTGCCGTCTATTGTTCTCAATGATGAGTCATTCCAGTTAGTGATTTCTGTTACGATACTTAAGTTAGTGGTCTGGTCAACTAGCTTGCGACTGCTTAAATTTACTAACAACTTATGTTTAGTTAAAAAATCAGCACCAATAATCGGTTGGTTAACATCTGCAATAATAAAAGTCCATTTATAAGGTCTACGTAAATTTAGGTTTATAGTTAGCGTCTTTGTACCAAACGTTTTAATTATCGTACCGTTAGCTGCGTACAACACGTAAGAACTAGCACTGTCACACTTTTTAACTGACCTGTATGGTAGCACCGACACATTAGCACCAGTGTCGATCAGAAACCGAAGACCTGTCTTCTTGTCACGTACTATGAGGCGGTTGTTTTCTTCTAATGCGCAGGTACCCGCCGTCGCCTACACCGGAATTACCGGTTCTGGCTTACCTGTGTCTTTTCCCAGGCGTACGGTTGTATGCATTTGCGTGCATCTTTGCCATAAACACTTGCAGTCTGGCCGTTGGGAAGACTTCCGGCGCTGGGATGGCGTCTTGCTTTTTGAGCGTCTCTGGTAGCTATAATCTCTAGGTGACATCTCCATCCGGGATAATCTTGCGTTAATTTTTGCAATCTCCGTCATAATATTTGTTGTTTGTGTCTCCTCATTGGGCTGAGCGTGTACCGTTGATATACATCCGCCGCCGATGGTCTCCATAATTTTATAGGCTACTGTGGCTAGCCTGTCTATTTATTTTACTTCTGTAACGGCAAGCACAGTTTGCACTAAAGTGGGAAGGTGGGACTGCCACAGGATCTGCAAAGTGTTATCTGGCACTCTATCTTGTCCTAGCTCTCGCATTCGGCGAAGTAATTGTAAAGGTGCTCACCCAATTCCTCGTAATACTCCCGCATAATATGTACATATATGAATACGTTATCTCTCTAGTCTATATTTTTTTATTATAAAATTACAATTTGTTAGTAGGATAATACTTTGATAATGTTAATTAAATATAGACAGATAATAAAGCCGCTTCTTAGTACTACTATACAAACAAATAAATCTTTAACAAAGTTTTAAAAACTGGTAGGCTACTCTTGACGCAAACTCAATCTTAATACAATTCCAATGCGATTAATATGTATCGATATTGGGATAAGTTTCGCAATTTCGGAACTCATCCCCATCTCGATAATAATTTGTTCACTGAATTTCCACGCAATTTAATTCCAATGTAGCGCTATTATCGCTTTTAAGAGTGCCATTTGAATTTTTTAAATTTGGGATTGGAAATTGATTATTGCAATTGTGTTTCAAGAGTAACCCACCTGTGGTGTAGGTATTTTGTTAATGTGTGGTATTTTTGTTATGTAACAAACATTTACATACTTATTAAATAATTATCTATTTGATCGAATTGACCTTGCCACTACTTCTCGGATGCTGAGTGAGAGAATTTTATTCACCATTCGATCGTTTCTTTTTTTTATTATACCTACCTCTGCAAACGAGCAGGCGGGCCCGCCTGATGGTGAGCGGTCATCGCCGCCCATGGACATCAGCAACAGACATGTTGCTTTTGTGTTATCGACTAGGGAAAAACCTTTACACCCCTTTTGAAAGAGTCCCATGTTGAAGCTCAATGGGATAATCTCGGATGGTAGCTCATTCTACAGTTTGATAGTGCGTGGAATAAAGCTTTTCTGGAAGTGAACCGTTCGTGAGAATTAGTGGCTCTAGAAAATGTGCGTGTGCTTTGTTCCGGTACGTTTTGTTACGTTAACGAAAGCGAGAATATCAGCTCATTTTTATGTCCCCACTGCTGGCACGAGCCCTTCCTATGGATGGATAGGGAGAACGGGCCGTAAACCACCACGCACGCCCAGCGCGGATTGGTGGTTGTTAACGACTGCTAATGCAGCCAGGACCAACGGCTTTACGTGCCTTCCGAAGCACGGAGGAGCTCCTCGAGATGATAAATTTTTGATCACCCATCCGATGACCGGCCTTTGCGAAAGTGCAGACCGGGCGCGCCACGGACTGCGCCATCGAGCTCCTCCGCCATCGAGCAACTCTCATCAAACTCAAACTCGCACGCTAGGCATTTTTGTCATAAACATCGTTATGCCCATAATATTTGTTTACCTTAAACCCCTTGCTGTCGATGATACGAATGTCTGCGGGCACCACATCTCCCCCCTTTACTTGGATGATGTCCCCCTTCACCAGGTCGCGCACTAGCGTCTCAGTATTCCAGCTACCGTCGCGGAGGCACGTCGCGTACTCTGGTATCATGCTGTTAAAAGTTTTCATTATCTGAAAGACGTTGGTCTGTGAAAGTAATCTGTCATCTGTTTAGCTAATAGTTAAAAACGTGAAGTTTATGATAGGTTTGAGAGAAGATAAGGTCTAAAATTGAGATCCAATTTATTTCGTTATTATATCTCATTGCCTTTTCACATAGGTAAGTATAAGCAGAAGCATAAGGTGAGACCGGACAAAAAAGAAAAAATGATTTATTAATCAAAATTCAGAGGAATCCTCTGCAAGTTGTCTACATTCATAGTAGGTGCTATTATAAATGAAACCCACCTTCGAACTCTTAAAGTTCTGGTAGAAGCTGAACAGACCGCATATGACGTCCACGCAGATAAGCACACAGCCCAAATACAGATTGTCTTTACTGGCGTTTGCTTTTATGGACGACTCGATCAAATAAGCCAACAGGCACAATAATGCACCAAACCAAATCAAGATTGAGAATCCTGCAGTTTTCAGATTAAAAAATACACCGTTAGAAAATAATTGTACCACTGCACCGTTTGAAAATAATTTTGTATGATTTAGTGGTAAGATCCCCCGTCTTTGAACGAGGTTTTGGGTTCGACTCCCAGCGTGTTTTGTGGTAAGGCTTACTCTAAGTTCGTCTGCCTAGCCACTAATATTCTCTCACCATATTAACAGCACAGATTACCTACTTAGGCATAGGTATCCTAAATTCTGATATCCACTGCGAGCACTGTAAGGTGTGACGTCAATTTAGTATACTGCGAAGCCGTTTCTTTATACACCGTGACAGGTTAGACGACGGACGCGTTTAAGGAGGTAAACTAGTAACTTATCTACATCCCTTTTAGTTAAAAAAGGTTATAGCAAATTTTAAAACACGTGAGTTATAACGCGTTTTAAAAAAGCGAACTATCGGCATTTCGCATGTACACGCACGAGTAAGGTCAACCGAGTTTATTGCCTTACCTATCTTGTTTTTGATTGATAGGTGGAGTTATATTGCACAAGTTGATAATAAACCGATCGATAAAAAACATAACGATTCTATATAAGTAATAGAGGATGCATGCTTTAATGCCACACAAAATACAAATTCTCGTTTTCGTTAACGATATAAAATGGTAAATAGAAAGTCTCTATTATGGTGCCAGCATGGTGTAGTTTCATTCGCCATTCGATTACGTTAACGAAAACCCAAACTTGCATGGCATTAAAGCAGCGCTTCCTGGTGGTAAAATGATGAGTTAAAATGTTGCCATACAAAATCTCGTTTTCGTTACGGTGAAGGAATGGAGAATAAAACTACGGTACAAGCCCTAGGCACCCAGCACTCAGAAAGTCATTTAAATTGTACCTGTACACAAAGAGTGAAACAGCACTCGGGGCCATCCGTCTTGCGTCGCTGGAGTGAGAGTGTTGTGTCCATAGTAAACGAGTAGTTCTTGTGCTTTGACGCTGGATAATCCTTTAGCTGGACTAGTTCCAAGCACCTCATATACTTCTTCTACGATATAATATAAACATTGGCATAAGCTCAGTATTAAAAGAAGTACAAATATAACCTTTTTTTGGGTACATCTACGAATCAATGCCTTGTGCGAGTGTTATTCAACATTCGATCACAAAAACGACAAGTTGTATTGCTAAATTCCCTCCTTGTTTGAACTCCCACTGAGCTCAAAATTGGAATTGATAGATGGATGGATGGCCCGTACCAATATCCATCACGCGGGCTCAGTGCGGATTGGTGATTGTTAACGACTGCTAATGCGATCGGGAACAACGGCTTTACGTGCCTTCCGAAGCACGGAGAAGCAATGAAACATGTCATCATCATCATCATCATCAACAGCCTATAAACGTCCCACTGCTGGGCACAGGCCTCCCACGTGAACAATAGCACGTGGGGATATTGGGCCATAACCCACCACGCTGGCCCAATGCGGGTTGGTGGGTTTTAACGACTGCCATCTTACGACAACAACCGGGACCAACGGCTTAACGTGCCTTCTGAAGCACGGAGGAGCTCGAGATGTTTTTTAATTGGTCACCCATCAGGCGACCCGGCATTGCGAAAGTTGCTTAGCGGGCAAGATCGCAAGCCGAACGCGCTAGCCGCTGCGCCATCAAGCTCCTCCTGCGCCATCGAGCTCCCCCTGCGCCATCCGCCATGAGGAGCTCGAATGAAACATGTAATGGTGAATAAATCTCATACTCAGCACTCGCATAACAGTAGAACGTTTCTAAGGTATGTTGATGTTCTGTGTGTTGAATTAACTTACTCAGCGGTAAAATATGTAGGTCTGTCAGTATCTCACTTTTGAGAACACTCAGACGGGTGCTGCTGAGGTCTCTAGACCGCAATCCTTTTGGATTGTTTGGTCGAAACAGATCCGAAATAGACGATAAACTGTAAGTTCTAGAATTCATTTTGTTTTTCTTACTATAAATGTCTGCTCACAGATGCACTGCCAAGTAAACATTTTATTACTTTCTAATCAAGATGGTCACGCCAGTTAACGATGATTCTACATTGTTGTAAGTAGGTTGGTTTCATTAGCAAAATGTTCTTTTGATCTTTCTACCAACTGAGCTACACTGAGGCGACTGAGGTCCAGCGTTGTCAGATTTTTTTTTGTCAAGTAGGGATTTTGAAACTATTGAGTGAAAAAAGCGGGATTCTATCATCGAAAGCGGGACACAGTAGGTAAACCACCGTATACAATCAGAAGTTTTTAAATATTTATCTTTTTAATTGAGTTTTAAATTAGGTACATTTACGTGACAATAGATAGCAAAAAAAGGCATAGAAAATGTATTTTATTAAAAATATAATATTTTAAATCAGGTTTATCTTCAGTACGCGCCTGCAGGCGGCGCCGGGCGGGCGGCCAGTCCACACTTATTTCACCCGGCTGCGCTTTCTCAGCACGCTGCACGCATGCACGGCCGAAAAGCGGGACGGAGCCTGTCCCACGCGGGACATTTAATTTTGATTTAAAAATCGGGACGTCCCGCCAAAATCGGGACGTCTGGCAACGCCGCTGCTGAGGTCCTACCTTAGTGCTGAGACTTTGGTTTCACACTGTCAAATGTAGTATTGTATTGCTTTTTTAATAATCAATTAGCCAACTCTATTTTATCAATATTTAGCTATTACTGTAAATGCAAAAAACAATTTTAAATAAATTATGCATTATTACATTGTAGTCAAAAATATATATATGTAAAGATTTTACAGATTTTTACAAGGCCCAATAGTATTTATTGGTGTTACTAGTGTTTTACAGTGAATTGTGAATTACATATCATAATTTTTCGAAATATAGCAGAAAGTATGTGTTTAAAGAAAAAAAAACAACCTTTGAATATAGTATATTCACAATATTTTTGATTTATTGATACATGTAGGTGTGTATATAAAATAAGTATTTTATAAATATTAATTTAACTCATCGTTTAAACCTAGTAGCTTAGCAACCATACACTGTACAACCCCCATAGGTATATTTTGATATACATATTATAACAAGTACTTATGTAGTTTAAATCACTAAGTATAATCCAGTTAAATAGTTTTTATATATTTAAATAAATAAAGTATTATGATTATTGATGACACTGAGACAGTCATAGTGGAACAGTAACTAATTAAGATATAGGTAGGTACATTGGTTTGTTTTATTTTACTAATTTTAGCAGCCAAGTGGCAGTTTATTTGAGATTACTAACATAGATTAATAATACCTCAACCCTTAGCTCATACTTATGTATAAAACTTGTGATCCTTTCAAAAGAACATTTTATTTAATAATTCCATCCCATTTGAACAGGCTATTATAAATATATATTTAAATATGAACAAACTATCAATTAAATTTTGAAAACCACCTGTCTCAAAATACAAAGCAATCTATTCACCTTCACATAAGGCTGCTCTAATAAAAATTAAAATAATGGAATGCCTTTAACCAAAGAGATTTACAGTAGTTTAATGTCTTTGCCTTTAACACACTTAATTAAATGCCTTCTTGTAGTGCATAACTTATATTATCTTAATGGGGCCTGCTGAGGTTTCCCTCTCCCAGTAGCATTTCTTTTAATGTTGGAATGTACTGAGTATTAGTATGGAGTATTAGTATGAAGTATTAATACGGAGTAGTACCTATTATATATTAGTACGGTGTACGAAGTATAATCTTAATTAGTTTTTCTTCAGTTCAACCTTCAACTAGCTTAAACAAAGCCTTGTGTGACAAGGCTATATTTACATATTTTTCAATATGCAATATTTTTATGATTTATACAATGTAATCATATTGTAATACTTATTTAACATGTCATCAATGCTTTTTAAGTGTTATAGTTTACTTTTTTGCTGAGCACGCATATATTTTACTGTATTTAATTCAAGATCGTTGATTTCTAATAACTTGTCTTTAAATTGTCCTCGTAGTAACTGTTTATTGGCTAAAACTGATTCATACTTTAAGTTTGCAACTTCTTTGATTTTGTCCCAAACTTTATGTTGTAGTTCATGTTGTTTGTAAATATCATTCACAAAACCACATTGTAATGCTTCTGCGGCAGGCATCTTGTAGTTAAACATCAGCATTTCCAAAGCCTATAACAAATAAGATCATTTTACACAGATTTATACAACTAAGCCCAAACAAAAGTATTGTTAATGGTGTTAAGTGTTTTTACAGTGAAATGTGAATTAACATATCTTAAGTCAGTTTTGTTGTCAACAACACTAATAATCATGTTGCTAAACTGAAAGAAATTAACTACTCAACAGCTACCAAATACTACTTGTCTTTAATTATGACTACTTAGATTTATTTTCTATTTACCAATAATAACAAAGATCAAGTAACTAAATTACTTTAATTTACTTTTGAATACTTAGATAGTTTCAAGCAATTTAAAAGTTACAGAATTGTATTTAACCAGTGGCAAAATGTGTAGTGTACTATTTAAAATATGAATGGCATACCTTTCTTTCACCCATTATTCTTGAAAATGTGAATGTTGAGCATCCTTCTGCCACAATACCAAGTTTCGTAAAAGGAGTGTAGAAAAAAGACTGCAAAATAAAAAGATAAAATTATTGAAAAATATTTTTTACGTTTGTTACAGTTAGTGTGTTTTAGTTAAATCACAGATGAGTAGGTACTACTTATTACTACTAGAACTACTTACGTTTTCGGAAGCATAAACCAAATCACACAAAGCCAATGTAGTGGCTCCAACACCAATAGCTGGTCCGTTAACAACAGCAACCAGAATCTTAGGAAATTCTATGAAAGATCGGATGAATTTATTCAATGCAGGATACACATCATAAATGCCGTCGTAGTTCTTAGCTGGTGTAAAATCGTTGCCGCTGCTGTAAAAGTCTCCAGTACCGGTGAGCACCACAACGCTAATATTATCATCTTTGGAAGCCTCCGACAAAATTGATGAAACTTTATTATACATATCGATGTCCAAGGCATTCTTCTTTTTCTGCTTATTAAACCGCACCACTTTAATGTTTCCACCAACAGTTTCAGTTACAATATTCTCGCTTCCCATCATTAAATAATAATGTATTTACACAAAGGGTAAAACTTTATGAACTACTTATTTAAAACTTTTTTAGCTAACTTAAAACTTAAGCAAAATTCCAATTACTTTTAGTTTTGTGTAAATCTACTATTTATTGTCAGTAGATTTAAACTACCAACCCTTTTTACTCTAGGACAATAACTTTGACGAGTTGACGAATGGCGAATACAATACAATTTTTTTGCTGATAAGTGAGCTTGTTGTTTGCGGCAGTATGCGCGTCACAAACGACGGCAAAGAAATGACAATAATAATTTATCTATCTCATAGACATGCTTGATACCGTATCGGTAAGAAACGTTACTTGTATAAAGTTAAATTAGTAGCGGTAATGCAGGTAACGGTAAAGCGGTTAGTTAATTTACCGGTAAAAATATGAAAAAAAATATGAAAAATGGGTGCCTCATGATTTGACTGATCTGCAGAAAGAAACGCGTGTTGATACTTGCGTTGCCTTGTTGAATCGGTACAGAAATTAAGGCATATTGAATCGAATTGTGACATGTGATGAAAAGTGGATTCTTTACGATAACCGTAAGCGAAAAATGTAATGGCTGACTCCAAGTCAAACGCCGCAACAGTGCCTTATAGCGATGGGCGTTATTCAACTTATATAGTTATACAACTATCTTTTTGACTGAACAACGATCACTAGTTATCCAACGAAAAAAACTATCTATTTTCCACAAGCAACGCTTTAAACTTCTCTATCCGAACGAATATACACTTTAAGTAAACGTCAAAACAATAGATAGTTTGCTCAAATGAACGAAACTATATGACGTTTGCTTATGTGTGATTATTCATATTTCACAGCAATATAGCAATATAGACAGTCCTAAGCCTGGTAAAGTACGAAGGAAAGTTAATTAAAAAATTAACAGTAGCTAACAACTCAAACCTAACAACATAAAATGTTAATATTCATACAGTTCGACGACCGACGTTGTGAAAATATATAGTGGTCAAAAATAATAAAGTAGTTTTAAAAACATTATTTATAAACGGATAACGTTTTCGTTTCGTGATTTCTAAAAACGATAACGACACCTCACTTTATAGCAAAGCTTACCAATAAAACCCTATAAAACCAGTGATATTATAATAATATAAAACAAGAATATCATTGAATAAAACATTATTTATTCTTTGATAAAACCGCTTTGTAACAATTCAATTCAATTCAATTCAATCATTTATTGCTCTCCATAAGTATACATGGGTTGTTTTACAATATTAGTTAGATAGAACAAGACATGTGTTATGAGGGGCAGAGAGATACGGTAAGTGAACTCGTCTGACTGAGGGCTCCACTGTATACCTAAGACTGATAGACGTGGAGTCTGAGTTAATATCGAAGTCCTTGAGCATGTCACATTGGTTGTCGGGGAATCTTTCGAGAAGTTTAGGCGAGTTAGATGTCCATTTACTGAGCTGAAACCACCTAGGGCTAGTAAACTTATTAACTCGGCCTGGAATTCTTGGGCAGATTCTATTGTGTCATGACCACACATAATGTCATCTACAAAAATAAATTTGCGTAGAACTAGAGCGGCTTTAGGGTAGCGATGACCTTCATCATCAGCTAGCTGAAGTAATGTGCGGATTGCATGATATGGACTTGATTGTAAGTCGTAGGTTACGGTATTTAGAGCGATGTGAGCATCGGTTGATCAGGTGAGGATCGCCACAGTATGAGCTGATACCGTCTCTGATCTGGGGTTACTAGCACGTTTCTGAACGAACATCTTCTGGATGTCAGTACTAAAAACTACTGGGTGCGTTCTAAAGGACATGAAGATGTCAACAATGTCCTGTTGAAGGGCGGGGACTGTGTAGGCAATTGTTTATGCTGACGCCATTGGAGCTTTTCCAGCTACCTTCAAAAACAATGCGCAACTTATCTGACCCTGACTTGAATACGCCATGGAGGAGAATATAAAAATGAGGACTCGGCCATAAAGTCGACGTCTTTTGAGCGGAGGAGCGGGTTCGCTATCAGCTTCTTCTCAATACTAAGAAATCTGCGTAATGCGATGGCGTGCGTCATGCAGAAATGGCAGAGCGACTGTATATCTGCCTGAGGGGTCGCGTGTGGTGGTAGAGCGGAAGATTTCCTCACACTGTTCCTTCAAGGGGTCAGTGTGAGTGTGAGGTTGAGGTTGGGGTTCTTCAGACCTTTACAGACTTTTACATATCTCATAGGCTGAGTCGCTTGAGTCTGGTTGAGAGCTGACGACGTGAGCTGAGTTAGCCTGTTGTGCAGGATGCGTGTACAATCCTCAATGGGTCCTATTAATGCGAAGTCGAAGATCGTGCCAAAGGCTATGGGCTTGCCAGGCCCCAACGAGACCTTAGTCCCGTTCAACACCCGACCAAAAACGTCTGACCTCAATAAGAGGTCAATCGGGGCTGGTGATGGTAGTGCTGATCATCCAATGGAACGGGTGGCTGGCCTAATATGTGTGAGATGTTTGGTACTTTCTCCTAAGGGAGATAACCAGTGACATTCTTTAAAATATGAATTGTAGCTTTAATTGTGGGTGAATCATTGTGCGTCGGGCGGCATCATACTATTGTTATTGCCGCTTTTGATTCATGTGTGTGTTGATTTCCAACTCCTGTAATTTTTAAGGATGTGGGTTTAGATGGCAAGTTCAATAGTCTTGCCATGCGTGAAGTTATTAAAGTTAATAGCGTACTACCACAGTCTAATAATGCTCTGGCTGTGTGAAGATGGCCATGTCCCTCCGCGATTCTTAGTGATACGGTTGGCAACAAAATGGGTGACCCTTCGAGTATCTCAGTAAAGATGTGGAGGCTTTACTAAGTCCTCGGGCGGACTTCTTGAGAGAATTCGAAAAGTGACGTTGCATTGTTTTGTTTCATTTGCCAACACTCATGCACACTCACGAACACTTAACATAGGTACTGTTGATGACTCCTGGGGGGTTACCACAAGCTCTTATAGCAGTATTATTGCAGTTGTGAAAACGAGACGCGTGTAGCGGTGAATCTACATGCGTCTCTTTTCCACAACTGCAATAATACTGCTATAAGAGCTCATGGTAAGGGGGCTGAATACCTTTGATTAATGTACCTGGCCGGATTTTGGCATTGTAAGAACGTTATTTAAAAAATTATGGTAATCTCATGAATTTCAGGTACCACCACAAATATCGTTAGTAAATGGTGCTAAAACACCCTTAGCAAAGTTCTAAAACCAAATATCACTTAACTTAGCAAATATTACAAAAAAACGTAATACCCGCCAGGCGGGCATCAGGCATCTGACGAACATTTTTAGAAACCCGCCAGGTGGGTAACCGGCGTTGAATGTGTTAATATTCGACCTAACACAAATTTTAGAAAATAAAACAAAACCGCAGACATGACTCTTCACTTTCCCGCCAAAAAATCCTTCCTACCTTCTCGCGTAACTGTAATAAGTGGATCGTGGATCCAGGCCCACACAGCCTCTTTAATGATGAAAAAAAACTGCAAACATGACTTTTCGCTTCGTAGTTTTCGGAATCTTCAATTTTCCACCAGTGAACTACGATTGGTTTGGAAAAAAGAAAAACTTGTGGAAGTGCGGGGAACCGTCAGAAAAAAAAAACTTTAGAATAATATTCTGACTAAGGTGGAACCAAATCGTTCTGAGAACAAAACGCATGTTTGATTCTGAATGTCATTATAATGTCAAAGCTGTCAAGCTAGTCTGGATTATAGAGTACATTTGGTAATACAGGAAAGTCTGGATTAGATTAGTTCTGTTTGCAGAGTACCTACCTAATGATTTTAAAATCTCTATTAAAGCGTCTTCTGAGTAAAAACATACGTTATTCTAATATTCATAATTTTTACAGTGATGCAATAGCGTGTACTCAATCTAGAAGTTTTAGTGCTAGCAAAATAATGTTTAAGTCCGCGGTGTTAAATCTTCAGGAAGCTACAAAAGAACAAGTTCAAGACTTTCTCGATTCTTTTGATACTGTTCTAACTGATTGTGATGGTATGTTCTCTAGATAATAGATATTAAGTATGTTTCGTCGTCTAATCACGTCGGCGTTCAGTGCCCAAGTATAGACTAAGAAAAAGTTGTAAAAGCTCTGCAAGACCAAGAGACACAAGATATTTGGGTAAAATTAAATATGTACAACCGCGTAACCAAAATTGGGGGGTTTGGGGGGAGGGGGATATGCATTAAAGAAATTTTGAGGTTATGAATCTATAAAAGTATACATTATTATACTTTAAAATTTGGAATAAAATAAAATTTAATTAAATTCTCCCCTTACCTCCGACTCTCCCTCACTCTTGTTTAACGTAAATTCAATGTTAAAAAGTTACCTAATCTGACAATTTTTTCACAAGAGGTAACAAAAGGTAGCTAAATAAAAGAAAATATTATTATATAATAGACAAAGTAATGTTTTTGAACATCTCCGGCGCGTAACAAATCACAGGTACTATATACTCGCCTTCGCAGCTTGCATGGAACCTGTGGTTTGTTACAGCGTGCTGGGACTGCTCTGTCTCTGAGCCTCAAGGCTTTTTTAAACACTTTAGGGGAAGGGCATACTAGTACCACGTAAAGTAAGGGTTCGCATATTTTATAAGTATACATTTGAATTATGAGATATTGTTTGTGAGTTTTAAGTAATTTTATTAAAATATTAAAAATAAGAACGTAGTATTCGTGGCTCTGTAAACTTATTACTTTTGCTTGAACACAACTAACAAGTACAATAAAAATCAAACCTGTCAATATGGAGTTCATCAGGACGAAAAATTATCGATTTTCATAAATTTCTTTCAAAGAAACTGAATCTCCGGGATGTGAAACTTTGTACAAATTACTTCTCTAATACTGATCTTTTCAATAAAAAATTATGAGAGGGAGGATCGGAGGTAGAAGAAGAGGAGCTCCCCCTCCAAATTCTCCCCTTAAATGTATAATAATGTAACTTTTATAGGTTCATAACCTCAAAATTTCTTTATTGCATATCCCTGAAACTATGCGTCTCCGGTGCGGGGGGAGTAGTAAGGAGGGTTAGGGGGGTCCCCCGGCTCAGCTATTGATTAAAGACCCACGATTTTCAATTTCAGATTTTTACTATGTAAAAGATTATATTTTTTACACTTATTCACTTAATATCTTATCTCAATAACTTGTAGTTTTTTTGTAATAGGTAGTTAATTGAAAATCGTAAAAATTTTCGTCGACATTTCGTATTTACGTGTATTGCATTTTGTTTGTGTTAACATGTTGTGGTGTTTTTTTATGTAGTATTTATAGTATTAACATACTTTAACAGTATTATTTAACTAAAAAGTATACATTATTTATTATTACTAGGGATTAAATTAAATAAATAGTCACAGACAATAGTTTTTATATAATTTTCAAATTACTGTTGGAAACGAAATGCAATTATCTGTGACGGTGGCCATTTATGACACTGTCAGGCAACTGTTATTATCAAGTCAATAGGTATATACACTACATACGTCAGTCTCTAAAGTACTCTGAGCATGTTTATAAAGTGTACCTAATACTTGGTGTTTTATTTTTACGTATTAGACAACAGAAATACTAGCTGCCCTACTCCTGTAGGTCACGTGATAGGTTAGAAATTTGTCTTGAATTTCGAGGTTATTTAATTAGACAACAGAAATCTAGTTCCATACAAAAATATCTTTCTTTATAGCTCTTGTAGGAGCGTGGGGGGGGGGGGGGGGGGGGAGTGGTCCCCGTCCTCTTCACTCTAATTTAGTTAATTTCTAATTTAACCCTTAATAGGACTCTGTCGATATATTAGACACCATAATTTTATTATTTAATTTTTTATTTTATTACCTTAACATAAGGTCGAAAACCAATGAAAAATTTCAACATGCTGCCACTTTAAGGGTTAAAGAATGATATTTTGAGGTTAGGTTTAGTCAATTTTCAAAAATTCATATCTCAAAAATTATCCATTGCCGAGGGGGCGGGAGAAGTACGGGGGGTAGGCCCCCTCCCCCCCTCCCACGACGAAAATCGATAGTCCTTAATCAATAGCCCTCCTGGTCCCCCCTCCCCCTATCTCCGCCCTCTCTCCCATAATGTTTTATTGAAGAGATCTGTATTAAAGAAGTAATTTGTTTCACATCTATATATATAGCAGTAGGTCTCATGAGTATTTTTTTTTCTAGGTGTGCTGTGGATTGATAACAATGTTATTCCCGGTTCTGCAGATGCCATGAATTATTTTCGTAAATTAGGGAAGAAGATATTTTATGTGACCAATAACTCAACAAAAAATCGTAGTGATTTTGCTGCTAAAGCCCAAGACCTGGGTTTTATTGCTAGCCAGGTAGCCAATTAATTATTTATTATCTCTTTGATTTGTATATTTATTAAACTTACTGCTTTTGATTCCTAATTTGCAAACAAATTTTATGATTCCTTATAAATTTTGATTACAGGAGGAAATTCTTTCTACTGCTTATCTAGTTGCTCATTACCTAAAAGGTATTGGTTTTACAAAGAAAGTCTATTTATTGGGATCAAATGGAATTGGTGAAGAGTTGAAGGCTGTTGGTATTAGACATATAGGAATTGGGGTAAGTTTCAAATGTGTAACATTATCACAGTATTACTATTTCATACAGTAGGGCATCGCCTTTGATGTGGAGCGATGGCGCCAGCGCCGGCGCCGCAAGCGTAGGTATCCACGCGGTCGTTCGCCGATATGCAAGGGTTGTCACAAAATTCGAAATCAAATAATCGTTAATATTTTTATAAAATAATAATTTAATAACAAGAATAAACTATATACATATTTACAAATGTTGCACTGCAAAATATTTACGCAAAGGTTTATTACCCGACTGCAAAGGAAGGGTATTGTTTTTCGCGCCTATCTTGTAGTATGTAATAATTCTTTATTATATTGTTTTCTAAAGTTTACGCGAACACTACACATTTAAATGAAACAACTTTTACGGATCTACTCGCGTTTATTTTACACATTACTTTTTAATGTTTATCCTGACGTTTTGAACCCTTTTCAGGATCCGTGGTCACAGGGAGACAGGTGTTGGTCGTCTCATAATTATTTAGTAGCTTGTATACCCTCATTTGAATTTAATCAGGTACGTTCCGTTTTACGCAGAAAAAGCTTACAGTATCTTTTGGTCTGGCAGTATGGTGTTGGTGCTGTGATTTATTATTTTGTATGATGGCATCCCAGGCTGGTGGTAGATTCCAACCATCTTCTCTATTAAAATTGGGATGTTTTTTAATTTCAATAGCCTCGCGTATCATCCTAGGGATGAATCGTTGTTCTCTAGCGAGTATTTGTGGTTTATCAAATCTGATGTAATGGTTGGGCCCCTCTAGGGCATGTTCGCATACTGCAGACTTATTTTCGCGCCTATGCTTGACGTCGGCTATATGTTCTTTAACGCAGGTTCCTACACTTCTCTTTGTTTGCCCGATGTAAAAGAGCCCACAGTCGCAGTCCAGTTTGTACACGCCTGCATCTTGAAGGAGTACGCTGCACTTGACAGGTCGTAAAAATTGGTTGATCTTCTTTAGCGGCTTGAAGTAAGTGTTGATGAAGTGTTGGCAAACAAAGAGAAGTGTAGGAACCCGCGTTAAAGAACATATAGCCGACGTCAAGCATAGGCGCGAAAATAAGTCTGCAAAATAACCTGTTTAAATTCAAATGAGGGTATACAAGCTACTAACTAATTATGAGACGACCAACACCTTAGTCTCCCTGTGACCACGGATCCTTAAAAAGGTTCGAAACGTCATGATAAACATTAAAAAGTAATGTGTAAAATAAACGCGATTAGATCCGTAAAAGTTGTTTCATTTAAATTCTTTATTATCCGACTGCAAAGGAAGGGTTATGTTTTTCGTGCCTATCTTGTATTGTGCTATCTTTATTACATCATATCTCCAGAACCGCTGAACGGATTTACATAATTGAGGTATCGTTAGATTCGTCTTAGCTGCCCAAGTGTTCTTGGATAGGTGACGTTAAAATAACAAACATGGCGGCTGCGCGACGCCATTAGAGATGGTGAAAAATAATTTTTTACCTCATCTCCAGAACCGCTAAAAAGATTTACATAATTGAGGTATCGTTAGATTCGTCTTAGCTGCCCAAGTGTTCTTAAATAGGTGACGTTAAAAAAAACAAACATGGCGGCTGCGCGACGCCATTGGAGTTGATGAAAAACATTTTTTTTAAATATTACATTATGGGTATCATATCATATTATAGGACTCAACACAAGGATTTCAAAAAGGTATATCATGAAATTTGTAACTATCTAACTAAAAAAAAGACTACTTAAATAAAATAAAAATAAAAAAACAAAAAACCCGCCTGCGTGAAAAATTATAAGTAACTAAATAGAAAATCAACTGAAAAGGCCGGAACAAGATAAAGGCATCTGGGCTGCTATCCCATCTTAAGGCAAAATAGCATGGGCGTTACGAGGTTGTAGAGATATTTGCATTTGAAATTTTATCAAGACTGACCTTAAATTTGTGGTTTTGGTATTCCAAGTGTCTGTTATCAGCATAGTTTCCGCAAGCAAATTGGAAATGCACGTCTCCGGCGCTGCGGAAAGTGCAGCCCCATCGCCCTTGCGTAACAAATCGCAAGCACCTATGCGCGCCTACGCAGCATCGGCTTACTAGTCGCCGCGAGCAGCCTCAGGCCGCTCCGGCTTGCTTGGTGCCTGCGTTTTGTAACGGCGGGCGGGGGCTGCCCTCCCTCTGCGCCTCCGGCTTATAAAAAACACTCTAGCGTAGGGCAGACCAGTACCACGTGAAGTCGGGGTTAATAAGATTCGGGTGGACAGTTTACAAAATAAATAAAACGTATAAAATCCAAATCAATCGGAATCGGAAGTTCAGTAACGTGCGAGGGTAGATTTTAAACAGAAACAATAATCAACAAGACAGGCCAAGTCTTGAAAAAACACCCAAGAGCAGAAAAAGGTACCTAACCTACCCAAGTTTATCACAATCTAAAAAAAAACATTGTATATTTTATTTTGACATTTTCAGTTTCGGAAGTGTTATACCTACCAAAAATTACCAAAAAAAAAAGCAAATAAACCTGTAAAACAATCACAATTATGCATTTTATTTACTCATTGTAGTCCTGTTTAAATATCACAAGTTTTGGTTGGATTTTGTGAAGTAGACATTTTGGGAGTAGACGTTTCGAGAAACAGACTATTTGAGAAGTGGTCGTTTTGGGAAAGTGGACGAATTGGGAAATAGACATTTAGGGAATTACCATTTTGGGAAGTGGACGTTTTGGGACAGTGAACATTTTGGGAAGTTGTCGTTTTGAACCTAAAGGTTCCCTTTAAATGCACAAAAACTCAAAATTATTCCTACATGATTTCATGATAATTTTTTTGATGATTCCTTCTTTCAAATTTTTGACAAGTTTTTAAACGAAGAATTGTCTTATAAATGAAATCTGTAAATGTCAATACGTCAAAATCGTATGTATGTGATTATTCAAAAAAAATTTTTTTGCTAGAAAACTGTATGTTTCCTCACAAAATTATTATGCGCATTAGAATCTCTGATTTTTTTATAATAACGTAGCAACCTCGTTTTATACATATTCGTGCATAAGTACTCTAAACCCAAGCCTTTACTCATTATTGATAACTAAAATAGGAGAATTACCAAAACCAGGCTATCTTTTTCTTAATAATAATAATAATAAACTTTATTTGCACACAAGAAAAAACAGATACCTTACCTTGCGTCTAAAGCATTTCTGCATCAAACATTTTCTCCTAAATTATGGAATTTAATATTTAAAAATTCAGTGTAAAAATGCGGTGTTTCAAAATTATTATGAATAAATGCTGAAATGATTATTCAAGTGAATAAGATCATAGACTAGAGTCTATTCTATGGTCTGCTAAACAATCTTTTCTTGTTTCTAGACAAAACACCAAAACATTATTTTCTTTGGTCTGGCATCGATGTTAAAATCATCGATGCTTTAACATTGCCTAGAATTGTTTTTATTTTCGATCAAGTTATTCTATTTCTTATAATGAATTAGTTAAGTAAATAAGTACTTATGAAAGTATTTAAATAAATTCATACCTAATTAAAAGACTGATATATTTACTACCTATATACATTTTAAATAAATAATTCTTGACCAATTCATACAGTTGTCATAACCTCAAAATACCTTCTAATAATGATTGCTACAAATTCCCGTTTAAAATTAAACTAAATTTTTTCTTCATAACCCAGAGCAATTATATTATATAGCTATTGTTTACTACTGATTTCAGTTACGCAAAATTAGCCTAAATCCCATAGTAAAATGGTCATTCTCCTTAACTTGTTAGTACCTACTCAATTACTACTTGTGATGATAACTTGTGATATTCAGAATTAGAATTTGCTTGTCATAATTTTCCAGCCAGACCCAGTGAAACCAGATTTTAAATCAATGCCTCCATCTGATCTGGACCCTGAAGTTGGTGCGGTTGTAGTTGGCTTCGACGAGCATGTCAGCTATCCAAAGTTCATGAAGGCTGCCTCGTACCTCTCCTCTGAAGAATGCCTGTTTGTTGCAACAAACACAGATGAACGTTTCCCCAAAGCAGGCTCTATAGTTATTCCGGGGACAGGCACACTGGTCAGAGCTGTGGAAACCTGCTCAGAGAGGAAAGCTTTAGTAGTGGGAAAGCCGCATGCGTACGTGAGGAAGTTTCTGGAGTCCTGTGGGCTTAATCCTGCAAGAACTTTGATGATTGGTGATAGGTAATTGAATTTGTATTGAATTAAATTGAATTTGAATATGATGCATACTAACTTGCATAGTCATTACTATGTAACAAAAAACATCATATTCAAATTCAAACAATGGTACAGCTAATAACTGCCATGTGCTAAAAGTATATATTATAGAAATTGCAATAACAATTTTGCCATAAAAATGTTTTAGCTGCAGCAAATCACATATTTTTTAAGAGTTTGGATATTGAAATACTTTTATAAGTATAAGTTCTTAGAGAACTTTTATATCTCTTTAAAATTGAGTAGCAGATTTTGGTTTGATGGTAACAATAGGTATGTATAAAAATATGTAGCATAGCAATAAAAACTTTATAAATAAAATAAAAAACTATAGTAAACATTATCACTCAACAAATCTGGTCTACACAAAGTCTATTAACATTAAAAGTTCAGCATATACAATGTGTAACAGAATGGTGTGGTAAAAATTAAAAGATCCAAAGTGTATCCAATCTACATCTTGTATGAGTTGTTACTAAGACATAATTATTAACATTAATTTGTCATGCAATTGTAAGTTTAATATTTATATTAGTGAAGTCAGGCGCTTCAGGTGTGTATAAATAAGCAACAGTAGTGATCTAAATGTAAGTACACAGAGGATACTGAATGAATAATTAATGAATAAACCATTGTCAATATTGAATCGCAACTAGAAGTTTATAGCCAGGCGCTTCTCTAATGTTCCGCAAGAAAATTTAAAAGTGACCGTGAATTGATATAGAGAATATGCTCTCCAGCGCGCCCACTTTGTTTTAAATATTACAACGAAACTATTGATATACATTTTTTTTAAATTGGGTCTACAATTATATACATATTATCTACATTATATATATATCTACATAATAATAATAATATTTGTAGTTTGTAGTGTCAATTATAATTATTAATGTTGTGTGCACTATTCATTGGAATACATGTTAGAATATATAAATCATATAAATTAAGGAATCAATGTAATCATGTGTATTCTGTAAGTGTACCTTATACAATAAATAAAATAAAAAATACATTTTTTTCATGCTTATTAAATTTACCTAGCTTAAGTTGATCTCGCCCCGGAGCATCACGTTAAAAATTGCATAACAAATTAAAGTTAATAATTATGTCTTAGAAACTCTGCATATAAGATCTAGATCGGATACACTTTAGATCTTTTCATTTTTACCACACCTTTCTGTTACACGTTGTATAAAGTTAATTAAATCTACAGCAATTACACTTGATTTTTCATTTATTTGTCATATTTCAGATGTAACACTGACATCGAGCTGGGCGTGCGCTGCGGCTTCCAGACTCTGCTAGTACTCACCGGCGTCACGTCCACCAAGGAATTGGATAAGCTCCGCAGCGAGCAGATACCACCACTGCCCGACGTAGTACTGCCCAAACTAGGAGACATCCTTACATTAGTATCGTCATAGTGGCACGCGCCGAACGTACTCTGTCACCGTAGGATTTGTGCAAAATAATTTAGGTCAATTCTAGCAAACATTGTGATAATCGTGAGCTGAAAACAGTTGAAAGTATCTATAAGTATTAACTTTTAATTAATTGTTTACCATGTGTTGCTTGCTCACTGAGACTATGAGTGTAAGTTTCACCTGCGTTGTTTAGAAGCAGTTGTAGTGGACAACGGATATGATTTTTTGTTCATGGGTTTCAATCAATAATACAACTTTAAATAATATGTCGTTTAAAGGCCTACGCAGACCGGGACGGCATGCCGCGTCACGTCGATGTATGCCTCGGCAACTTCTGCTTAGGGATGTTCATTTAAAAAATATATCAATATTTTCGATTTATCGTAAGTAATTTGTTTTGATCCCTGTCTAATATTTATTATTATAGACTAGTCACATGTCTATAATAATAAATATTAGACAGGGATCAGGTTAATATGAATTAAAACAGCTAGGCTGAAGAAACAAATCAATCTGCTTCTCTGCTGAGTTAAAACCTGCTCGACACAAGACTCCGAGTTTAGTTAGTTCACTGAGTCTTTCTTGTAAAATTAAGCAGATTCTATCGAATTAAGACTAAAAGACTCGAGTTCTTTACAACACTACCTTCGACACGTCACGGCGTGCGCCGGCATCCTTCAGCATGCTTTTGCCTATCGCAATACGCCATGGCATGCCGCGGCGGGATACCGCGACTTCGATGCCGCGGGATCATTTTAAAGCATGGGAATTTATGTTTTATATATATTTCGATATGTTTGAATGTCCATTGGTAAAAATTGAAATCCTTTGCAATGCCGTCCCAATCTGCGTTGCCCTTTAAACGAAGTCTATAGCGCCAGTTACAACTTAGTCTGACAATAGATGAAATAAGCGAAAGATTAAAGTTGTAACTAATGAGGTTGCACAAGTATTATAGATTGAAGCTCCAGCTTTTATAACAGCTTCGGTCAGCAGCAAATTGATTAAAGCATCCTAAATAATTGTAAATAGTATTTTGACATTCAAATATTGAAGTAAAATAAGTCATTATGTGAACTAAGAATCTCAGCCAAAAGCCTGTCCACTGCTGGACAAAGGACTCCTCCAAGGACCTCGTTAATGACCGTGTTTGTTAAACAGTCTATTTTTGCCTAAACCAAAACTTTTACTTATTACAAATTAATACTATAATAGTGTGTCTTCGTTACATAATCTAGTTATATGTTTAAAGTATCTTTATATAAATGTGTATATTTTTAATGTAACTTCTATCAATTTGACGCTGACTACATTTGCAGGAAATGAAACAACATTCAGTCCCCCACCAAGTTGCTTTAAAAAAGCGCTTAATTTATTTATTAATAAATTTTATATCAGTGATTTAATAGAAATGAATTTTGAAATGAAACAACTTTTTTATATTGTTTCATTTCAATGTGTATGTAGTGTTCGCGTAAACTTTAGAAAAGAAATAAATTTATTTTGTTACCTACTTTTAGTTTGCAGTTGTTCCTTTATATGTGTATGTATTGTTACTTACAAATAATTCATTAATGTATTAGATATGTGTGCTTCAAATTGACGAGCAAAAAATAAGTGTTACGAAAGCGTACTAGTCAATTAGGATTTAATTTGACATGACAATAATTATAGAATGCTATTTTCTAATGAGCTTTTTTATAAGTGTGCTTTTGAGGCGCTGATAACCATAAAACAACGCTCTCTGTAGATCTGCATACAAGCAAAAGGGTTGTAAATAGTGCGTGACTAAGGCTATTTATTTAAAATCTAGTTTTATATAAAGAAAACGATAGCGTTTTTCTATTAAGTATTATTCAATGCAGCACTTACTGTGCGGTTGTGACTCTGGGGGTAGGAAAATAATGGGATTATTGGGATCGGCCTAGCCGGAACTAGAAAACTTTTGACTCTTCCGCCCTCTAAGGCTTGTTTCACACGTACCATAACCACACTAATTTGTATGAAAATTTATAGTTGAATTTACACGGGCCACGTTTTGCCATCATTATTGACCGCGTGTTTGATACCGTCTACATCGCAGCCACGTCGCAACTATAAAGCAACCACCAGCGACACCGCGAACTAGCGGCCAGCCATATCGCAGAACATTTAGTAGGTAACAACGCAACAAGTGGTTACGTGAAAAAAAAAAAAGCGAAAAAAGCGAAAAAAGGTGGTCAAGGTGGAGCTTGACCACCTTTTTTTTCGCGAGTTCGCGACGGTGTGTGGTGCGGTTGTGATATGTGTAAAACGAGCCTAAGATGTCAAACTTATGGCATTCATCTTCACTGAGTAAGAGAAGTAAAAGGATGGGGTTGCACAAAAGATCTGGTAGGCTACTCTTGACGCAAACTCAATCTCAATACAATTCCAATCCCAAATCTAAAAAATTCAAATGGCACTCTTAAAAGCGATAATAGCGCTACATTGGAATTAAATTGCGTGGAAATTGAGTGAACAAATTATTATCGAGATGGGGCGTTCCGAAATTGCGAAACTTATCCCAATATCGATACATATTAATCGCATTTGGAATTGTATTGAGATTGAGTTTGCGTCAAGAGTAGCCTACCAGATGATGGGACGAAAATAATACTGACTTAGAAAAACCAGAGAATCACGAATAGAATTCTATGCGTTTCTGTGACTTTGTGGCTTCAAATGGCGATGTAGATACCTATATAGTTTGTCATACCTAAAATTATGAAGTTACCTCATCGTTCTTGCCCTTAGAGCATTGCTCTAAGTTCTTGCCTGTATCCCGACTTCGAAGAATCTAGTCTTAGTATGTAGGTTTTACGTTTCAATTAGTATTACATTTTCTTTGGTTCCAAAACTCTTTTGTTTCCATCTATTTCTTTTTGGAACATGCTACCAAGTACTATGCTAGTTGTATTTTTTTTCAGAGATAAGTCTGTGCCTACTGTGTTTCCGAACACTGTTTGTAGTAAATCCGCAGATAAAGCTTTTGTTATTTTAGATCGTCATCACTGTTATCTCGTCTTAAAGCATTATTCTATGTATTACATTGCTTATTTTTGTATTTAATAAGGCATAAGTACCTTTGTAATTTTGTATTGAAGTGAAAAATGCATACACAATAAATGTTGACAATTTATTAAGTGTTTCTTTTGACAAAAACTTTAATTATGATTTAGTGTTACACGCAAAAATTTACTAAGGGTAGGAATCGCATTAAAACTAAGGTGAATTACTATCTGGGTACATAATATTGTTTAACCCTGTCATATAAACAAGTAACCGAGTTTAAAAATTTATTAATAATGTTTTGAAATTGTAACATCTGTCTGATTATTATTTATATTAATTTGTTTGCATCCTATCATAATCTAAACATTACCTAAGGCTTGCTAAAACTATTTTATCAAACTTAGTGGGCACAGCTTTTATTAAGAGAGAAGAGTACAAAGGTAATTCATATAATATATTGGTAGAATTTAAACACAATAAAAAAGCGAATTAACTAATTATGCCATATATAATTATAAAAATATACTTAGTGAAAAAATTTAATGCCTACCGGACTCAGCCAGGAATTGAACCTGGGTCTTATAATGGTAACTATGCCTTTTATAGAATAATGAAAAACCAATACCTATTATAGTAGGTAAAAAAAAAAAACCGGAAATTATCTGTCTTTATGTGATACGTACACGTACGTACAAAATCACTACTATTATTTATGGGAAAAAAATAATATTCTATAGAATCAGTATCAAGTGAGAATTCATTTTTGAGAATTATCTGCTATTCTAGTATGTGCTGCTCTATGCTGAAAATAGAACAGTTTACTAGGTGTACCTACATATTGCATTGAAATAGCAAAACTGGGCCAACACTGTACGGGGCCGCTAGAGTGCATGATCCAATGGAAAGATAATTCATAGCGGCAGTTGGTTGACATGGAAAGGAACAGGCAGCTAACTAGGCTAGGGGTGAATAATAATGATAATAATTTATTTTAAACATAAGCCATAGAGTTAGGTTATAATATAGAATAGAATACTTTATTGTACACAAAATATAAACATTGTAAAATTTAAAAAAAGTTAGGTAGTAGGTAAATTAATTACAGACCAATGTTAGTACGGGGATAAAAAGCAAAACCAGTTAATCGGACTAAACGACAATAGGGATATTTCGTATTAAATAATATGATTAATGTATTATTTATTACTATTAAGACTTGGTTACTGACTTCTACCGATTATAATTGAACATAGGTAGGTACATCGCAAATGTACTAGAAAAAAACGAGTTATGCCTAAAGTGGAACTCGAACTTATGTCCTTATCGCATTTTGGGCGACAGCTCTTCTTAATGGGCTACCGAGGCTTTTTCAAATAAGTATTTTTTCAATGGCTTGGTTTAACAGTTTTACTTATGTAAATTTTGAACTGAATCCAAATTTAATTTAAAATCATTACAAACATACGTTAACAAGTGTTAAAGTATGTTTGTAATGATTTTAAATATTTAAGATAGTTTGATCTAGATAGAGCCATAAATGGCTCTACCTAGATAAAACGACCAAATTTAACATTATTACCTATATCGTTGTATACTATAATCTTCCGCTAAAGGCTTCGCCCGCGTCTAATTTGTCCCGAAGGAAGGAATAAGAAGTAGGTATTCCGCTTCACAATAATGTCGTCGCCATTTTTTATTATTTAGGATAACTAAACAAATTTCTAGTAAAGTCTTCCAAAACAAGTAGAGTCGGAATTGAAGTAAATCTGAGTAAGTGATGCCCATTTAACCTATATCGTTATTATTGTTCTGAGTTAGTCGAATATATTGACTAGAACAATACCATCCCTGATTTAATGTTGTTGATAACAGAGTTTTAGGTACCTAGAATCAACTATTCTAAACTCTGGTCCCTGACTTAGCAATTCCTAGGCACTCTTAGCCGACGTTGAGCTCATAAAAATTCAGATTGCTTGTCAACAGGTAAACTAGCTAAGCTAGGTACCTAGTTTTTGTTCTAGGGTTGTCTTACTAAGCCAGGACTTCCGCGGGCGGGACACACGCATGCGTCGCGCGAGCACGGCGCGGCGCGGCGCGGCGGATCGCGCGGCGCAGCGCATCTCCGCCTGTCAACAATATTCGCGGTTTCGCGCTTCTAAGCCAGTATCAGTGCAACCGTGAAAGCGTACCGCCGTCAGCGCTGTAACGCTCGTGATCTCATTCAGCAAAGACAGGCAAGTGAGCAAGGCAATTTTGAAATTGTTTAACTAGGTATATTTTTAATGCAAAACCTTTGTCAGGGTTGTAGAGAAAATCTTTATAGATAGAGACGAGGCAAGCTTTGACAACGCAGAGATTTAATGTCATATAAAATATACTATTGTTTATATTTTGTTTCGAGCTTAATCTTTCATAAAATAATATCTGATATATGCATATATGCATAGTAATGCAATAAATTATCGTAAAAGCATTTAGGATACGATTGTAGCTTTAGGTATTTCGTTCCCAAAATTTGTCTGCCGAAAACAAAGAAAATCCTCCTCCCCTGGAAGGCGACTGCCCTTCGACGCTCCCTTGCGTTCCACATAATCTGGGCGTTTTATTCGGGCATCAAAATGAGGTGTATTATGAGTTCTATTCGTGCGTTAAATACAATATTTGATTGCGTCGAAAGCATTTTGTTTTTCTTACTCAAAGCGTACAGCTTATGTTTTATTTTTAAAGTTGAACTATTCTACTTATACTAATATTATAAAGAGGAAACCTTTGTATTTTTGTATGTATGTATATTTTCAATGAATAAACTCAAAAACAACTGGACCGATTTAAAAAATTCTTCCACCATTAGAATGCTACATTAGCGCTGAGTAACATAGGCTATATTTAAAAAAAAATGTCCACCCGTGCGAAGCAGGGACGGGCCGCTAGTTTATTATAAGATTGGTACAGTAATTGTTATTTAAATGTAAATTATTTGTAAAAGTGCAAGTGACATCAATCATATTTTGATTAAAGTATAAATAATGATACGAATCAGGCGATTACAAACAATATCTGGGTTGCTGGTGATACGCCTTATCTCGAGTATTACCACACTCAAAATATCACCGAGCAATTTACCGATAAAATGCGAACACAGTGGCTGCATTAACCTTCATTAAGTTTACTATTAACTTACAGGATGACTCTTTTTATGCTATCATTGGTAATTTACATTAAAATAATTAACACTGAAAAAGTATTTTGGACGGCTTTAGAGAAAACCATGTTTAATAAGTCTAATGGGCCACTGGCACGAATTGCTAGAAGGTGCGGGTTCGAGACACGCTTGTGAATTTTTAATACTATAACTCGTTAGGTACATTATGTTTATAATAATAATTTATTTATTACGTAAGTGTTATCATATCTATGTTTTAAATAATGATTATAAATGAATTGTTCGTATCATTCTGATACTGTGATTGAATTTGTAAACTGGTACGAGCGTCTTGTGCAAAAAACGACTATGACGGAGGATAGACCGATTTGCCTCCTTCCAAACTTCACTACATCCGTGATTATGACGTACTAGGTAGGTACAATGTAACTCTATCGATATATCAGTGAGAAACAACAAGAATATTATTATGTTAATAACCTCGTATTTTAGTAAAAAACTGTTCTAATAACAGGGATGTTTTGAAATATTTTGACAAACAACTTTCGGGAAACTACTTTTACGATTTTTAATCCATAGCAAATACTTTTTTTTGATTCTTAAAGAATTGTTCTTGTTGTTCTAATACCTTTTTATTTTTTACTTTAATATAAGTACCTACCTAATGCACAATAGCATGTGTGTAAAATGAGTCATTCATGCCTGTACTTAGGCTATTAACTCACCAAAATCCAAATGCGTGTTGGCGAGTGTTAACTACTGCCATCATACGAATAAGCGGAGCTAACGTCAAGCATACATATTTAATAACATTTTTCTACACCCTTTGTATTAATTTGATATATGAAGCCCAAAATATTATGAAAAGTTTCGTAATCGCCATAGAGAATGAATTCACCCGTAGTATATGTCACTGATAGTGCTATGCTAACAAAACAAAGATTAAACGCGAGCTTAACTTCGCATAAGTTATTGTGTACCCACTTACTAACTAACTTAAGCAAGTGTCGGTAAAAAATTGGAGGATTATTCTGTTCTCATTAAATGGTTTTAGATATCTATACGAACCCAGTTATTTAGAGTAGGTATATACTTATGAAAACACAAGACTTTAGTGTGTGAAGGTGTCTTGGTAACGCAGAGTTCAAATACACATGGAGTATTTGTTTTGAGTCGGTGTATTGAACTTTTAACTAGAAAAGCGAGAGTTTTATGATCCACGTTCCACCAACTACAAATGGGGGGAAATCGGGAAAGTAAATAGCGTGTGAAAAACTAGACCCAACTCCAATGGCCTTGCAAGTTTCTATAATCGTGTTTATAGTAGTCATTAACTTTCCCTATGCCCACGGTTCGTAGACACCGCTAATGCGAAGATTACATTTCGGGCACTTAGCCAAAGATGTGCACTTGACGAAATCGTCCAGCTAGTATAAGTTAGCGTTGACTGGCTTCCTTAATGAAAACATAAAAGTTGCGAATGCATGGAAAACTTCAATTAGGTTTTAGTAAGTTTAGCATTGTGGAGTACCTAACTATTACTTAATCTGGGTGCCTAGTGTGGATTTTGTCTACTATCTGTATTCATTCGATTACGTTTACGAAAACGAGAATTGAAGCAGCGTCTCCTAGCGACATACGAGAGGAGTTAAAATTTTGCTATACAAATTCTCGTTTTCGTTAACGTGAACGAATGGAGAATGAAACTCGCACTTGGCACCCAGTGCTTGGTGGGATTCTGCTGGATGGCCGATGATCCACCGAACACCTCTTTCAGCCGTCAACCATCATTGATTTGGAAGTTTGTGTTCCGGTTTGAAGGGTTCTAGATCCAGTCAAATTACAGGGCTTCGAATCATACGTCAACAATCGTGTCCCTTGCCTGATTTATATAATAAATCTGAATCTGAAAAATGGACGTATAGGCCGCTGCAACTACGAAGCTATAGATAAATCTGAAACACGATTGTGAATGTTTAAAAATAGCAGAATTAAAGATGAGAATCAGAGGAGCCGTATGCTATGCTCCGGCGTTTTCCGACTAAGTTATTATTTTTTTATTATCATAGTTTACGTTCGTCGCGTATCACCACTAGACTTGTGGAGGACACAGCAGATACCTAAACATCATCCATTAAAACACACCGCACGTCTGGTTTAATAATGCGGCGCGACGATTGCCAATGTGTGGCTCAGTCATTGTTAGTTCACCTTCGTATTTAAAATTCATGACAATTAATTATGAAAATATGTTCAATACGTTTTGTTCATTCAAATAGCTTAGCTTCTATCTTTGTAGACATCGTTGTTGTGATATTATATAAATTTTTATGATTGAACATTGTAGAATCATATATTTTCTGCTGTGATGATTCCCGGCCAATCAACATGCAGTTTGTTAATTTAATCAACTTATTTTTGCCAATAAAAAATTGTTATCTCCTATCTACTATATTTAATCTGTGGTAGAGGTACTATTACTTACAAACCAAAAGGTAAATTTATTATTTGTTGCTTTTTGTCAACTTTAAGAGACTATAGGTACAAAAGATAGCGCTTTAAATGCTACATTCTGCACACTCATTGTGTTTCAACTGTTAATATGAATGGATATGAAGATAACTATGGTTTAGATGGGAAACGGAAAAACGTTATACCTACTCGTTGCAAAAATTTAATTTTAACAGGAATGAGTCATTATTACGAATGTGGTGACGCCCGTGGCAGAATGACGTAAGCTCCCTTGAGGGGTCACGCGCGCCTCCATTTTGTAGGCAATTCATCTATTCTAAATGAAAAAGCAAAAACAAAAGTTTAGATTAATACATAAAGACTGTAAAAATAAATATATTTATAATACTTACCTTATATAAATTTTCGACATAAATAAAAGTAAATCGGTTCTTAAATGTAGGTAGGTACCTACCTACCTAATTAAGTATACTTACAGTTTAAGAAATCGTTACTAAATAACGGATTTTCAAACGGAAACAGCTGTTTTTTCAATATCGCAGATGTTATGGGCTTACCTTTAAGGGTCTTACAAATAAACAAAGAATAAGCTCCGAATAGTTATTTCGAGTTTTGTCTCTTTTACTCTAATTTGAAATGACGTTCACATGACAGGAACAAAACACGGAATAACTATTCGGACCTTATTCTTTGTTTATTTGTAAGGCACTAAGAATTTATCAGTCATATAAGCTCTGGGTGTATATTATTACAATACGAATAAATCACAGTATTTTTAAAGACTTATAGTCATTCATTTTGACGAGTCGATTTCCGGAGCGTCTCGGGCCATTGCTCGGACGTTCTGTTTCAAACATTGATCGTTATCTAACACAGGCTTAGGTTTTGTTTTACTTCCAACAATTGAAAACCCATGGTCTTAATCTTACCCGATAGTGACGATAATTAAAGCCCTAGGTGCACTCTTCATCCGGAATCCTCGACTAACGTTAAAGTAACTAATCTTAATCGTAACAACAATGCTACTAACGGTGTTGCTATGGACTTACTTAAACGGTAGAAGTAGCCAGCATGGCGGACTTAACACCAGCTCTACCACCTACCAAACTGAGTACCTACCTACCTACCAACAATATTAGGACTAATTTCTAGACTTCAGGGTGCCAAGTGCGAGTTTCATTTGTATGGCAAAATTTTAACCCCGCTCGTATGTCACCAGGAGGCGCTGCTCTTTTCATAAACGTAATCGAATGAATACGGATAGTAGGTAAACAAAACTCACACTAGGCACCCTGAGGCGGTTAAATGTACTATGAGAATAAATAAATGTTTCCACTTATTTAGACTTATTATGATACGGTATAGCTATAGGTGCTTACCTATAGTGTAATAGGTACTGTGTCTGTCTACGGCTTTACGCACTCTAACAGAGAAATATGTAAACACCACTATCATTTATAATTTTTTTAAATAACTTCATAAACTACCTATGTTTGTAGTTTAATTAGCCGTTCAAGCCGTGCCGTTTCCTAGCATTTGCATTGCACGCTGAAGTTGTTCGTTATCGTCTCGACCGGGAATCGGGCTGGGTGTACAAAATAAGGAGGACCCAGAAAGTAAGCTTAATACCTACATACTGCGCTCGAGCAACACTCAAATAGATAGACCCCTTGCACGGATACGGATTTCTAAACAGTTCGAGGTCTGCTATTGCGAGATTTTTTGCCCATGAGAGGTCCCACGACCAGGTCAACCCAAGCCGAGGGCGCCTTTATAGGCGCCCTCGGGTTGTTCCGCTCTCCGATCCGATCCGAGCCCCTCGGAGAATCTAGTAGGGCACGGGGACACGCACTAGTGCGTGATGCCGTTCCCTCTAGAAAATCTCTGACGGTGGTTCGTTTCACACGGTTTGAGGAACCCTTTAAGTTTCTCGTCGCGCCCCCAAAAAAGCCCGGTGAAGTTGAAAATGCCCAATGGCAGTGGCAAGAGTTTGCCAATGGCAATCAGCAAACTCTTTAAAAAAAAATCGTGAGAGGTTAAGTCTATGTGTGCGTTGCTCGAACGCGTTTGTACAAAGCTTGCCTTCTGCAGTCTCCTTATGTTGTGCTGGGTGGAAGTAGGTCGGGCGCGGCATCGACCCCATCACCTCACGCGTGCGAGTGCGCCCAGTCGACGGCCATTTGTTTACTATTACACCTTTATAAACACAACTGCATGGTGCTCTAGTTACGAGAAATGGAGAACAGAGTTTATACATTCGAGTACGTTTACGAAAACGAAAATGAGTAAGTATGGCTTTGAAGCAGCGGCAGCGCCTCCTGGCGATATACGAGAAGAGTCAAAATTTTGCCATACTTACAAATTCTCGTTATCGTTAACGTGATCGAATGGCGAATGAAACTCCTTGCACTAGGCACTTTTAAGTATAGTATTGAAGAAGCGCTAGCGGTTACAAAAGAGGTAAAGTTGCTTCAATGCTATACAAATTCTCACGTTTTTGATATCGTGATCTAATAATTAGTGACTAAAACTCGTTAGTAGTTAGTTAAATTAGTTATATTAATTTAGCCCATGCCAAATTTTATCTACATCACATTTTAATGTTTACAAAATACCAAACTAAAGTACTTACATACTATTTAATTAAGTTCAAAACAATGACCAATCTACTTTAAGTTTTATGACCAAACGCTCTTAACCCTGCAGACAGACGAGGTTTAAAACTGACTGCTTAGTAAGTAGGAAAGCTAAAGTTTTTTTACCACTAGTCCAAGTTTTTTAACACTTTTCAAAAGTATTTTTATTTTATTTATTTATTTATTTCATCTATCTATCTAATAAGTAGGTATTATATCCCAGGCATAGGTACCTTTTTTAAGTGCCCTTGTTACAAAATCAGTATGATTGCATTCTAAGTATTCAAGTCATCTAAGATATGTTTTGTTAATCTTAATAGTTCTAATGCTTCTTTAAAAGATTGGCTAACTAGTGGCAAATTGATAATGGTTCATCTAAAAGATATTTTCGCAAATAAAATAGTTTTTGGACATCCGTCAATGCACGGTAAACGCTACAACACCCTAACAAGAAAATGCCGTTTTCTAAACTAGCTCGTGCCGGGAATCGAATCTGTTTAGAAAGCGACGCTAGACTTTGCGTGCTTACTGAATGAAGGTCATCAAAATATTGTCTTGTTGGTCATTTATAAGTAAGTTCAGTTCACTACGTTCCCAAGTTAATAAAACTTTATACCTCCAAGAGCATACTGGATCAGCGGCTTGTGCGTTCTGGTTGTGATGTCTTAAGTTAGCAACTTTCTCAACAGTGGTTCACCGAATGGGTAAATTTATAGAAATTTATCGAGCTCCTCCGTCCGTGTCTCGGAAGGAACGTTATGGCGTTGTTCCCGTCTTTTGACGTACCATCTACTTGCATTGGGCCAGCGTGGTAGGCTATGGGCATTCTCAAGCCATTGGCACGCCACTGGTTATGACCTAATCTCCCTTATTGTTCGTGTAGAAAATGATGACCAAAGAAAAAATGTGGGTTCAGTTATGTTGCATTTGTAAGTTAAACTATCATCATAAGCATTAATGTTATTTAAAAGTAGACGATAAGACTACCTATTGTTCTTTTATAGAAATGGTTAAACTTGTGTGAATTAAAATATTTTTATGACCACTTATGAACAAAGATGAACGAAAAAGATGTAAATAGGTAAGTACCTAGAGAAATTCACATTTGTAGCGCTCGACGTGTGAAACTGTGAATTCATGTGTGACATAACACAGTTTAGCTATGTGTAAGTATTTTTTATTGAGCTGTAAAACAGTTGTTTCTCCCTGTTGATCTGCTGATAATGCTGTTGCGTTGGCAATAGAAATGAAATAAGCTACGAAACACTCAGCGTGTTAAGAGTATAAGACTCGTCTGGGAAAATAGAGCCCGAACCTATTCATGGAATTTTTGCCGTTTCATGTCGCAATACAAATCGCTTGGATTGTTGGATTTTGTCGTATAAGTTTACGCAACTGTTAAACTAGACACATACTTGCTCAGCGTATTTTGAAGAGGATACAAGCTTTAAGTAAGCACCATGAATATTTATTAAATACAGCATCTCCACCAAAACCTTAGCTAATCCCAATTTATATACACACGGTAGGTTCTAGTTCTAGGTGGGTAGATACATATACAATGAGTGATTATTTGATTGATTTATTGACGTTCTCACTTGCACAACAGCTCATGAGGAAATTGATCCAAAACCCACCACCCTGGCACGATGCGGGTTGGTGTCTTACAACAACAGGGCCCATGCAACGGCTTAACGTAGCCGAAGAATGGAATTTTGTCACTAAACATCAATTAAAGTCATCATCATCATCATCATCATCATCATCATCATCATCATCATCATCATCATCATCATCATCATCATCATCATCATCATCATCATCATCATCATCATCATCATCATCATCATCATCATCATCATCATCATTATCTCAGTCAAAAGTCGTCCACTGCTGGACAAAGGCCTCCCCCAAGGATCTCGACAACGACCGGTTTTGTGCTGCTAGCATCCCGCTAGAATTAAAGTAAACAAAATTAAATATTAATTTCTCGTCCTTGTCGGTGATGGACACCATTGAATACAAACATTGCGCAGTGCGACTTTTATTTTTTCCAACGGACAATGAATACATTTCATACATAAAGCGTAGGCATAAAGTGTTAGGCTAATATACTTAGTAGCAATATACAACTTTTCTTTGCGTTTTTCTGATTTCTGCAGCTTCCTCATTATCATTCTGAAGTAGGTAGGTATTTCAATTTATTAAATATCATTATAGAAAAATCTAAAAAACATTAATAGTCCTGATAACTAGTTATGATTAAATATATATTCAATTCAACTAATCAGTAAAAGGTTTCATACCTTCTTGGTATAAAGAAGGTATGAAACCTTTAAATAATTAGTTTGCGTTAATCCCCGTTTACTTTGTTAACTATGGAACGCGAATGTTTAAAAGTGTATAAAAGTAAAAGTTTTAAATTAAAATTAGATACAATTTAACAAACTTTTTTTATTCATAAAGTCATTAAATTATTTACACATGTTATGAGACAGAACGCTATCAAACATGAATGTTTAAAAAAACTTGTTACATATGTTAAATGTAAATAAAGGTGGTTCTATTATCTGTTATATTTCTCAAGATACCTAGTTATTACCTGCATCGACAATATTTTCATCTTTCAAAAGTGCACAACTTTTTTTTACAATTATTTTTTTCAAAAGGTAAGTATATTTTTTTTTAAAAGGTGGAATCCGCCTGGCCTTAGTACAACCTTGCACGCGAATCTTGGTCACAGATGTGCTAAATGGTTCATTTCCATTCCAGTACCTACAGTTTCCCACATGATCTGTAGGTCAGATCGTTTAGCCTGGCTCGACGCAGGAGCACCCACTGCACGATCACTGGAGGTGTAATAGCGTATTGTTTCCGCCTCCGCAACGCTAAATTGATAAATGAAAATGCTTCTAATATCTAGCTAGTGCCATTGTTTACAGTATTAATGTTCCAAGAGCCACTAATATGCCCAAATACGATCCAAATCATTGATTGCGAACTCGCGTTTTGTTTATGTCGCTCTACCAATGTAGAGCTACGATGTAATATATCTCATATTATGAGACATACTACGAGATATGATTGTGTTTGCTGGGGCCGTAGGTAATAACGTTTAAAAGTATTAAAAATAATGTACTTAGCTAAGTACATTATTTTTAAGCAGCCTCTGATAAGCTTATCAGAGGCTGCTTAACCTGACTCTCATGACTTTTGGACATTTTTGTTAAAATAAATACATACCTACTTGATACCTTACTTATCTATCTACAAAGTTAATAAACTTACCTATTTTATTAATACAAAAAGATTAAATTATAACTAAAGAAACCTGTAATAGGTAATAGGTCATATTGTTTAAAACTAAATATAAGTGAAAGTGCATAAGTATTAATTGTAATAAAGCCATTGGTTTCAATTATTATATAAAGTCAGAGAATAGTGTTATTTATTAAAAATACTTACAAAAAGATTTTGCTTAAAATTCGTTGGAACTTTTTGTAGATAAGTTTACTGAAGCTAGGCAATAACTTGATTCAAGCGTCGAAGTGTTATTTGCACAAAATTTTACCTTAACAGCTAAAGAAACACAAAGCCGGCTTGCTATATCTCAGCTGATGTTTACTACACGTTTGCTGCAAAACGATTCGTTCACAAGGTCGGTGATGTAATTGCCACTTTTAGCGCTCAAACACCACAAATCTATACTTACTACACTATGGTAGATAGACAAGTTGGTTTGGTTATTTTTGTATGACATCACAGCCGACTCGATCGTTAGCAACGTTGCCTTGATTTATAATAATGGACTGAAATACATATTTAAAGTAGGTAGGACACCTTATATTTCCGGGATTAATAGATGAAATTGGCCATGCTAAATTTGTAAGTAGGTAGTCTAGACGCTGTTAAAAAAATAGGGAGTATGAGGTAACTGATTTCAGTGATGTGATGGTTTGCTAAAAAGCTTGGGTAAAAATGCAGTTATAAGTGCAGGATAGTAATTAAAACTTTATATATTATTTAGATATAATTATACATATATATACATACAGTCATAACGGTTAACATTTTGGATCACAGATATTATTGGCAAAATCTAGGTACGGTTCTTTTGAACGGATTACCTACAGAAGGACTGCCTATCTCCAGAAAGAATCAGTGTGACATTAGACTAACTTAGGATTTATATATCATTATCATCAGCATATAAACGTTCCACTGCTGGGCACAGGCCTCCCACATGATCAGTAGCACGTGGGGCCATAACCCACCACGCTGGCCCAATACGGGTAGGTGGGTTTTAACGACTGCCATCTTACGACAACAACCGGGAACAACGGCTTAACGTGCCTTCCGAAGCACGGAGGAGCTCGAAATGTTTTTTAATTGGTCACCCATCAGGCGACCCGGCGGCATTGCGTAAGTTGCTTAGCGGGTAAGATCACAAGCCGAACACGCTAGCCGCTGCGCCATCGAGCTCCTCCTTAGGAGAATTTATATATACAGGTGCCTAGTGTGAGTTTTCTTTACTATCCGTATTCATTCGATCACTAACGAAAACGAAAATTAGTACCTATGTCATTGTAGCAGCGCCTCCTGGCGACATACGAGAAGAGTTAAAATTTTGCCATACAAATTCTCGTTTTCGTTAACGTGATCGAATGGCGAATGAAACTCGCACTAGGCACCCAGATCAATATAACAATACAAATATCAACAAATTTGACTAGTTTTGACTCTTATTCCATTGTATTAAGAGTTATAATGTTTACATGTTAATGCTCGTGGCTGTACTTGGAAAATCACAGGATGACTTTCAACTTCACCTTTTTCGGCACCAACGTTCGGTCAATTTTGTAGATGACCTAATTGAATGAATCGAATTACTTCATCCATTATTTAATTAAACAATAGCCTTGATCCTTTGACCGATCGATAGTGCTATTAGCTATAGTGCGAACATCTCATACAAAAACTAAAGTAGGTAGGTAGATAGGTAGGCTACCTATAGAATTATTATAGGTAGGAATGTTAATGCGCAGACTAAATTAACGTTTGGGTGCCTAGTTCAATTTAAAAAAGGAACCTGTATTTGCTTTTTAATTTTTTTTCCATATAAACCTAAATTGTCTTTAAAAGCATTTTAAACACGCGAATACCATATACAATAATAAATTACCCATTGTTTTGTCTTATATTAACCCAACCCAGATTTATTGCTTGTCCCCGTTGTTGCTGTTAGTGCCAACACATACTTATCTACATTTGATAGATATATTTATAGTTAATTCTACTTATGATTTTTGAAAAAGTATTTTCTTACCTCATAACAAATTTAGGAGAACAAATATAAATACACACTATAATAATCGAGGTCGCCACTCTAGGTAATAACCATAGACCTAGGATAAATCTATGGTAATAACATGGTAATGAATTGAAAAAAGGCAAAGTGTTGAAAAACTTCCACACTAGGTAGAGTATAGTGCACCTGACCCGGCTTGTCATGGGGTGCGTGCGGGTTCGAATCCCCCTCCTGGAATTTTTTCAACGCTGTCTTTTTCAATTTGTAATTTGTTCACAACAATATTTGCGTAAAATTATATGTAAATAATCATAAACATGATAACGGTAAAAATATGATAATAATCTGTGGTAATAACGCTTAAATTAAATATTATTTTCCAGGATCAACAAAGATGTCAGAGGAATCAGCGCAGGCAGCGCAGGAGACCGTGGAGCAGGTGACGAAGGAAGTAAAGGACATAAAGCTGGAGAACGGCGCGCCGGCAGCCAACGGAACGCCGCCCAAGGGCGAAGACAATGCCGTGCCCCTCAAGGTAACATGATACGGGAACACCAAAATACTGGTTTATTAAAAAAAAAAACATTTTGTGCCATCAAAAGCAGCGCCTGTGGAATTCTATTCTTTTGATACAAACTTACATTATAATTTAGCGCTAATTTGTCGTTGTGATTTTTAGGCGCCTGTGGAATTCTATTCTTTTGGTACAAACTTACATTATAATTTAGCGTCAATTTGTCGTTGTGATTTTTAGGCACGCTAAACTAAGTACTTTTCTTCGTACGTACTATTCTTTTTTATCTACCTATCTGTTACTTTGTTTCGTGAGACATATGTGACAGATATACACGTGAGAGATATAGATTTGGGATAAGCAGACATGCAGATTAATGATGGTTTCTCCATTACACCTGAAATAACATTTTTACGAGTAGGTTGGCTTAGACATCTACAAACTTTAATTAACTAGTTCATTTTTCACTATGCATAAACCTTGAACCAGTTTTAGCTTTTGACGTTAATAGCACAGTTAGCGTGTCCGAGTTGAAGGTGGGTAAAATGTAAAATGTACATACATATACGTCGCCTTCGTCTATGTTATGTCTCTATAGTCTTTACCCATTAAGCATTATGACTTCTACTAGAGTTCTATTAAATTTATGGCATCCAGCTACCGTCCGTGGCTTCGCTCGCGTTACGAGGTATATCACAAGCAAATCAACGAGATAAAAGTAGTAAATAGTGCTTGTGTGTGGCACATTCGGAAAGCCCAGCTATCTATGTGCAAAAAATAACTGCGATCCATTGCAATGTTCTGACCTGAAAGAAGGACTAAATAACATCCATTCGCATTTAGGTCCAATCCAAAGGAATTAAGATTTAGAAAAAAAATATCTTCCTAAATAAAATAATATCATCTTTATTATCATAATCAGCTTATAAAACGTCCCACTGCGGCTCAGGGTCCTCCCACATGAATAATAAGATTACGTGCAAATTGGCACATTTGAAGAAAAACATTTTAACGTAGGTATATAGGGTATGTTCCGATATACACTGCGAACACAGGTGTGACGTCAATTTAGTATACTGCGAAGCCGTTCCTTTATAGTTAGCTATACTGGTTACTGTTTTAAACGGAACGCAGTTTAGTATACTGTCATCCATGCTGTCATAAATGCTTTAAGGCTGTCAACAATGTCATCATTTCTGGCCACTGTTGATCACGTGATCAAAGCACTGAGAGCACCTTACAAAAATAGCCACGATTTATGACGTCATATATTTCCCTAGGATACTGCGGCAGTATACTGTCAGTCCATAACGAAACAAATTTCTCACCAGTAAGAGCACTGGATAGTGCTCGCAGTATATATCGGAACAACCATAATGTTTTATTGGCAAAAAATCTAATATCACATTATCAGCAAGTCACAGATCGCAAAACAGCAGCCCCCCAACCGTCTAACACTCTCGCTTTCGATTGCTTTGAAGGCGAGGCCCTCGCCTCGCTTTCAAATATAATATCGAATAATATCGAAAGCTATAACCTATAGCTTTCGATATTGCTTTCGAAATAACAAGATGATGCTTCCTCCTCGCCTCGCCTTCAAAGCGATCGAAAGCGAGAGAGTTAGGCGGTCGACCCCTAGGTGTAGGTTAGGTACTTCTATCTTACGTCAACAACGGCTTAACGTGCTTTTCGAAGCACGCAGAAGTTAGATATATTTTAATTTGTACACCCATCCGGTGATCCGGCATTATAAAATTACTTACCTTACTTACGCGCTAGCAGTTGCGTCATCGAGTTCCTTAGTAATAATAAAAATGTGCAACATCTTTTTCAGGACGCGTTCAAAACATTCTCCAAATTTGGAGATCCCAAATCAGACGGAAAACACATTACTCTGTCCCAGAGCGATAAATGGATGAAACAGGCGAAAGTGATAGACGGGAAGAAAATCACCACCACCGACACGGCGATCCACTTCAAGAAACTCAAGTTGGTGAAGGTGGGGATCGAGGACTACCAGAAGTTCCTCGACGAGCTGGCGAAGAGCAAAAAGGTGGAATTAGAAGACATTAAGAAGAAGCTGACCACTTGTGGGCAACCGGGAGTGTCGAGTAATGTAAGTGTAAAGTTAAATAAGGCGTTATAGTTAAAAGTGGCCGTTTTTAGCTGTAACGTCTTATTTAACTAAACCATAACATGTCAGATGTTCATTAGGTGACGTAAAAATGCTAAATTACTTCATTCAAATAGTTTGTTGAACATAATTTGATTTTCTATCTCTAATTACTAGATATGTTTTTTTTTCATTGGCGGCGCTAGTGTGCGGCCTAAACGCTCTTAGACACAATAGAATTTTAATTGTTATCGGCCACCGGAATGGCTATATTATAGAGCTGTCGGAACACAATATGCTAACGTTTTCCTAATATTGTTGTTATGGCAACCTTGACGGGATGCGTGGCAGACGGGCTTAAAACAAGCCCAATCAGTAATCAAACTGAGTACATGATGTATGATGATAAACATGACTCGGGTGGGACTTGAACTCACAATTCGAGTGACGGCTTTTATTTTAGGATTTAAGTCAACATAACTCTTATCTGTTTTGCTAATTATGCACACAGTGGAAAAAACGAGCGAGTCATAAGCTTACTAGAGCCGAGAATCGAACATGAAAAATCGAAATGAATTTCTGTTAGACTTGCATCGAAGAAAATAGGTCACATTTCGAGTTACTAAGTATTTATTTAATTTATTACAGATTAACAGATTACGAGTATAATTACAAAACACTAGGTTTGATGCTCAGTTGTTGTACCTCTAAGCGAAAAAAAATGCAGTTTTTCTTAACTTTAAATTAAGAACATAGTATTTTTAAAACAAATGTTCCTCAATCTAATAGTTTCTAATAGTTACTTGCCCATGTCGACCTTTTTGATTGCTCACCTCTATTCTTAAATTCCTAATCCAATGTTTTCCAATCAGGTGAAGAAGTCACCAGCTGCTGCGGCGGCCGTAGACCGGCTCACAGATACCAGCAAATACACCGGTTCCCATAAACAACGCTTCGACGAGACCGGCAAAGGCAAAGGCATCGCCGGCAGAAAGGATATCGCGGACGGCTCCGGCTACGTCAGCGGGTACCAACACAAAGATAGCTACAACAAAACCCATTAGTCGGTAACCTATTTTATACTGTGTCCTGCCCAGTCGGACAATGAGAATGTAGACGAGTCCATTAAATACCGCATCCTTTTAATCACTGGCTTTAAGGTTTAATTATATCTACCTATGTTATGTTACGATATCTTACTTAACTATGACATAAAAGGAAGTCATGTCCTACGTATTAGAGCAGATAATGTCAAGCAAAATCTGCGCTACTGATAGTTACTACTCTATGAGCAGTGCCAAGTAACTATACCCAACTGTAGATGTGGTACACCGCATATTTTACCTATTTTGTAACCAATAACAAAATGGCGGCAATATCTTCGTATTGCTTTAAATCTAAGTAGGTTAAAAAATATTCAAATATGACCTTTTTGCTCTGCTGATGTCAACCAGCCTCGTACCTACCTTTGATACAAAAAATTGCGCTTGCGCTGCTAGTACGTAGGTACCTAGTACGTAGCACATTAAAACATTGCACTTAAAGCTGCAGATAATAAAACATGCTTTGCACAAAAGTAACATTGTGACTTGGATGACTCGTCCTGCCTTCTTATTTACCGATCACGCATATTATTTGAAATCTTATGATCCACTTTATAGTGAGAACCATTCCATTTTTATCGTAGTATTGAGTAAACGATATTGCTACACGTACAAGATAAATGCAATATCAATTTTTTTATAACAATTAAAATGGCAAAATCTGGTGAATATCCTTAGTTTAATTTGATGATCTGAAGATACTGTTATAATACGATATGCATATTTTATGCATACAACTACCGAAAACTACTCTTACAATCACGAATTACATTGTGTAAAATTAAAAAAAAGCTTGTATGGGCCCTTGTCCTGTAAATATATTTTGAAACTATTTTTGTATCTTAGTAATTACAAATAAGATATTTTTAAAACATCATCTTTATAGTAGTGATTCTATTAAGAATTTTGTAATAATTTATCTACTTAGATATTGGTATAGATTTTTTATTTTATTAAGTTTTCTGCCGATTATCCAATGTAGTCACAAAACAGTTGTGTATACCTTTTAGTTCTAATGTCTTATTTCAATAACATAATATTTATACAACTTTTCAAACTTAATTCTACAATCCTTAATGAAATCGTAATTGTAATACTACATATAAATTTATCTAAATATGGCTTTGTAATTTGTGCTGTGACGACATTCCTTCTTCCAATTTACTACTTTAGATAAAGATCCATAATATATGGTATTATGGACCTTTATAAGTAGTAAACACAAAGTAAACCACCTTGTATACGTCGAATAAACGCACAGTGGGAGGTTTCTTTAAAGAACTAAGCCACAAATGTAAAAAATACATCACTGTGTCAAAAAAAAAAATGCCTAATATGACTTTTGATGTCTAGTCGTCCGTAGTATATCATGGTAAAGTATTTAATACTAGGCTATGTATAATATTACTGTGACTGTAGTAAATTCGCCAGTCGATTTCCTACAGCCAGCCACTCGCGGTCGCGTAGGTTTAGAAACCCCGTGTTTAGTGGGTAGGTATGTCCCTCCCTTTTGTCCCCTGGATACTATTTTCTGAAGGTCCTGACAGGGAAGAGGGACAGAAGAATTGCCCCCATATCTATCTATCTATAATTATAATACTTTATATAATTAATGACTTTATACGGAAGCAGGTACTCGTGTTTATTTTACATATTATTAAAGCCTGACGTTTCATAGGTTGGTCACATGTGTTGCCTGGGGTGCCTAGTGCGATTTTCATTCGCTATTCGATCACGTTAACGAAAACGAGAATTTGTAATTTTGTATGGCAAAATTGTAACTCTCCTCGTATGTCGCCAGGGGGCGACACCTAGGCAGTGCCTAGTGTGTTTTGTTTACTATACGTTTACGAAAACGAAATTTATTGGAGCAGCGCCTCCTGGCGACATACGAGAAGAGTTAACATTTTGCCATACAAATTCTCGTTTTCGTTAACGTTATCGAATGGCGAATGAAACTCGCAATAGGCAACCTGCTGCGTTTGCATAATAATACCTTTTATGCATGTTAGAAATAAATCACTTAGTAAGTCATCAACATCCCAGTCTCTACGAATACGCTTGCTGCTGCAAACGGTTGGAAACGACAGGCTAAAATTAAACGTACAATAAACCCGGGTAAGTAGATCCGAGTAATATTATTTAATTTTGACGTGTAAGTACCTACATACTGTTCACGTAAACTTTAATCAACAATGCATTTTATTTTATTTTACGCACACGTTGTTACTTTTACACTCACCAAGCCATCTTATGGGTATCATATTATGGATTTGCCAAAAAATGTACAAATACAAATTTTTAAGTTTATGAGGGCGATATTAACATTGTCCCTTTCGACTTAACAACACTATGGTTTTATTTTTTAACGTTATAAATATGTACATATTTATGTTGAGTGTTAAGTTGAAATAATTTATATTACACTGTTTTTTGTTAAACATTAAAGTGTCATATTAATAGTTATGTAAGATGCACTGTGCTTTATTTAAACTTTAAACGGTTCTCAATACAAATAGTTATTAGGTATGTAATTAACTAATAAAAAATCTTTCAACTCAATATTCTTTTGTTTTATTAAAAAAATATGTTATCTTTACATAATATGTCAACACTACAGTTGACATGAAATACGGAAATACTAACACCCGTTCGCACTTAACTGGTAAATCGCCTAAGTCGTTGCCTAACTACTACCCGGTCAAGTTAAGTCGGCATTCAGATGCCTCACACACAACACTCAGGTGTTAGCGACGTTATCGAGCCAGGTGCCGAGTTAACTTGACCAGGTAGTAGTTAAGCCAAGACTTAGGCGATTCATAAGTTTAGTGCAAACGGGTGTAAGAAGAATAAGTACTAGGTACTTCATCATCATCACCAGCGCATAATGTCCCCACTGCTGGCGCACGAGCCTCCCATATTCCCAGTGCGGGTTGGGGTTGTTAACGACTGCTAATGCAGCCACGACCAACGGCTTTACGTGCCTTCCGAAGCACGGACAAGCTTTAGATGATACATTTTTTGCCACCCATCAGTTGACCGGCCTTTGCGAAAGTTGCTTAACGTCAGCAATCGCAGACCGGGCGCGTTAACCACTGCGCCATCGCGCTCCTAGTACCTCATGCCTGCTATTAATTATTGATTTAAAACATGATTTAGGTTAAAATAATAAAAATACCAGTAATATTTGTAGGTACCATTTATTTGACTTATAACTAAAATACATGTTTAAGCCCTAATATTCATGAAAAAAACATTAACACTACATATAAATTTACACGCACCGCACCATATAACGCTCATGTAAGTCTTTGTTACACAGAATATTTCAATAATGTAATTTCGACTATACAAGTGTAATATCACATTAAAACAAGAAAAAATATAATAATGACTAACCTTTACTTAATTGTATTAATTTGTTTCCATAGTACCTAAATGTCGAATGGTGAACCAACTTCCGAATAAGAGCTTTATGGTACCCACTCTGTCTGTGTAAGTGTAATGATTTTTAAAATCCAATCAAGGTATAATATACATCGCACGATTGGAGACACTCTCAAAACGGTAATATCACTACCACTAATAACATTTATATACGGTCTTTAAGGGTGAGCGTCATCAACGAACGAAAACGTTTAATTAATTCTTTGACACTCGGTGCTATTACGTTATTATAACAGACAGCTCACATTGCTCATTCTTTAAAACTTGGGCAAAATGTGTCTAGCCGTTATGACATCATCGATAACTCTATTTGATACGACTCCGTGAGCAGTTTCTTTAATTTTTATCGATGTGTTGGGCAAGCTTGAGCGCTTCAAACGTGTCTCGGACCGCACGGTAAAAAAGGGGTGGGTCAGCAGTCTATATATCGTGTTCGCCACAGCTTAGTCGTCAATAAATAACATAGATATATATTTAAATTTGATTGGATGCCAGCTAGGTAACAGGTGGTCTGTATTCAATTGCTGCTAAAGGCTAAAACCAGTTGCTGACTCTTATTTTTAATGAATAACCCTTTAACAGGCAGAACATGTTTGTATATTTCATTGGATTTCAATCTTATCTCAATCGCATAAAGTTTAAAATGTGGTGGGAATATACATCCCACAGACTGTTAAAGAGTTAAAGGAAAAAAATGTCAATCTCTAGTTCCTGTCGAACACTGATGCCACTGCCCTACGCTCCGTTTAATAGAAAGCGAAACATATGCTAGTCGAGCGTCAGAGATGACCAACATTTCTACCGGACGGCGCAAGTGAGTATAGGACAGGAGAGCTTGTAAATAATACAGCGGCACTGACATCTAGTCTCAGTAGGGCCATATTTCTTTTAAATTAGTTCTATATGATATCATTACACAACAGATGAATGAATAAGAATCACACATACATAATTATTTATATATACGACGTCTCTTCACCGCACATATCCGTTTCAATGAAAACTAAACCTTATGTAATCTTTACTTAAGATTGTATTTGAATAAATGGTCAATATTATCATAAAGTAAAGGCTAGTCACTTTAATTGAAACAAAATAAAAACGATAAAATGAAATTCCAGTCAAGTCTATATACGATCACAGTGGTGGCTTATGACATGAATCAAATTGTTTTATCAAATGTTTTTTCGTTTAAACAGAAGACAGGTAAAACAGCCGTGAAGAAAAAATAACAACAGTAATTTGGTAATCTTCTGATGAAAATCGTGTCCCCATTTTTAGGACAATAATTCTCTTAATTACCATTTATTAATCTTAGTTGCTCTCAAACAAAGATTCATGAATTGTACTTATGAATTTAAATTTTATTAACATGCCGAGTGCCAATAAAATATTAACGGAAACGGTTAGGTATCCTAGGCACGAGACTTACGAATCAGCTCGTGACCAAAGCCAATGCAACTCGTCCCAAATTTTTAGCAAACATAAAATACAGTTTATAAGAAAATACAATTTAAGAACGTTCAAGCCCAATTTCTCAAATAAAATACGGAGCGCCCTAACAGTTATCTAACAAAAAAATTGCAAAGACGCATCTGAAAATTTGAAGTGAAAATAATATAACTCTAGCACGCTATTGGTTATAACAAATGTCAAGAGTAAATTCGACACTTTCGTTAGGATATAATATTTTTAAAAAGTGCGTTCCAAAACCATAAACATTTCAGTATTGCGACTCAAATGTTTATTATCATATCTGTATATGATTTAAATAAAATAAAGATAATGAGTATTTAATTTTGAAGGTTAATAAATAGAAAAAATAAACCTCAAATTGTAAAATATTAAACATAGAAAATGGCAAGCATTTTCGTTGAAATGTTCCATCTCTATTAAAATACAATGATAAGTGTAATCATCGCTACATTTTTATAATACAAGATTACAATAATAATAACATCAAAAATACAAAATTAAATATTTTCACAAGGTGTTTTTCATGCATTTATAATTTATGAAAGCGCTTCTATCACGCAGAAAATTTTATGGCATTGCCTTAAAACTTAGAATAATCAAACAAGTGTATAAAACTCTGCCCTTTATCCAAAACGTGAATTTAACTTGAACTTGAAAAAAACTAACGCTGTATCACTATTATTAATAAAGGCAGATATATACAGCACCAGTTTTTATCCAGCTTTAGCTTAAGACCTTGTTTTGGATAAATAGGATTAATACTACCAAAAATTTTACCTAATTTGGAAACAAACAGAGGCCACACGTGCAAATCATTTAAATTAATTCGATTATATAAAAAGAGGTTCTAGGACAACGTTTTTTTATACTAATTTTGATTTTGCGTAGAAACGGTTTTTTCACAGAATTTCACAGAATTCACAGAATTTTCCACATACTTTTTTATTATTGAATATCCGCAATGAGTTAGGCAGATGATTATGTACTTAAAAAATAACAGGTATGTGAACATGATATCAGTAGATATTAATAATGTTTAATAACAACGTACGTAAGAGCAACGCTACTTAACGATAAGATACGGTACCTCTAGCTGGAAATTGCTTTCAATACATTTACGTGTACCTATATACAAGTCGAAATATACTTTTTAATGTTTCATACATGCTTAGTTGTTACGGCATACTTCAATGATAATGGGAATGACGTAATGCATAATGTGTAGCGGACCTTCTCTATCATCAACCAGTTATTTTAATTATGCTAAACCAGTAAAATATTTTGAGGTCATTCTACACATCGTCAGAATCAGTCGAAATAGTATTGGTATTTTTACCCACTAGATAAGATGAAATTTGGATGAAGTCCTGACCATATTATTTTAATTTACTGGTTTGGCTTTTCGGTATTTTTTCGTTTTATAGAGATAAGGTAGACTAAATAAAATCTTTTGTTGGCAAATGCTAATGGTTAGCTTATTTTTATTGTATTCAAAATTCAGCGACAGGAAAGATTATGCCGAATTTCTGCTATTAGATTTCATTAAAAAGCATCCTTGTAATATTTAAATTATTTTCCTATCTCAAATTATTATAGTGTGGCAATATCAATACAAAATTTGAATCTGAATACAAAATTTAATGTAATGCGATTCACAAAAATGAAATTTTAAGAGAATTAGAGAAAATACAAAAGATCTACAAGAAATTGAAAAAATAACTGTTTTTAGTAGAATTACTTAATATGCCTAGAAAAGACTTCTAGCTGTGATGCCAGGTCCATTACCAACAACTGCTCTTTCTATGGATATGGTATTCATAAGATGAAGCGACAGAGACTCCGTGATGTTAGTAGTAACATTTTAAATTGTGGCAGCTTATATTATCTCGATAACATGACATCTTTTGTTTTATTATTTAATAATCGAGACCGATAGTGGGATAGATATATTTGATAGTTATTATAATAAATAGCAGCCGTGACTTAAAAAAATCGATGACTAGACATGGCATGTTACCTCCTTTGAAACACCTCAAAATGGCCGCAAAACTCTGTGTGCATTTGAAGAACAGCTCTAGTGGAACTTGATTTGAATATGCATGCCTGGTCTCTGACTACGCTTTTTGGGTGGATACAGTCTTGTATTAATTTATTTTATAAAAACACTCAAAAACTTTTCTTGAACAAACTAAAGTGGCTACTTTTCTGTATGTGTGCATTGACTCTAACAATTAACATGTACGATTTACGTCACCTCCAACTAATATTGTTACCTACAAACGGTTGAAAAGCTATTTAATTGAAATTAGTGTTATCAAAGTAAAGGGTCATTACTATGATTAGTAGGTATATTGTTATTGTTTTAATAGTTAGTTTATAATTATTTTGATGCATGAAGCTGTAGTTTTGTTTGTTTTTGCAAATATTTATTAAGCTGATCGACAACTCAAAATGAAAATGTATATAACTAAAACCGGATGGAAAGGTTGTATCAAACGATTAATCAAAATATGGAGATATTATTTTATTAAACATAGTATATTTACTATGTTGTCGCCAGGCAACTTAAAACTATGAATATACCTATCATAGTGGCCGCGGATCTATACATTCTGATAATAATTATAATATTTGAAACTACTAACTCGCCATTATTATCGATATCATATCATTTAAACTATACACTCGTTTAGTATAAAACCAAACTGTAATAACGCTAGTTATAATATGGAATTGAGAAATTAACATTTCCTAGTCAATCATACAAATTTTATCACAAATCTATGTCTCTCTACATGGGGCCTTCGATATAACTTACTTTCATAGCGAAGTAGTATACCGCTCTGCTGGCGAGTAGGAATGCGAACAAGAATGCTCCGACGTACGCGACGTAGACCCCGCCCCCGTGGGCTTTGGCTGCGGAGAGAGTTCCCAGAGTGACGCCCAGTGCGATGGCCAGTACCACGAGTGCAAGCAAGGCGAACTTGATGCCGCGGACGCGCGCCATACGCCCGCCCACCGACGACACCTTACGGCAGTGAGGGCAGCGCACTGGCGCATTCTTCAACATTTGATACTGAAACCCCAAAATATTACATTTAATGATATTTCCCACTTTTTTATGCTACTGAGCCGTCTGTATAGCAAGTGATGCCATCAGTTTCTATACTCCAGTCTTCTCTGATTCTATGTGTATTCTATATTTTTTGTCAACAATCCTTTCCTTCCGTATTAGGTCGTTATTGGAGAGGATAATTGACAGCCTATCTTCGTAGTTTTTGCTTATACTAGCGTGTCGCCCATCCATGAAGTTCCCGGTCCATATGCCAGTGCTTCTTAGCTTGAATCATTGTTCAGTAGCTTTTCTCTTTATTTCTTTCTCTTTTTATTTATTTTAAAATGTAACTAATGTGATAGATTCTATGACACATAAAGAAATTAATAATATAATAGCGACTATATCGGCTCGTGCGCTTTGACCCCTATAGAAAGCTAAAGGTCACCCGTTAATTAACATCACTCCAACAGCAGATATTTGTTCATGCAGACCCTTTACAACGTAATCAGCTGGTAGGAACATTAATGGCTGTCTTCGACATACATTACGTCGTTAGCAGGCGTCACCACAATAGTAGCGGCAACGCGCTACGCAATGTATAGAAAAGGTAGCCATTGAAGAGCGAAAGGTAATTCAATTATCTTAATAGGCCCACTTATATTGATTTAGGATGGAATTATGTTTTTGGTATCTCTAAACTTTTGAATTTCCATGCATAGTTTTTATTTTAGTGGGAATAGATTAGAAATAAATGTTAATAACGAACACATTGATATGAATCATTATTGGTGTGTCATCCATCACCGTCATATAAAATTAATCAAAATCTGTAACATTTCGAATTAGAATTTAAATAAAAACATATTTCTTGCGTCACTAATGAAGCTCTTGATAAGAATTGTGAGTCATAGTTAACACATGCAATTGTTTAAATGAATTCATTGTTCAAAATATATAAAGGAGAATGTCTTAAACCTATAATGGGCATGACAAGTAAGTTTTTTCATTAAAGAAGAAAAATATAAGTTAACATTATAGTGTCCAGCATATTAACAGTCTGATAAAAGGTTGCATTTGACCACAGAATACGTGACCAATAGTCTGTGTCGATGTCTACATGGTCTGTCTTGGATTTAAGATAATATGTTACTTAAAAGGAATTGTTCCTCCTTAATGAAAAATCGGAATCAAAAATATAAAGGTTATTTTCGAATTTGGTGAGGTAGATAACTAGTTTATGCAGACAGCTTTTGAAAAACCTGTGAACACATCATCATCATCAGCCTATACTAGTCCACTGTTGGACATGGGCCGGTGCCCATGTCCAGCAGTGGACTAGACTAGAACTGTATTCACCGGAATACAGTCCTTAACAAAGTCTTTTTGAGTAGTCAGTAAGCAACTGACCAGAAAGGTATCCTGACAGTGTGCACAGATGACCCGGCGCATGCCAGGCAGCGTCGGCACGGGCGGCGTGACGGGCGATGGGGCGAGGTTGATGATCCGTTTGCAGTTGGCGCGCGGGCACGCGATGCGCTGCGACGACGACTTGCAGATCAACAGGCAGTTGCATGGGCAGCGCACATACTTCTTCCCCGGCGGAGCATTCCTTATTGGCTGTTGAGCAGAACAAGTTCCTAAATTGAGTAAAAAAATAATGACATTTTTAATATTGAAGAGTAGGCTAACAACTTCGCTCTAATTGTATAGCAGTAGCAGAGTCCACATGCCAAATCAGCTAGTGGAGCAGGGTTATTACTACTAGCTTTACATTAACTTTGAAAATATTCAGGTGTGTAGCTACCACCGTATCAGCCGTATCAATAATATGGGGCCCCCGGGCTACAGAGGCCCCGAACGTCTGTTAGCAAAAAATCGTAAATTATGTTAGCCACAATATCAGAATGTCAGAAGGGTGCAGGTTCAAATCCTGATCGTGGAAATTTTTTCGACATTTGTGTTTTTGTAATTTGTTCGCAACAAAATTTACATTTAAAATTATTTGAACATTTATAAATAGCTTGCTTATTTCTTAACTGATCTTTAATATTTGTAAAAATATTATGATTGGATGTTAGTGACGGTAGTTGTTGACATTGAATGGGCGCCTTTGGCTTTCAAAGTAAAAAGTATTGAATAATTTTGGCGGGCTGGTTAGAACCACAATAGCTCAATTGGAAGAGCACCTGACCCGGAATGTCAGAATGGTGCAGGTTCAAATCCTGCTTGTGGAAATCTTTTCAACATTTGTGTTTTTGTAATTTGTTCGCAATAAAATTTGCGTTTAAAATTATTTGAACATTCACTATATATTTAATTTGGGCCCCCAATAAATTTTCATACAGGGCCCGTCAATGGCAAGCTACCCCACTGAAAATATTGCTTAATTATTGCTGTTTGCAATTTCAAAAGCAAGTTACAGTGCCATTAAGTTCCACCATACCATAATAAATATGCAATAAAACTTACACTGTCATTCCTTTAATTTCTTTGAATTATATAGCTTTAGTGATAGTTATCTTATGAGTACATACAATATTAATAGTATGCAGTAAAAAATAAACATCTTGTAAACACCACTAGTGTTTGCAGTGTAATCATTCTAGCCTCAATATGAGAGATAACAAACCTAATTATTGAAGAAATGGTTCTTTGTATAGACATAATCTTTATATTTATAACCAAGCTACATTTTAGTATCTTAAATTGTGAAAAAATATATACTGTATAATTTACTTGCTAAATAAAAAAGCGAGGAATTCAATCAACAGATAATAAAGAACAAAGGATTCATCTAAAAGATTAAGAAACAGTAACATTATTATTCATTTTGTTAAATTATGAATGTATTATTATATATTATAATGGTAAATGGTGACGGCTTAAGCTACTTAGTTACTGGTTTTTAAATTTTATTGCCTTTTGATTTAAAAATGCATAAGTAGCTATGCACAGATATTTTAAAGTAAATTTATATGAAGATACTTTAAAGAAGTTCACAATTTTATTGTCAGGTAGTAAGTATTGTGTTGTTTTCAATAACATACTCAATAATATATTTATAAAAGATTTACTATGACGTTGTAGTAGGCATACACACTTACTGTAGCTTCATTACATTCAGGGCACTTTACAACATGTTGTTCTCTCTTCCCAGAGATGTCTATCATAGCCTGGCACACTCGACATGTCACCATGGGCGTCCCTACTCGCAGGTACGGTGGAGGCAACTCATCGGGCCCAATTGGAGATATTGTGCTGACATTCACCTCCTCTGTTGAAGAACAATTAAACATACGTGATTTTAATCAATCAATACATAATAATGTAGCCGGTCTGCTCATGTAACGGCAGACCGGCTGCATAGTTAGTTACACAACATTAAGATTCTATCAAGCAGTTCATGAAAGACAAAACACATTTGTTTAGCAACAAAATAACACAAATCGGTTTTGGTTGAATCATCAGCTGTCATAACAGAATCATTGTTTCCTTACCATCTCTCAGCAAAGGCTGATTTTCATTTTGTCCGTCTCCCATTATAAACACAAATAAAATTTATAAACCACACTTAGCAATACTTTTGATGTGTAAGAGGATTTTTTTGTTGAATAAAATTAATTCCTGTTATAGGTACCTATTCCGTCATCCAACTAATAGGGCGAATATGACAGTTGAAAACCGATTACTCAAACTTACTATTTACGGAATTAATCGGTTTTAGATTTGTTTTGTCAATAATTTCATCACCACATATTTTCAGTAGATTATGATACCATGTAAGTGTTTACGTGTATTTTTATTAAAACAATGTTACCTTAAGCTATTATTTTACTTTCAAAACAAAACAAAACGTTAATAAAACGATGAATTTATAGAAGTTGAGCTAGCAGTGGACAAAACATAATGGTACTGGAATGCACCCCCCCACGTGAAAGTGACATTTGCTGTCAGTGTCAATATTGTCAATTGTCAATTCCATTTCCCAAATATTCGCATGCTCCTTTTTAAAGAGGTTTAAGAGGAAATTAATGGATAACTAAGATCTTTGTTATTTTTTACAATATGGAAAGTAAAGTACATAGAGTGCGTTATTACAATCCAAAACCTGAGTCGATAAATTGTGTTTCGTACAATAAAATCAGTAAACACATTGCAGTTGCGAGGTTAGTTAAGTGTTTAACGTTTATTTAATTCCTCTTCTATAAGCCCTTGGTATTCATTCATAAATATCTACTGAAAATACTCATTAACTTAAGGGCTTCACTTGTTACAGGGCTGACGCATCAATTGAAATATGGGATTTAAGTTATGCTCCATACTTAATAAAGTTTATACCTGGTGTAGTGAATGGCTCTGTGGAGGCGCTTGGTTGGGTCAGTGAACGGTTGCTGTCGACCGGCCTCGGCGGCGCTTTAGTCGAATGGGATCTCAACAAATTGAGTGTTAAAACTACAGTCCTCCTCACTGGTTATGCTGCTTGGTGTCTTGATGTAAACTCATTTAATACTTTAGTAGCAGTGGGCACAGAACAAGGCTATGTAAATCTTTACAGTGTCGAAAATGACGAAATTGTATACAAAAAATTATTTGACAAGCAAGAAGGCAGGATAATGTGTTGCAAATTTGATAAGACTGGCAACATTCTTGTTACAGGTGATCACTTAATCAATTTTATTCATATACTTAATACTTTTAATAACATTACTAAAAATATGAATAAATAAAGTAAAACTTTAATAATATGACCTAAATGTATTTCTTATTCTAATTTTAGGTTCAATTGACACTATAAGAGTATGGAATGTAGAAACAGGACATGCCACATGCCGAATGTTGGCTAGTCGCCGTGGAAAAGAAACTATTGTGTGGAGTCTGGCCGTACTTTCTGATAACATAGTTGCATCGGGTGACAGTCATGGGAGGCTCACGTTTTGGGACAGAACACTTGGAGAACAGGTATACTAATATTATTGGTGGTACAAACTTGGATTTTGTGATATAAATAGTTATGAAACTACTTGTTAAACTTTTGCCAATCTGAGTGGCTATTATCAATGGTCTCATAATCACACTCCAGGCTAGCACTTTGACCAACTGTCATAAAGTATTAATAATTTCCTGACATGATTTTTAAGAGTGGTGTTCTAATTTATTATGTTGTTATTGCAAAAAACATATCAACTTTTGTGTAACAGACTTTTTTATTATTTTTTAATAAATATAATCAAATTAATTAATTTAATCAGCTATATTTTAATTAGTTTAGTAATATAGAGACCACTGGTGACCCTCGAGCTGGCGCGTATTTTGGCCAACGTTTAAGTTTGGTCATTCAAAGAGGCAACGCCGCCAGCGTCCTGGGCACTCTCCCGCTTGGCAGCGATTTGGAGTCCCTTTTTTATTTGTAAAAATTATGTGTATATTTTTATTTCTATTTCCTTTTTTTTTAAATTATGTTGTAAATAAATATAATTGTAATGTAAATGTTATAAATTGAAATAATTAGTTTAGTTAGTAATTAATTAATTAATTTGACCTCTTCACTCTACCACATACACCTATGATCTCAGTAAATTTTAAAATGTAAAATAAAAGAATTAAACTAGATAGTCACTCACTCACTCATTCTTCATTTTCTGTTTTTCAGATTGAGTCATACACAACTCACAAAGCAGACATATTATCAATAGTAGTGTCCGAAGATGAGAAAAGTTTGTATTGCAGTGGGGTTGATCCGGTCATAATGAACTTCATCAAAGTCACCAACGGTACCAACAAACAGTCTTCATTGCAATGGGTTAAGCATGTTCAACGACACATACATGAACATGATGTTAGGTAATAAATAAGTTTACTGATTATGTTTCCTGCAGGAATATAATATGTTCTTTTGAAACGAATGCCTAAAAGCTAGTTTGTTCATTCAATTATATACATAACCAATTTTTGATTATAAAATATAGTGACTTCAAAATATTAAAATAGTTCAACATGAAGTAGGACATAGAACTCTTTGAGCCACAATGACATTGGCCTAAGCGGTCAAAGCATTGGCCAACCCCTTATAGAGGATGGCATAAAAGAAAAATATTATAATACAAATTAACTTTGGAAAAACTGTGATGCTATCTATCATAGTATGAAGAAGAATGATCAAGGTTATAATTTTTATTTATATTTAAAACTTAATTTCAGGGCTCTCGTTTTGAATGACGATAGGCTAGTGTCAGTTGGAGCAGATGGCTACCTCACACTCTCTAGTTATCCTCCTAAATGGGTCATGAGGATCCCACCAATGATCCCAGCACCAAGGTCATCAGTATGTGTCAAAAAGAAATTGCTTCTGTTAAGGTAACCTTGATTTAAATGTTTTACTTCTATTTATTTTACTCAAAGGAGGCCATATTGAAACTTAAGGCATCAATATTGCTGCATGCAAAAATCTATATATTTAGCAATCTTCCATTTATTATGATAAAACATTTTGAAGACGGTTATATCAATTAGTTAAATAAAAACACTATAATTTTATATTCTTTCATATTTAGTTGTTTAGCTTAAAAAAAGTCTCCTTTAAACATTCTGTAATATCAAAAAGTTAACTATTTTCATTCCGTGCGGCATTTGGTATTCCTTTATTGTACATAAAGGAATATTGAAATGACGCATTTTGATTTGTCACTAACCAAGCCACTCTTGGAGAGGCCTATGTCCAGCAGTGGATGTGTGATGTGATGTGTGATGTAGTGTGATGATGATGATGAAGCCACTATAACATTGGCATTAGTATGGCATACATCCTATCACGGTCATTATTTTGGCAAACCTTTAATCATGAACAATATTTTTTTATTCCAGATATAGCAATCATATAGAAGTATGGAAACTAGGTTCCTATGCAAGTGAAAATGGAAAGGTGGTTTTTAACAGTTCTAGTACAAATCACAGTAATGGAAACACTGAAAATAGGACAGAAGCACAAATAGAGCAGGATACTGCAATAGAAATCTTGGACAAAGCTAACAATGAGTTTAAAGCAAAGAAGAGTTTGAAAATAACTGATAACCCAGTGAAGCTGGTTGCGGTGCAGACCAAAGGCAACAAACAGATCAAATGCTGTGAGCTCTCTCCCAGTGGCGAGTTTATTTTATACTCTACAGACAGTGCTATTAGAATGCTGAAACTCGATACGGTAAGTTTACAAAATATTATCTTCTCTTTCATACTATACTAGAACTTTTCCCGCGACTTCGTCCACGTGGATTTTGTCGTACAAAATTCAATAATAAAACAATAGAAACGTTATAGAACCTTTTTTTTTAAATCAAATTAAAATATAGCCTTTGTTACCTCTTTATCAGCAAGGAATGTAGCTTTCTATCAGTGAAAGAATCATTGGGATTGGACAAGTAATACTAGAGATTATCTCCTCAACAAACAAACTAATCACAAACTTTACATCTTTCTTAATAGTATTGATTGTTAATTTCCATTCACAATACTATATTATATTTTGATTGTATGTCCATAATGTATAACAATTGTTAAATCAATTGTTAGATACCAAAAATAACCGTATGAAAAATAACACTTGAAAAAACACTTGCATATTTACCCTCGTCTTATTTTTGTGTTACTTTGAAGGTGTCTAGTGCGAGTTTTATTCGCCAATCGATCATGTTAACGAAAACGTAACTTTGTGTTGCAGTAAAGCAGCGCCTTTTGGTGGGAAGCGAAGAGAGTTAAAATTCTGCCACATAAATTCTCGTTTTCGTTAACGTGATCGAATAGCGAATGGAACTCACAATAAGCACCCTGGTTTATGTAAATATTCTTTCCATCAGGTGTGCCATACTATTGTATGGCACACCTGATGGAAAGAATATTGAAAGAATATATATAAGGTATTCCTTCCTATACAGTAATGAAATTTACAAAAAAAATATATCTTGTTACCTTATTATGCCATTAACATTTAACCATTTACCATTTACCATAGGACGATGATCAGTCCAACACGTCGTTATCGAAGCTACCCGTGACTGGTGTACCCGCCTCCTGTGACCGGCTCGCATTCTCCGCGGATTCACGGCTGGCGGCGGCGCACTGCGCGGGAAGCCTGCTCGTACTACAGCTTGACCCCAGCGCCGGCGCATCGGCAGTGCAAACCATACCCATTGACAAATGTAAGCGGGTACACTCACTTTGATACTATACCGGTACGGTACCAGTTCTGTCCCAAGGTTTCTCCGCGAACCTGCCCCCAACCGCCTAACACTCTCGCTTTCGATCGCTTTGAAGGCGAGGCCCTCGCCTCGCTTTCTAATATAACATCGAAATATAATATCGAATAATATCGAAAGCTATAGCCTCTAGCTTTCGATATGGCTTTCATATTGCTTTCGAAATGACAAGATGACGCCTCCTCCTCGCCTCGCCTTCAAAGCGATCGAAAGCGAGAGAGTTAGGCGGTCGACCCCCTGCTCGCTGTCGTGTTGCTTCTTCACGCTGCAACGGATGGATGGATTTGGATGAAATTCGACATACAGATAGTTTATAACCTGTATTAACACATAGGATACTTTTTAAACCCGATATTCCCACAGGAATGAAACTCATAATTTATTACTTAGGTCTTGGATTTGATGTTGGGAATAGAACCTATTTGGTAGTTTTTTATATCTTTTTATTGAAATTTTGACAGACTTTTGAAACTGTCAAAGCGGTCCGCCGGGTCCACTAGTAATATTATAATATTCAGTTTGGCTATCGCAAAAATTATGGCATAATTTATGATGTTGCGGGGAGCTATTTAGTAGAAAAAATGCGTCGAGGATTAGCCTCCTGTACTGCTGCAATATACAATTGGGTGGGATTCCTGCCGGCTTATGGATAATTGACAGCAGGTTTGCAATGCGCCGCACGGCCTTTGTGGGCCGGACTGGATGGTGATCTTCGAGCTTCACTTGATTAGATTCACAACAGCAGTTAAAATAGTTTTATTAGCGGGGTTACATTATGTTTTGTTAGCAGGTTGTAAAGCGAACCAGTCGTGGCGGCAACGGTTATATTTTGCTTTTTTGTGACAGCCAGTATTGCCATCACAAAAATAGTGTTGCCAACATCGACGCCGCTGATCATACCAGGCAACCGTTGATTCGTTGACGTGAGCGGGAAAGGAAATGATATAAGGAAAGGATGTGTGTGACGCAGTGCCCTTGTATTATTGCGGGAATAATATGAATATATTACTATGGCCAAAACAATTTATTTAGTATACCTTACTTTGTAAAGTAATACTTACACTACAAGTAGTGTTGCCAGATCTAGTGTGTCAAATTTCGGGACGGAAGGTAAAAATAATCGGGATTTGGGATTTCAAATCGGGACAGCTCCAATTGCTAAAAAAATGGAGATTTTTGTGAGTCGTCATGATAGTATGAAAACAATGAAACTAAAACTAGAATAACTTCTACATATTATGACAACAGAATTGCTGTCAAAATTATCGATGTAAGGTAACTAACAGCCGAAATTAATAACCTATCTCTGGTAAGAGATAGGCCTATCTTAGTTTAGTTACCTAGCAACCGCTGTTTATTATTATTTTCCCATAATTAACAGAAATAACTAAGCAACAAAGCTCTAGTAGGCCTATCTCTTGCTGAGGATAGGTTATTAATTTCGGCGGTAAGAGGGTTAGTGAAAAGTCGGGACATTTGGCGTCCCGCCCCCCAACCGGCTAACACTCTCGCTTTCGAACGCTTTGAAGGCGAGGCCCTCGCCTCGCTTTCTAATATAATATCGAAATATAATATCGAATAATATCGAAAGCTACAGTCTATAGCTTTCGATATTGCTTTCGAAATGACAAGATGACGCCTCCTCCTCGCCTCGCCTTCAAAGCGATCGAAAGCGAGAGAGTTAGGCGGTCGACCCCCCGATCAAGGGCAAATCGGGACCTGTCACCAGACCCCTGAAAATCGGGACGTCCTGCGCAAATAAGGACACCTTGCAACGCTAACTACAAGTATAATTGCCTAAGGTTGGTTTTGTCGCTCTGCATCATTCGTAGACGAGCGACGCCACTGTAATCAGTTGCTAATTACCCGCTCTGTGTAAAAACATTTTTTTTATCATCACCATCGTAAGCCTATATTAACCAACTGCCGGACATAGGCCTCTCCAAGTTTTTTGTATCACTAAGCTTTAATTATGCAGTTACAATTGCAATTTTGTTGCGAGGATGCAAACCAACACTTTGTAATTTTAATCTCCAGATCTCAAAACGCCATGCGTGTTGCATCTCCACATATCCGACAGCTGTGCGTCAGGCGCGGTCTACATGGTGGTAGCAGACACGCAAGGCGCCATTGCCGTGTGGACGAGAGGCAAGCAGGAGTTTAAGCACTATGTCACGCTGCCCAAGTACAAGTGCATACCGTCCGCGCTGACGGTGGACTGCGCGCGGGAGAACCTCATCGTCGTTTATGTAGATCAAAAGGTTAGTGTTTTTTACTATTTCTAGGCGTCACTTCTTATTTACTTAGAGTCTTAGATGATAAAATTACGTCGTACGTTATGGTAACCTTTGTTTTGTCTATTGATTGTAAAGTACCAGAAGGTTTCACAAGTTCCTCACTAGGTGGCGCTGCGTCAAACACATACAATTTGTAGTTTATATGGTAGATACTTTCATCTCGATTCGTTGGCAAGTTCAGCAACTCGCACTTAGCTGCTAAGATAAACCTCGCTGTGTCTGTAGATTGACGAGTACCAGTTGGTATAACACCTCGCAGTACTAATGGCTGCTGGGGCGGAACAGTTCTCGAGTGGCGACCGCGCACTGCGACAGACTTAGTGAGGGCAGGTCTCCAATAAGCTGGATCGACAATCTGGGGGTCGACCGCCTAACTCTCTCGCTTTCAATCGCTTTGAAGGCGAGGCGAGGAGGAGGCGTCATCTTGTCATTTCGAAAGCAATATGAAAGCAATATCGAAAGCTATAGGCTATAGCTTTCGATATTATTCGATATTATATTAGAAAGCGAGGCGAGGGCTTCGCTTTCAAAGCGATAGAAAGCGAGAGTGTTAGGCGGTTGGGGGCTGGTGAAGGTCGAGGGAAGCCGCTGGATGCGAGCAACACAAAACCGGTTGTTGTGGATATCCTTAGGTATCGGTAGGCCTTTGTTCAGCAGTGATTAAACAATTGAACAACTAACTGAGGAGCGCGCAGTGGTTAACGCGCCCGGTCTGCGTTTGCAAAGGTTAAGCAACTTTCGCAAAGGCCGGTTATCGGATAGGTCGTGAAAAATTTATCATCTTAAGCTCCTCCGTGCTTCGGAAGGCACGTAAAGCTGCATTAGCAGTCGTTAACAGAGCCGTCTTTAACCTATTGGAGGCCCTGGGCACTTACAAATAATGGGGTCCTTATGCTACGCTTGATTTTAGTAAAACAGGCAAAAGGAGTAGATAAACAGAACTCTAGATTTATTTAATTGGTATTTTTATTTATTTGCAACCAGATAGAGTTGCCAGTGTTAGACCCCTGGTTTATTTGAATTAAAAAGCAAAAAAAGTCAATAAGTTAGTAATTCTTGTTTCGTAAAACAAATATATTTATCGGTAATATCGGTTAGTGATCTGGCAGGAACAAGGGGGCCCCATCGATTGCGGGGCCCTGGGCACTTGCCCAGAGTGCCCAATGGTAAAGAAGGGCTGGTCGTTAACAATCACCAATCCGCATTGGGTCCGCGTGGTAGTCTAGGCTCGTTCTTGTTCATCCACAGCTCGCGCCCCAGCAGTGGGGACATAGAATGAGCTGGCTATGATGACTAACTAACGAGGGTCTCGTTTCTGTTAGATAGTCGAGTACCAGTTGGTAGCGAAGAAGTTCGCCACGTGGCCGTCTCTTGCGCTGCCGCCGGCGTGGGTGTCGCGGCGCGCGGCCGTGGCCTCGGTGCGCGCGCACCCGCGCCGGGATGCCATCGTCGCGCACGACGACACCTCGCTCTGGATACTGGACCGGAAACAGGTACCGCACTATTATCATTTACGACCAAATGTCTAATCCAACCAAGTACCAAGTATCTTTTTTCTGAGTGGTAGAGCCCGGCGTAGTACCACCCTCTCATAGAATATCGGCGTGAAACAATGGCACTCGTTGCTGTTGTGTTTCGTCCGGTGAGTGAAAGTACCGGAGGCCCATCTCTCACCCTCCCAATTCCTACTCCCTCCTCAAGATCCAACTCCTTCCTCAACGCCGGCAACGCATTTGCGATTACTTTGGTGTCCATGGGCGGCGGTGATTACTTTTTTAGTAATTTCAGGTTACCCGCCTGCTCGTTTGCCTCCTTTTAACATAAAAAAACTGGTAGCTAAGAAGTTTGCCGCGTCCACCGCAATTTAAGACAAAGTTTGCTGATTGCCTCAAACGGCATTTTCAGCGTCACCGAAATTTTTGGTGGTGGCAAGAAACTTAAAGGGTTACTCGAGCTGTGCAATCGATACTCCGTCATAGGGAAATTCGACGGTTTTGCCATATTATAAAAGGATTTCTCACAAGGATGTCTACCGTTTTGCATGACAGTCTTTCTGTTTGTTTATTATATAAATTTGTTATTTGCAATAATTATATATTTTTATTTCAGAGTCAACCAGAAGAACCACAGTCTAAAAAGAGGACAAAGGGAGGCTCTAACGTTGGATTGAGAATAGTGCCGATAAAGGTACGTTACATCTTTTGCTGTTCATGTTGTTGTTATAAAGAGTACATAAACTTATATCTTACTTACTTACTTATATCTCTAAAAATTATATAAACTTATGAGCAGCGTAGAAATCGCAAAAACGCAACGTAAACGTCACGTTAACGCCTGTATATTACGCCTAGCTACGTAGCGAGGCGAGGGTGCGATCGTGACCGCATCTGTCTACTGCGTAAAACGAGCAGCGTTTACGCGACGTATGCGTTGTGTTGATCTAACGCCTACGCTAGAGAAACGCTAGTGTGACTAAGGCCAGCGCTACATTACGCGGTAATTCCACCGCGGAAGATGCGCAGTGGAACGTCAATACATTTTATTTTATTTTTTATTTGAGGAAAACATACAAAAATACATTTATATACAGTTACCAAGATATATCCGTGCCCAATTACAAAAGTGCGCAGCATTTACCATTACCAAATAACAATAGCAATTAATATTAGGTTAAACCAAAATTTGGTAACATAAAATGAAGTTAAATAAAAGTTAAGTCAAGTTAAATAAAATGAAATTGCTAAGCTCAAAACAAATATGTGTAGGGAAGCCTGGTGGTAGGTGGAATGCCACGTTGAGGAAGGCCAAAGGGAAGATCTTCCTCCGAGCTGGGTGGTATAGCTCGGGGACCGAGGTCCAACGGATGTTAGTTGGAGGTGCTATATATAGCAAAGGAGACGGTGAAACTTCGCTACCGCGATGCAGGCTTCCTATACTATTTTATTGTCGTAGTATGGGCAACGTCGTGGGTATGTGTTTGTGGCGCCATCTATGCGAGTAATGTGCGGCGTATGCGGTAGGTGACGCCGCCACATATGCAAACAGAATACCAAAACAAGTTTTAATAGGTACAGATCGCGCCAACTTCAGAGGGGACTAGAAGTTTGGCGCGACCTATACCTATGACACTGGCAATCTTTTTGCTTAGCTTAGGTATTACATATATATTGTTAAATACCCTAAAATTTATAATTTAGCTTATTTTTTTTGTATCTAGGCTAAGTTTTATACAGCAATAGAATTGTATTTTATTTTATGTTATTCTATTCTAAAATATTCTGTGATGGTGATCTTTATGGTGATGATGATGATGATTAATATTGATGTCGTGGTTTGGTCCGCAGTATCTGGCCGGGTTCCATTGGGTGGGTGAAGATGAGGCGGTCACGCTAGAAGTACTGCCGGAGAACATAGTGTCGCAGCTCCCGCCCGTGCTGGCCGCCAAGTGACCTGACATTCTATAATCTATGGAATAAAAATATTTTTGTAATGTTATTGACTTTTGTGTTATTTATTTATCAATAACATACTATTTCTAATGTAAGTAAAGACAAAGCTGAGGATTTATTTAATTTTATGATTTATTACATTCTTATATAACTTCTGAACATTATGTAAACTTTAATAATAATAAAATTAAGTGTCTATCTACTCTAACATTGAGTTCAATTTGAATTTTTTTTTACTTTATACAATTTCAGTTGTGAACTTGATTGCAACTATTTCTGTTCAAAAAGTTTGATTTTAGGCTGGTTTTCTTTTTACGCGGACCGTAGGCACAAGATGTTCATGTAGCTGGTCAGCGACGAACTGCCTGCTAGAGTTGTTTTATTCTCGCACTGATCACACATTCAGTGTTTATTTCGCGTCTGCTCATGACAGAAGGTTCCTGGGCGCATTGCGTTCAGCATGATTTGAATAAGCATACGAATTGTTTAATAACTACATTTGAATTTGGTTTTATGCTCATAATATTTTAATTTATACAATTACGTTTCATTTTTTTTCTTGAAAAGCTTTGTAGTCCCTATAACTTCTGGGACTTTGAAAATGTCGAGACTTGCCAAACTATAATTTTGATGTATCGAAGCCGACCGTCTTAATGTAATAAGAAAACAGCCTTATACATAGTCCATGCTTATACTAAAGCTTAGTGGCTAGACTAGCAGCGCCCTCTCGAGGTTGTCCTTGCAGAGCGGCATGACCTCGAGCTGGTGCGGGCGCGCCCACATCTCGTCCGTCACCTCGGAGCGCGCCGGCGGCAGGTTGTACGAAATCGGGTCGCCCTCCACGCTCCTGCGACAAACATTAGATGCGACTTACTAACTTATTGACGCAGAGTCGTATGCTTGAACCTAGTACCTCGAAGCTCTATTAGAAAATAACCTCGCATAAATAAATATAGGTTACAATTAAATAGATAATAATCGAATTATGAAAAAATAAAAAACAGCGGGGGAGTATAAAAATAATATTTCTATGCAATTTTTCCCATGCCATACAAACTTCGTAGTTCCAACTATTTTAAATTATCGAATTATGATGAAACTTTCTATGCTGAAGAAAATTACAGAGATCTAATTAGAAAACATTAAAATAGACATTAATGTAACTGGCCTTATGCGATTAGTATCCTAATAATCACACTAATATTATAAATGCGAAAGTTTGTGTGTATGTGTGTATATTTGTTGCTTCCTCATGCTGCAACGGGTGGATGGATTTGAATGAAATTAGACATACAGATAGTTTATAACCTGGATTAGCACATAGGATTTAGGGTTTTTATCCCGATATTCCCACGGGAATGAATGGAAACTGTCAAAGCGGTACGAAGTCCACCGGGTCCACTAGTAGATTTTCAAATCGCATAAATTTCGTTGACGTTTTCGTTTGAAAATGTCTTCTACTATTTTAAAATCGACATTGCTGTTGACTGTACCATACAATTAAATGAAACAACTTTTACGGATCTACTCGCGTTTATTTTACTTTACATTATTTAATGTTTATCCTGACGTTTCGGATCCTTTGCAGGGTCCGTGGTCACAGGGAGACCTAAACGAGAAATAAACGCGAGTAGATCCGTAAAAGTTGTTTCATTTAAATGTGTAGTGTTCGCGTAAACTTTAGAAAACAATATGTACCATACAAGCTGCCCTACATACAGCTTTTATTTGATTGTGGTTTAAATGCTTACCCCAAGAACACCATGGTCTGCTTGAAGGGGTCGTAGATCTGCGCCTCGCGCGGCGGCGGCCGGATGGGGTAGTCGCGGCCGGTCTTCACCAGTCGTCCGTATCGCTCCAGTGGGCACTGCGCTCGGCGCCCCACCATACCTGCAAAGAGGATGGTTAAGGAAGACGTCGGTTAAAGCCATACTCGCTATTATAGGTACTATTTTAATCGCCGGCAGGCCTCCAACAACAACAAGGTGGACCGACGATCTGGTGAAGTTCGCTAGCCGCTGGATGCGAGCAGCACAAAACCGGTCGTTGTGTCGGACAAATCCAGTGAACGTCTTTTGGCTGAGATGATGATGATGAATCGCCTCTGTTGTCTAGTGGTTAAGACTATCATTATCAGAACTAGATGTCCCGGGATCGATTCCAAGTGGGGGTAGATGTTTGCGCACTCTGTTTGGTTGGTGGTATTTTATTTAAATATGTCGCTATAACATCAATGTTTGTAGCATTGTTGTGTTCCGGCAGCTAGAGATAAGATAGCCAATGCTTAAGCAGTTGAGGATCCTGGGTTAAGTGCGCTTCGACCTTATCATCACTTAACATCAGTGGAGAAGAAGGGTGTAAGATTAACACAACAAAACTGCGGAGAGGATTGGCCTTTTTTGGGGATTTGACCATTGAAAATTCTGTGTAACAACAAATGTGCCATTGGAATACTATTGCACGCATCGACGCACTATCGAAATTGATGGTACCCTGGTACCTACGTGCGTGTTTTTCGCCATTCTTCTTCTTCATGTGCCATCTCCTATCGGAGGTCGGCTATCATTATGACCACTTAGGCCCGTGATGTTGCAGCTCGATAAAGCTCTGAAGTACTTGGATTGTACCAGTCGGCGAGGTTCTGTAGCCATTACACCTTTCTACGGCCTGGTCTTTTCTGGCCTAGAATTTTTCCTTGCAGTATGAGCCTTTCATGAAACCAAGATTAGACATTAAGATGATCCTTGGTGTTTTTAGAAGTTATGGCAAATGTATCTAAATAAAGAATGTATTCAGTTCAGTACTTACCAGCTGATGTAGGAGGTAGTGGCTTTGGCGACGGATCAACGACCACGGGGTACACCTTTGGCTCTGGTCGGCAGTTCACGGAGCGGAGAGCCGCTCGATAATCTTCCAGACACATACCTGTAATATGTGGTGAATTTAATTACCTCATCATTTGCCTGTTAATGTCAATACGTATACTGGACTGAGGACTTCCCACACGAACAATAGCGCATGGAGAGATCTTATGGTTCTCAAGCTGTAGTGGCAAAAAAGCCCCAAAGGTTTTCTAGGCACTGGCATCACGCAAGCGTGTTCTCTGAGGCGTTGAAGTCTGATGACGAGACTGGAAAACCCATTATAGGCGACGAACTTCTACAACTACTGAATACACTTTTAATCTATCGCGTTCCATTATAAATAAAATGTTCAATCGGAATTGTTAGTATTTGTATCGTAAGCACCCTTTTTATTATTTATCTGAAGCGTGGTCACAGAATCTGCCCGGCCGGTGCAACTCCGTCTAAACATTATATGCTTAAAAAGGTAGGCCTAGGATATGTACAAATTTTTTAACTGTTATTTAAAATATTTTAATGTTTCCAAATGAAATCTAGTACCGTTTCTCTTGGCTTCTTCTTCTTGTATTTCCCGGATTTGACTGTAGAAACCCCATCGTTCCTTCCACAGCCGCGCTGCGGCCTTCGTCTTCTTGGAAACCGCAACTCTGCAGAGCGATAAAAAGTTCATTTTATGCTATCATCTATATATATATTTATAACGTTAAATAGATATTAAGACCCTGTAAACAAGGTCGCACGCTACGCTATTATATTTATGGTTATCCAACTAAGACTTAAACTAATTGCATTTCGTCTAATGAAAAATTTATTAATTATACTAACGACCGCCTGCGACTTCGTCCGGGTAATCCGTAGGTATCCTATGTTTTTTTGGGAATATCCCATCTTTTTTTTTGTCTAAGTCACAAAGGTGATCTTTAAAAAAAGTCTACAATATTGACGTGTGGACCGACTGAACAAGAACCCCCTAAGACACAATTTCACAATTTATGAAAACACTCTTGCTGAAAAATAGCAAAAATGAGGCGGATCCTACAAAATTTTAGCGTTCTTTCTACTATAGACAAAATGTCCTGAATTAAAGACACGCATAGTAGACACGCATAGGTCTAGTAGCCCCGAGTTCTCGAGTGAAAACCGCGTGTCGGCAAACGTAGTGTAGGACGCTTTCAGACTAGGTGGAGCGACGATCTCCGCAAGGTAAGAGCTGGATGAGAGTAGCCGCGGATCATGCTCGGTGGCGTGCACTTGGAGAGCAGCAGTGGACTAGTATAATGATAATGATGCTGATAATAGTAGAGAAGTACCTATAAAAGATTTATGAATTAAATTACAATATTCCTTGAGCTTTCACCGGATCTATCGACGGTTCGCGTCGGGCGCCTGATGGGCCAGCTGCTGCAGGAGCAGGCGCTGGGGCAGGGTTTTCCATCACAACTGTTTTCAGCAGAACACGTGGGCGTTGCTGAATCCACACTAGATGCTTGGCAAGTGAACACAAACAGCGACATCCAGGGTTACGGGTTTCTACGTTGCGTTGATCGATCAAGCAACGACTTAGAGGGGTTGCAGTCTGTTAGGGCAGACTGTAATAATGCGTTCATTAATTGCGTTTCTTCTTGTGTCTATGTTGCCTAATTAATGAATTTATTATTATTATTGTACTTGTTACAGCATTATAAACGTGCAAAATGAAATGTTGAGTCATTAAAATTGTCACTGAGCAGCGAGCAGCTCCTTAGAAAATATAACTGAAAAAATAAGTTACGGTAGTTATCATAAGAAACCTAGCTGGAACACTTTTTATTAAATTAGTAAGTATTTCAAACAATATTTATTTTCTTCGAAGCATGCATATTATGTGATATCCAAAACACCTTCCAAACCTTCAAAATATACTTTTAATATCTTACCTATAATACCTATATCTACATATAATAAGTAAGTAAGTGGAAAGGGCAATTCAAATTTAAATTAATAAATAAATAAGTAAAAACAAATTTTAGTAATGTAAGATTTTACTCTGACACACTAGGACACACTTGTGTCCTTTCCAAGGTTTGATTAGGAAGCACGTCGGCTTGGGAAACAAACTTCAGAACCTCATGAATAATTCAGCGGGTGACAACATCCAATCTTGTCACTTATTCACTAATTGCCATTAATGTGTCTAATAATATTAATAGAATACGCTAACAATGTTATTTGCATAGTATCTAAGTAAGTAAATAGCTTACACTGCAAATACCTCCATCATTGAAATTAAGTCATCGCTACAATAAAATTTATGAGGTATTGGCTTAATATCACCTCGCATATCATATATGAGGGTTAGTGATCACAAACTCGGGCCATGCATCGAAAAATCCGAAACACACGCCTGACTTGGGTATTGAACCCAGGAGCGCCGAGCGCTGTGCCACTCGGCCACCAAGGCGTATGCAGGAACTACGTAACTGGGCCTCAATTCTGCTAAAACAGACACATCGTGTTTTAGTGATTGATTATGACATTTTTTTTTAAAGTCCGAACTCCGACGCAGGAAGGAACTCTAAATACTTATTTTCCATAGCCATACCTAATTTATTTTAGTTTTTTCATTATTTTTGTTAATTTGTTAACAGGAATGTTAGTATGGTAATTAACCTGTCATCTGCCGCGAGCACTGATCAGTGCCATAAACAATTAAAATTCTATTGTGTCTGTATTCACGGTAGATGACAGATTAAGTAGGTTAGGTAGGTCGTTTAGTAGGTAGATTTTCAGTGTCTATTTTCAAGTTTGTAAAGACGGTATTCACCGACGACGACCCCTACGTTTTAGGTAACCTCTAAACTCCTTATTATGTAGTATGTTAGGTATATATCAACTATCACCTAACATGGCTTAGGGGCTTTAATGTCTTATGTAATAATAATCTAATAGCTAACTAACGAAAAATACAATTTTAAGTTTATCATAGGAGTACTTAACTTTCAGTTATTGTATCAGATATTATTTAAAGAATCCAACTTATTTATTTATAAAATACCAAATCAGGCATCGTAGCATTATTAAAGTGTAATTTAATATCTTTTATCAGTAATTGGGTTTGAACGTAGCGTAATGGAAATAATTTCTTAATGTTAGATACATTTACATAATGAACGCGAGAAATTCTTATATTGACAGACGTAACACATATCTTTTACGGCTCTATTTTACGCCAATGGCCGTTTTACGCTCCGTACTTTTCGTTACGTTCGAGTTGCGTTCCCTCGCGCGACCCAGACAGAACGAGATAGTGTTATTATGTAAAAGGCACCTAAAAATGAAGGGCGCTGGAAGGGCAGACGAGTACGGCAAGCGGGGCTGGCTGCGATGTTCCACAACTCCGCAATGTTGTTTCACTTTGCGGAGTTTACAGTTTGATTGAATTAGATACTTGAATTTATGTGTCTTCTCGTTTCGCCTCCTTTTTACGGTTTCGTAGTCAACGAGAAACCCTTATAGTTTCGCCATGTCCGTCTGTCTGTCTGTCTGTCTGTCTCACTGTCTGTCTGTCTGTCCCCAGCCTAGCTTATAGACTCTTAGTACTAGAAAGCTGTAATTTGGCATGGATATACATAATTAATCACGCCGACCAAGTGGGGAAGAAAAATTTTGAAAAATATTTTTTTAGGTCTTACACGTGAATTAGGGATGTAATTTTTTTTCTTGTCTATCCCATAATGGGGGTGTCGTTGAATAACAATTTCAAAAATATTGCGGGTTTGTAAAACAGTTTTTTGATTGAGTCATCTGTTTATGAACTATTAAGCTTGAAAGTGCAAAATTTTGTTAGAGTCAAGTGGTTGATTTTGGATACGTTAAAAAAAAATACAGTAGTTGTATATATGATGAAGTTAAAAGGAAAACTATTACAGCTAAGTAGGCTTTACAAGTTTACGAGTAACAGTCGACCAACTTATAAAATGTAATTAGCGTAGTACAAATTCCTCATTGGGAACTACTTAAATAACGTTGTCGGGTATGTGAAACCGGTAGTATCTACATTTAAGTATGAGCCATTTAAAAATATACGCATTATTGAGATGGGCTACGAGACCCTACACTGCGCGTGGCCCGACACGCACTTGACCGGTATTTTATTTAACGATTTGGACTGTTGTTCTCTGTGATCATTGTACGAGTGCGGAGTGCGAATTTTATTTACCACTCGCTTACGTTAACGAAAACGATAAATTGTATGGCAAATACAACTTACCTCGTTTGTCACTAGAAGGCACTTCTCCGATGACATACAAAAGCTCTACTGTATTTTATATAAATATTAAATTCAGATTAAGTGTAGCAATTAACACTTAAAAATAAAAGTAAAAAATTTTACAAAAGCTCATTGTTTTTCGTACTAGGCTTGTACTAGGCCATATAATTACCAGGCACCCTGAACCACAGAAGAGATAGATATAACTATACGGAGCCCAGTAGGACTGTCATGTTGATGATGAAACAAATGTGGCGTTTAGTTTTGCATTTAAAGACAAATAATGGCGCGTCTTAAACTTTCTTTTTTAAACCGATGTTAATGTTCTGATAATGGATTGTAAGTTTCCTTTTAATGCGAAAATAAATGCAGAGAGGTATTGTTCAATGAATTATTTATGTTTGTCTACAGCAGAAGGTTAGAAAATGTAAGCCTCGCGTGATGCTTGAAGTCATTGTGGGCATCAGCCGCACATCAGCGTCTGACAGTTACATTAATACATTTATTATTAGGCCATTTATCTACCTTCAAAATTAAAGGACGTTGCAATGTCGTCTCACAAAAGCAATTATTGTAAAACTTAAGTGACAACTTTCCTATGTTATATTTAACTCCCTTGTACCTACTAAACACAGTATAGTCGTATAAAGGTACGCTTCAAAAAATTAATAAGTAGTTTTACTAATAGTTATTAAGTACGTGGTACCAACCCGCATTTGACAAGCGTGGTGATTAAGCCACTAAAACGTTAGAAAACAATATATTAAAGTTATTGATTTGATGCAGAAACTTTATTTAAATTTTATTTTATGTTATAACGAAGTAAATGTTTATTTGTGACACTTACCTACCTATGGTTTAATTACAATCAAAAATAATCATATAAACTTTACAATCTTACCTACTAAAATTTATATTGTTGTTACTTTCTTATGTTATGATTTGATTTTAATGAAGAACCTCTTTGCCTAGCAGTGAAATAGTATTAAGTACTTATTCTTTTAATTTTATTATTTTAAAAATGAACTCCGATCCTTGTTTTAATAAATTATGTAATACATTGCTAAATAAAACTAAAGCAACAGTAAAATTGGGATATTCCCAGACCTAGTGCTGTGCTGTTTCAATTTTCACTACCATAAACTTTTTTGAAAAAAAAAAGTAACTTGGTTCATATAAAAAATAAAAACACGATAAACTTCCGGTACAATCGTCTGGACTACCCAACAACATAAATCAACATAACCATGGAAATATACCTACTACAAAAGAATTGAATTGCCTAGATATATTGTTAAAGAAAAACAATACAATTACAGGATTAGTAGGTACTAGTACAAAGATATGATCGAAAACAATAGCAGCAGCTCCCGATCAACAACATAAACGTTATCACAAGCACGCGCACGCATCGCAATCTAATTCATCCAGATTGTAACACTTAATTTCGCGTGACCCAGGTACCGGCACCGGGCCGAAGGGGGGGTCCTGAATTCGCGGTATATAAGTGCCTACGTACCGGCCGACCTAACCTTCCGCACACCCCCGCGTCTAGACGTCCCAGGCTACCTATATGTAGTTAAACCCCACGAGAACAAAGGAAAGGATTACTGATTCAGATAACTGTAACTGCAAATAAAGATTCGTTCTGCCTATAATGTTATTAGCTTGCTTTACGATTGGGCACGCTCGCTCGTTTTACTACTTTGTGTTTTGTTATGTTACATTATTTGAAAAAAAGAAATTGGGCTCTTTTTACGATATTCATTAAAGGCTTTTGACGTCGAAGTGTTGCTATATCTAACTGGATGAATTAATAATGTTACCTACCTAAAAAAAAGATGAAAAACATAATAAAATTTGTTTTTGATTGTGTTAACCTTCCACACAGACGAAAGTCAAACTCTTTGAAAGCAAGTGTTGAGCGTTCATTCGCAGTTATTTAAAAAACTGCATTGCAATGATGACACACAGGTTACATCTACTTATAAATTTTAGGGATGCGCTTTTTGTCTTAATTTCTTACACTTTGATATCAATTAGGTGTGTCTCCCACTCGTATTCAAATTAAGTCGCCACTAGTCACCAGTGAATATTTTTCACCTGAAATTTCTCGAAGGGAAAATAGTAGATAGGTACGTACCACAATAAAGAAATCGTGCAAGTGACTAGTATTATTAGTATTATTAGTGCGAGTCAATGGTATTTTATATCATCATATTGAATTAGTTTCATGACTATCTCGGTAAGAAATAAAATCAAACTCCAGCTATATTTTTTACAAGTTGATCCGTAATTTCAAACTTAAAGTAACTTTTGCCGGCACAAACGGATTCTTGACAGCGCGAGCGTCAGGTGGAACGTTTCAATGGATATAAATGAACCTTTCATTTGTATCCATTGAAAGTTATTGAAAGGAATGGGACTGGTACTTCGCAATGTGCGATTATTAGCTACTGTGGAATAGCTGGATGGCTAGACTGGCTGTGACATAAATGCCGAAGCGAAATCAGTCCATATTGTTAATGAAGAAAGGCGAATATTGCAACACTTATTTTACTACTACCGTACGCTTTGGGTACGCAGCGGGTTAATTCACCATTATACAGGTATATATCTAGAAAAATATATAATATATTGTTTAAGTATGTAAGTAAATAATACTTTTTAGGGAATAGAAAAAGTAAATGCAATATATGAGTTTTTATATTTGACTGACTGTATCGAAATAGAAATACGGAAGAGATTCTCAATTTATTTACGTAGGAGGAGCACTCTGAAACGCAGCAGAGATAAAAAAATATTTAGCCACTTGATAAAATTAATAGCGTTTACACTGTACCTACTGTAGGACTGTAGTGTTGTTTCAGTAACATTGTAATCCATTAATCTGAGGTCTACCATGAGCTTTTATTGGTGGATTGGCCTGTTTCTATAGTAACTATAGTTACTATAGAAACAGGCCAATCCACCAATAAAATCAATTTGCCGTATCATGATCATTTATATCAGTTCCACATTTGATATATCAAATGTGGAACTGATATAAATGATCATGATACGGCAAATTGATATCTTTTAGCGTGTAGATCTAATTATCTCCATTACTGGAAATTATAGGATCATTTGTACCACTATATCTATTGCCAACTGTGATATGATTGCAGTTTTGTTTTACCATAGTGCCATGTACTTGGCTAATATCTAAAGATAATATCGCTTTTAATAATATTTTTAATAATCTTCCAGCACACGTTGCGCTGCTTATGCTGAGGTTTTGCTTTGCAATTCTCAAATTGAACTATTTTTTGCGCACTGTTCCGACTTGGCTAAGCCCCACGCACATTGATTCCTTTAACTCGTGTTGAAGGAGACGGTTGAGTGTCTGCTGAATGTCTTCCTTAATACTGACCAATGGGACCTCGCTTCTCTTCCCATTCGGAACGATGGTTTGGGCTTACGGCGTGCAAGGGACGTAAGTCTGCCGGCCTTTCTGGCATCAACAGCTGGGGTCGTTGACTTGTCACTGAATTCTTTTCTTTAGGTGGTTGCAAGGCTACAATACCGTTCGCTTCTGATGCACAGGCCGCTTGGTTGGCACTCAACCCTGGTTCGAGCGTGCCCGAAAAACTTGACCGTCAGCGCTTGTGGGACGATGTAAGGGTGAAGCGGGTTTTTGACTGCCAGTTGCAAAAGGCTGAGGGTGTGGATAGGGCAAGGCCTATTGCGGTATCAAGGCCAGAGTCCGGGGCTTGGCTACACGCGCTTCCCTCTCCACATCTGGGAACTCTCCTTGATGACGACTCTATGCGGGTCGCCGTTGCTCTCCGCCTAGGCTGCGATGTTTGTGAACCTCATGTATGCATCTGTGGTACCATGGTGGTGAGCAACGGACACCACGCCTTGTGCTGTTGTCGTTATGCAGGGAGATTACCGCGCCATCATGCTCTCAATGATGTCACCCGGAGGGCGCTAGTTTCAGCAAACATTCCCTGTGTGCTGGAGCCACCAGGCATTAGTCGGTCAGATAGGGAAAGGCCTGATGGCTTAACCTTTGTGCCTTGACAAAAAGGAAAGTGCCTGCTCTGGGACGCCACATGTGTTAGCACTTTTGCGGCTTCGCACGTTGGTCACACCATGAGGATGGCGCAGCAGCTGCTGAGGTGGCAGCTCAAAGAAAGCACGAAAAGTATTCGGTACTCACAAACTATTTGTTTGTACCTCTTGCGGTAGAAACAACCGGGGGTTCAGAGGCCAAACTGTTTTTCAGGGAAGTGGGGCGCCGTCTACGAAAGAGGTGTCTTGAGCCTCGCTCCGAGTCATTCCTGATGCAAAGATTGTCTATCGCTGTTCAACGTGAAAACACGGCAAGTGTGTTGGGCTTCTTTGCACTTGGAATGGCGGGGAGGGTTATTTGATTGAGCAGTGGTTGTTTTAATTTATTTTTGTTTTATTATTATTATCTCCTTTATTTATTTTCTTTCTTAAAACTAGATTTTTACAATATTTTAATATAAAAACATAATACATTATAAAAACCTAATCCTAGAGTACCAGCAGCAGCGGGGCAGGGCTCAAGCTACCGGTGGTCAGGACTGCAGAGTGAGAAACCTCCTGACAATACGTGCCGTGTCAAGCAGTACTGCTTTCTGAATCTGACCCTTGATCCAACCATCAAGCGAGAGCCTCTTAAGGTGTCGGTCGAGGCTCTTCGCTATCAGACCGTTCGCTGAAACGACTATCGGAACAATGATCGTCGAATCAACATTCCACATGGCGGTCACCTCGTGAGCCAAGTCAAGGTACTTGCTGAGTTTGTCCTTCACAGCTTTCACGAGGTTGTCGTCATGCGGGATGGTGATGTCAACAAGCACCGCCCGACGTTGAGACCGGTCTACCACCACGATATCAGGCTTATTGGCAACAATAGTCCTGTCCGTGATGATTGACCGGTTCCAATTAAGCACGTAATATTTTCTTTACTATTCTCCAATATAAAATATAAACTTTTGTGGTGGTCGCGGTGGTAAATTAAATGCGAACTAGTTGACACTTAAACAGTTTATTACGTTCACAATACACACACGATAGACCAGTACAAAACAGAAGGAGACGTGAGTACACTAACGGAAAACTAGACGTAATACAAACAACTATAAAGCGAGGCTAAGCGGTAGGAAATAGCGGGAGCGCATACGACATGCATTCAGCGTTGAATACCGAGATTCGACTGTTGGCCGCGCGCAGAAGACTGCGCGCGGCCGGCACTCTCAAACCGGTTTCGCATTCATGCGCCCGGGCCTCGGCTGCAGGTAATTAAGTGCACAAATTCTCTACTAACAAAATAGAATATGTTTGTCCGGTGTGCCATACAACATAAAACTTATTTTACTGTTACATTTTAGTATACAATATTTATTGATTAAGTATGTTTATGTTAACAACTGTAATATATATTTATAGTTTGTATACAATGTATTATATGTATTTAGTTATTTACAAACAAGATATTTAATTTGTTTATCATATACATACATATGTTTTTATATAAGTAATATTTATATTATTATATCTATTCTATTATAATATTTACTATGTAGATACGCTACATCACCCCCTTCCAGAGACCGTCCTACGGGCGATAGTAGTCTGGAAATCTTACCCTTCGACCTGACCGAGATGTTTTGCTTGAAAGGTCATTGGAAACAGGTGCATCATCGCATACAGCTTTTGCCTGTGTGGGTGAGTGGTGGTGGGGATTGTGAGATTGAGTTAAAAGGTGAGGTGTGGTAGTAATTGTGTCAGAATCACGCAGTATATAGGCAGGTTTCAATCTGTCGATAGACACCGTGACAGACTTACCATTGACTGCAAGTTTGAAGACCTTACTGTCCCGTTGTAAAACCTCATGGGGTCCGGTATAAGCTGGTTTGAAGGAGCCGGCTCCTGCGTCATCACGCAGGAAGACGTGAGAAGCCGTGGCTAAGTCCTTGAAGATGAATGGTGACCGTTGCGCGCCGTGGCGTGACGCTGGGGAAGGTTGCAGCTTAGTTGCAAAATTGCGTAGACGTGCGACATAGTCTGTTACGTCAACAGTTTCCTCACCGTCTGGCTGAAAAAAGTCCCCAGGCAAACGCAACGGTTCCCCATATACCAGCTCCGCCGATGAAGCTTTTAAATCTTCTTTGTAGGTGCTACGGATTCCGAGTAGTACCAGTGGAAGAGACTCAATCCAACTGCTATCAGCGTGGCAGGTTATGGCAGCTTTCAGTTGCCGGTGGAACCTTTCCACTAATCCATTGCATGATGGATGATATGCAGTGGTTCGTCTGTGTTGGAAGCCGGCAATCTGGGAAAGACATTTAAATAGTGCCGACTCAAATTGTCTTCCACGGTCAGTTACAATCTTTGTGGGACATCCAAAACGCGCTATCCAACCGCTGAGCAGGGCTTTCGCCACTGTCTCTGCTGTGATGTCCTGCAATGGTATTGCCTCAGGCCATCGCGTAAAGCGATCGATGGCGGTGAGGCAGTACCGGTAACCTTGTGATAAGGGTAGTGGTCCGACTAAATCAATGTGTAGGTCCCTGAACCTGGCCGATGAAAGATTGTATGTACCGATAGGTGCCGACACATGACGAGTGACCTTGGATCTCTGGCAAGCAAGACAAGAACGAGCCCATTCTCTACAGTCGCGGCGAATCCCGGGCCATACGAAACGATCACTGACTAGTTTGACCGTGGCACTAGTGCCCGGGTGGCTGAGTGAGTGCAAGCTCTCAAACACTAGGCGGCGCATTTCTTTTGAGACAAAGGGACATTTAGTGTCACCTCTTACATCGCAGAACAAATTGACATCAGCACCAGGCAGTTTTATTTTCTTAAGACAGAGTGCGGTATCTGATTTTAAAAGATGTTTTAACTCTTTGTCTGAATCTTGTACAGTGGCTAATCTGGATAAATCTATCGGTTGAACGATTTCATTAACACGCGACAGAGTATCAGCTACTACGTTATTTTTACCTGAAATATGCCTTATGTCTGTACAAAATTGCGATATTACATCAAGATGTCGAAACTGCCTGGGTGAACAGTTCTCTTTTCTTAAGTTAAACGCGAATGTAAGAGGTTTGTGGTCAGTATAAATTACGAAATTCCTTGCTTCTATCATGTGCCGAAAGTGCTTGATGGCTTCATAGATAGCTAGAAGTTCGCGATCGTAAGGTGAATACTTCATCTGAGCTGGGCACAACTTACGTGAAAAGAATCCCAAGGGTTGCCACGCACCGTCCTTAAGTTGCTGCAGGACCGCGCCTAAAGCGGTATCTGAGGCATCCGTCACCAAAGCTAATTGAGCGTTGCTATCTGGATGAATCAGCATTGCAGCCCTACATAGGTCTTCTTTGCATGATTCAAATGCTGATAGCTCACCAGCAGAAAGCTCAATAGGGTGAGATCCTTTTACGGAACCGACTAACAGAGCATTCAGCGGTGCCTGATGTTGTGCAGCATGCGGAATAAACCTGCGATAAAAATTTACCATCCCGAGAAATCTGCGCAGCTCTCGTACGTTTTTTGGAGCTGGGAAGCTTTTAATGGCTTCTACCTTCTCCGGGGGTGGTTTGACGCCTTCGGCTGAGACATGATAGCCTAGGAACGTTACCTCTGGAGCTCCAAACACGCACTTAGCGGTATTGATCACCATGCCATACTCCTTCAACCTAGTGAATACCTGGTGTAGGTGGGTCTCATGGGTCTTCTGGTCTTTCGAGTATACCAAAATATCATCAACATAGGTATAGGTGAAATCCAGCCCCTGAAGCATCTCATCCACGAAACGTTGAAAGGTTTGTCCGGCATTACGAAGTCCAAACGTCATGAATGGAAATTCGTATAAGCCGAACGGCGTCGTGATGGCGGTCTTCTCAATATCCTCAGGATTTATAGGAATCTGGTTATACGCCTTAACCAGGTCTATTGTAGAGAAGACCGTACAGCCACAAAGGTTGTAATCGAAGTCCTGTATGTGCCGTATTGAATACCTGTCCGGAATTGTTCTAGCGTTCAGCATGCGGTAGTCACCACAAGGACGCCAGCCATTATCCTTCTTCGGTGCCAGATGTAAGGGAGAAGACCATGATGATTCCGACGGCCGACAGGTACCAATCTGTAACATGGCCTCAAATTCGGCCTTAGCAATTTTAAGCCTATCCGGTGCCAATCTACGGGGTGAACAAGCTACTGGTGGTCCAGGTGTAGTCCGTATATGATGTAGTGTGTTGTGCTTAATTGTACTGTGTAAGCCTGAAGGGCGAGTGATGTCAGGGTATTCAGCTAGTATGCGATGATAAGCCGTGTCGCCAGACATTACTTTCACCGAAAAAACGTTTAAATTTTTTGCAAGCAAAGCCGAGGTGCAAAGCGTAGTATTAGCGTCCACTAAGCGTCGATTACGCACATCCACAATTAAATTATAATAGGATAAAAAATCAACACCTATTATCGCCCGCGTAACATCTGCAACAATAAATCGCCAAGCATAGTCACGGCGCAAGCCTATATTAAGCACAAAATGAACATACCCGTACGTGTTGATAATCGAGCCGTTAGCGGCGCACAATTCATAGTTTGTTTTGTGACGATGCTCGGCGACTAATGATTTGGGGAAAACACAAATATCACTTCCAGTATCGACTAAAAATTGTATTTTAGTACGTTCGTCCGTAACAAATAAGCGACCGTTATTTGGACAGGCGTCGGTCGCCATAACGTTCTGCCCTATACTTTTCCCGAATAGTCGCACGGTTTTATACATTTGTTGGCTTGACTGCCGAACTTTGCGTGGTACCAACAAAGTGGGAACTTTCGGTAATTAGACTGGGAACGGTTGGAACGCGAATTTTCACGGGAACGGCGCCTGGAGTCGGATCTTCCTCGCGGTCGTGACATCCTTTCTACCCTCGTCTTTAAATGTTGAATTTGCCGAGTGAGCTTCGCAATTTGACTTGTCATGTCGGTAACACTTCCGGGCACGGGTACGACTGCTGCTGCTGCTACTTGCGGGCTTGGTGGGACAACATCATGGATTTTGTCCGCCAGCTCTGCGACCTCCTCTAATGACGCCTTCGACTGGGATGCTATAATAGACTGCGTACTGCTGGGTAGTCGACTGGTCCAGATGGTCTTCAGAAATTCTTCTGGTACAGCGGGGCCTGCCAGGTGCTGCAGGTGTCGAAGGAATTGTGAGGGTTTTCTGTCTCCTAGCTCCTCGTGGATCAGGAGCTGCTTTACCTTCTTCTCTCTGGATGCAGACAACCTTTTGATGAGCTCAGCCTTCAGTCGCTCGTACTTGTTGGGTCCCGCAGGTGCCGATATTATGTCTTCGACTTCTGATGCGTAGACTGGATCCAACTGGCTGATGGCGTAGTGGTACTTTGTGGCGTCCGTGGTGATGTTAGCCAGAAAAAATTGACTTTCCAGCTGTGCAAACCACAGTGCCGGTTTTTCGGGGTAAAATGGCGGTATCCGTACGCCAACTCGATGTACATCGCTCGGTGGGTTGCTCTCTTCGCTGCCACTTGAACTCTTTCCAGCTTGACTCATGGTGTTCAAAATGGGGTCACCAGTGTGGTGGTCGCGGTGGTAAATTAAATGCGAACTAGTTGACACTTAAACAGTTTATTACGTTCACAATACACACACGATAGACCAGTACAAAACAGAAGGAGACGTGAGTACACTAACGGAAAACTAGACGTAATACAAACAACTATAAAGCGAGGCTAAGCGGTAGGAAATAGCGGGAGCGCATACGACATGCATTCAGCGTTGAATACCGAGATTCGACTGTTGGCCGCGCGCAGAAGACTGCGCGCGGCCGGCACTCTCAAACCGGTTTCGCATTCATGCGCCCGGGCCTCGGCTGCAGGTAATTAAGTGCACAAATTCTCTACTAACAAAATAGAATATGTTTGTCCGGTGTGCCATACAACATAAAACTTATTTTACTGTTACATTTTAGTATACAATATTTATTGATTAAGTATGTTTATGTTAACAACTGTAATATATATTTATAGTTTGTATACAATGTATTATATGTATTTAGTTATTTACAAACAAGATATTTAATTTGTTTATCATATACATACATATGTTTTTATATAAGTAATATTTATATTATTATATCTATTCTATTATAATATTTACTATGTAGATACGCTACACTTTGATAGTAGCTACCACCAATAGTAAAATATGAAATGTACACCTATTTTTACCACATGAATTGCAATAAATACTTTTGACTTTGACGTTGTATATAGCTGCTGAGTGCTATCACCGAAAAGAATGTTATGTTATGTACCAGTCAGCGACCCGTCACAAAGTTGTCTAACTTGCCGTCCGCATCCCACACTCATTTGAGTTCGGGTTAATTTTTAAATTATTTTAAAAGTTCTATTATAGCTTTCCGTCTAGAGCAGACACTCCAGCCGCCATTTAGCGGGGGCGTAGGCTCCAGACGAAGCCTAATGCTACTACTGTTTATCTAACCCGTCTGATCTAGACGAGCTAGAGGACTTTAACAATGAGAAAGCTGAAAGATAACCTCTACTGACACAAGTGTAATATAATAAACTTTATCTACAGATTATAAATTGATAGATACTTAGCTGTAGATAATTTGATATACCTGAAAATATACTTACTATACTGACGCTGGCTGTAGCCCCAAGAGAGCTTTGGCCTCTGATACATGCTGGCGCCGCTGATCCCGATTCTGAACTGCCTCCTGCCAGTGGTTTTTCCTCGAAAAGCTTTATGCATATCTGCAAACATGGTTGTCGTAAATTGATTTTTGTAAACATTAACTGGACTGAATTGTGAATAAATCGTACTCTGGGTGCCTAGATTGCATTTTATTTTATTTCCTTGTTAGGAAAACATACAGCTATATACATTTGATTTTGAAAAAAAAATAACACACTCGCCTTATTAGTTTTCACTACTGTGTTGACGAGATACTTACATAATTAATGTGCGAAAGAACAAAAATATAAATTAACCAATGCACAGCAATTAAAATGTGAAACAAAAACCAAATTCTGTTAGACATTCGATCACGTTAGCGAAAACGAAATCTTGTTTGGCAAGATTTTAATTTTAAGATGTTAAAGTTATCGAATCGCAAATAAAACTCACATTAGGCACTAAGCACTCTAAGCGATGTGTGTGTTAATGACAGACCAAAAGAATGGGTTGAACTATAATTGTTGTGTGCGATTATTGTATGGAAAATGGAACAATAAAAAAAAAGATAAAGGACAATGGGTAATTAGGTATGGGCTCCGAACCCAAAAATAAAATTGACTGTAGCATTATAAACTATGTCAACCTTTGTTGCCCTCCACGGAGTAGTCTAATTAATTCTATGACAGCATGTCTGAATTCACTGTAATTCCTTTTAAATTGTTAAAACTTGAATTATACATATACTATGTGGATTTAATTGTAAGTGATGAATTGTGTTTTTATTTAATTTAATTTATCTTTTTTTCTTTTTCTTTCAATATACTAGCACTATGGTCGCCTGAATCACAGGATTTTCCTAGTTCAGGCAAAAATTCAATGTTTTATCTATAAGAATTTATCTGTTTTGTTTATATGTGTGATTTTATATGAAAAATAAATTATTACTTATTTACTTATTACTTACTAACACGCATACTTTCTGCTGCAATTGAACTATTCAGTTAATAAATCTAAGGTTCGAATATCTTTTTTCTTCAAGTGAATTCAGACATGATGTCTTAGAATTAATTAAACTACTCCATGAGGGCAACAAAAAACGACATAGTTCATAATGCTACAGTCAATTTAATTTTTGGGTACGCTCTTACCCATTCTCCTTTATACAGTCTGTAATTTAAATGAAAACAATTAAACAGGATAAACAATATGGGGTCCTTTAAACGAGGTGTAAAGCAGTAATTTGCGGCTCCACTAACTGTCTTGGCATCTGGACGCCGCCTACTGCTTTACATCAGGTGAAGCGGAGTCATATTTTATGCCTGCTCTTTTATGTAAACAAATATCAACTGTCGATTAGTTTTCGTATTTACAAGTTTAAAACCTGTCCTGCCCCGCAAAAAATCTGATAGTGTTTTATTTAAAAACAGTCCGCAAAATCTGTGGAGGATCTTTCGTGAGTCTAATTCTGTACTTTAACTGTTTCAACTTTCTAAAACATTTGTGCTCAAGAGGAAACAGACAATATAATAAAAATACTTACCCACTTGGACATATAATCTAGATCAGCAGTGTTGTCTACTTGATGTGTACTGCGGTGTATAGCCCAAACCCCAGTCTAGACTAACGACACTAATTACGGCTATATTCCGTCCGACATTGCCTTTTACAACCATGCTAATTATAATAGCGGACATTAAGAAAAAACCTCTATATCTTTAACATACAGCTTTCTAACAATAATATCAACGTTTTTGCAGTTTATATCATTTTACGACATCATTTATCACTCAAAATACGGTACCGTATTTGACTTCAGATAAAGTACTTACCTACCTACTATTGATACGTTTTCTATAAAAAACCGGCCAAGTGCGTGTCGGGCCACGCGCAGTGTAGGGTTCCGTAGCCCATCTCAATAATGCGGACTCGGAGAAGAGGGCTTATATAAACATTTATTTAACGATGGCTCATATACTTAAATGTAGAAACTACCGGTTTCACACACCTGACAACGTTATTTAAGTAGTAGAGGAATTTGTACTGCGCCAAGTAGGTACATTTTATAAGTTGGTCGACTGTTACTCATAAACTTGTAAAGCCTACTTAGCTGTGATAGTTTTCCTTTTAACTTCGTCATTTAAACAACTACCGTGAAGTTTTTCACGTATCAAAACAACCATTTGGCCGGCAGGGGGGAGGACACACTTGACACTAACAATTTTTTTTAAAGCTTAATAGTTCACAAACGGATTCCTCAATCAAAAAACTGTTTCCACAAACTCGCAATATTTTTGAAATTGCTATCCAACGACACCCCACTCATAGACAAGAAAAACCCACTTCACGTAGGGGAGGTAACCTACAAAAAATATGTTTCAAAATTTAACTTCACCACTTGGTCGGCGTGGTTAATATGTATGTATATCCATGCCAAATTATACAGCTTTTTAGTACTAAGAGTATATAAGCTGGGCTGGGGACGGACAGACAGACAGACAGACAGACAGACATGGCGAAACTACTTATAGTACTACGGAATCCTAAAAATGGAATGGTTGCAACGTAATTTGAATAATGACGATAGAATCTTTTGTCGTCTCGATAAAAAAAAACTGTACCTACAAAGTTAAACACAACTAATGTCTGATATGAGATTTGCAACCAAATGAATTAAAAATATATTCAGAAGTGTGTTTATTTTTATTGTAGTAGTTAAACGGGATTTTTGTTGCTTGGACCATGATTTTTAGTTTTCTTTGAAAGGTATGAATATTTAGTAATATGTTTTTACATTTAATATTTCTTAAGATTTTTTTATTGTGTTATATTCCTAATGATAAAGCTTGCGCTGTAGCTGGAGATTAATTCTTAGCTTACGTAAATATTTTCAAATTTAGGTAAGGTTCATTATTTGGCAGTGAGGAGCGGCAGTAGAAGCAGTGAAAACAGCTGCTCACTTTCTCCAGGAGTACCGACTACAGGGCTACGAACCTCGGCTCATCTCACGTAGCCTCCAAGAAGTCTAGTGGTAAGACTCTGCCCAGAATCAGATGGCGATTACCTACTGGCTATTTAAAAAAAAAATATATTTATTAGAAATTTTAGAAAAATAGTTGATCTTACATTCTGCCAAACTGTAGTACAGTTTGTCGGCAGCGTTCTCGTGAAAACATGTTAACTACATACTAACTTAGATTAAAACAGGTATGAGACATAATATTACCTTACTACTAAACTTATTAAAGGTATGTATGTACCTATCTAGTGTTAGGCTGTACACACAGTGTGTAGGCGTAGATGTATAGCACACCCTGAGAGCACACCCAAACCGAACAGATAGAAAATCGTTCATTCCCATCATTCATTCTCCTCATTCATTCCTTTCATTTCTTTTCATTTTCATTTCATTTCTGCCGTTTTGTTCTTGTTTGTGCTTTGTTCCGGTTTGAAGGGTAAGAGGAGCTCGCTGGCGAAGGAGTGCGATGGCGCAGTAGTTAACGCGCCCGGTCTGCGATTGTTGACGTTGAGTAACTTTCGCAAAGGCCGGTCATTGGATGGGTGACCAAGAATTTATCATCTCGAGCTCCTTCGGAAGGCACGTAAAGCCGTTGGTCCCTTTCCCGTTGGCTGCATAAGCAGTCGTTAACAACCACCAATTCGCACTCTGCCCGCGTGGTTTATGGTCCGTTCTCCCTATCCATTCATAGGGAAGGCTCGTGCCCCAGCAGTAGAAACATTAAATGAGCTGGTGGTGGAAGGGTAAAAGGGCATAAGAGTTAAAGCTTCAGAATTGGCACCGCGCTTTTTTTACCCTTGCATGGTGTTGCAAGCGCCCATGGCATGGACTACGGTTGCCGCATTACTAGCATTAAGTCAGGCGGGTTCCGTACTCGTGTTGCGGCTCAGTAACATAAACAGGCGCTGAGAAAATTACTAGAGGAACTGAGTTTGCAGAAATCCGGCCCTACAGATCCGGTACAAAACATATAACATCGCTAATCGTTGAGTACCACGATTAGCGAGAAATATTCGTACGAATTAAGGAGAAGGTACGTTCATTGATATGAGCAAATGGAACAATACGAAAAATATACAGGTCTGTAATTTAAATGAAAACACTTAAAAAGGATAAACAATATGGAAGGACCCCGAAAACGAGATGTAAAGCAGTAATTTTTTTATTTTTTTATTTTCGGCTCGACAAGGTGAGGACGGCTAGGGAAGCACCTTCCTGCTCCACTATCTTGGCATCTGGACTCCACCTTCTGCTTTACATCAGGTGAAGCGGAGTCATATTTTATGCCTGCTCTTTTATGTAAAAAAATATCAACTGTCGATTAGTTTTCATATTTACTATTTTATTTTGACGTTTCGAATCCTACAAAGGGTTAAACCCTGTCCTGCCCCGCAAAAATCTGATAGGTTCTTATTTCAAAACAGTCCGCAATGTCAAATAAAAATTAGCAGCGGCGAGTATCGAAGTGCGAGTGTGCGCGGCTCCGCCAGACGCGATGCATTTGGTCTCAAAAGCCAGCGAAGAGGCCTTCGTCTCACCTCTAGACGATCCAAACGGTTCGTTTGTTGTCCTACTATTATTCACTATTTGCCGTCTAGACTAGATAAATACGATCGCCGTTGACTGCACTAAACACCGGCAAATAAGATAGGTACAATTGAAAACGGGCTATTTTTATTTTTTAATCGTAGGTTTACAATAACGTTATTGAGTTCACCTTTAGTCTGGAAACATACTCTAATATTATCTGTAACTACATGATATTCCGATCTACGAGATAAGTATAAATAACTAGCTTATGCTCGCGGCTTTGCTCACATGGGCTACACGACTTGTAATTGTTTTTAATAAAAGTTAAAGTTATTAAAGGTAAGTAGTGTCTATAAGGATAATCCTAAAACACTTTGTAATTTCTAACCAGGCCAAATACCGAAAAATTTAACTTTTATAATGACAGATTTCCATACAAACTTTCCACCCCTATTTCACCTCTATAGGGGAGGTTTTTCCAAAAATGCGAAAACACGTCATTCTTTATTTTTATTACAAAATCTAAGGATTGATTTAAATAATATTTTTTTATAGTTTTTACTTTGAAAATAGCGATTTACCCAAAAAAAACCTTCTTCCCTTTTTTACTCCTCTAAAAATAAACAAAATTCCTGAAACACGTCATCCTTTATTTCTTTTCAAAAAGTCGTATACCAATTTTCATACAAACTTTCACCCCCTATTTGACCCTCTTAGGGTATGATTTCCGTAAAATCCTTTCTTAGTGGCTGATTACGTCACTCAATTAACCTACCGTCCAAATTTCATCTAATTAGCTCTAGCGGTTTCGGCTCGGCGATGATGAATCAGTCAGGACAAGACATTATATGTATATAGATAATACCGTATCGTTAGTAGGTAGGTACTCGTATATCGTTAACCGTTTTACTCGTAGGTAGGTGTATGTAAATAATTTATTTTGACATTTATTGGCATTATTATTTAACTATAGATAGTACTGTGAATACAAAATTCAAAATAATATGAATACTATTATTTAAATTAAATTTAATCCTATTTTTCTTTGCTAGATTATGACATACATGTACAATTGTACACATAATTAATGTAACAGTATAGAAACAAACTTTATGTTGTGATGTTGCGAGTTTCTGCCGATTTTTACACATACATGACTATGTCAATTCGTTATTGTAGGCATCCTGTTTGTCACACCATTTTGGGATTTGTATAAAATGATTTAGTGTTTCACATTTTCCAACTTGATTTATTATAGTTAGACAAATAACTAACCAGAACCAAAGCTTTGCATCATCATGACGAAATACAAGAAATTATAGAAATTATCCCTTCTAAAGTTTGTCGATGTGTTTTACTCTCTCCTAAGAACATGTAACATGTCCCCTGTGTGGTGCCGGGGATAAAGAATTGCACCACCCCATATCTTCCCGAGGGTGTCGTAAAAGCTGACTAAGGGATCATTATCATTCCAGAGGATGGGCAGCAGCATCTCTCTGAGGTTACTCTTAATCAACTGCGATCGCCAACCCGCCTGCCAAGCGTGGCGATTACGGCAAATACCCCTCATGGAGATCCGTGAGGGAGGCCTTTGTCCAGCAGTGGACGTCTTTTGGCTGAGATGATGATGATGATGATGATGATGATGAAGAACATGTAAGTACTTACCTTTATATTTGACTATCAGGTTTATAGTTATAGTCTCTCTTAAATAAATTACATTGTCTTTAATCAAGATATATAGCTATATAAATATTATCCTAAATCATCACTAAAACAACCGACGTGGTCTAGTGGTTAGAACAACAGCCTCCATCCCAAAGTTTCTGAGTTCGTTAATTGTGATTTGATTACCGGAAAGCGAATGACTATGCCGGCACCTTGGCACCCCGGACTTAGCGTATCTGCCTGTTTAGTGATATGTCGATCTTTATTAAAACTTAGTTTTATATGTTGTTACATCTAAATATGTTCGATATGTTCAGCCATAACAACCTTTTTTTTTAACACCAGTTCGCCCGTAATTGAGGATTCTGGATGAAGTGCGCTTCTATTTTCGGCCGTATCATCAAACAACAGGTGAAATGAAGGCCAATTAAGTGCTTACCTTATTAAAAACGACATTAAATCAACGTAAATTGATAACCGGAAAACGAAGGACTATGCCGACAGCTCTAACATAGCGACTCCAGGACTTAGCGTCACTGCCCTTTTTAGTACTGTGTAGGTTTTAATCAAGGCTAAGCTCGGCATTAGCTTCGAACGCCGCTTGTGTGCAACAACGGTCCGTATGACGTAATAGGCAGAACGCAGGCCTTCGTGCAATGCAGTGCTTGACTTGTTTCACCTCCAGACGACTTCTCCTCTCGCACGTGTTTGCCGCACTTTGTCTAGTCTAGACGAATTGCATTATGGTAATTTATAAACCTAGACAGCTACTTACACAGACCGTTTCGAATTCGAAAGAATTTCACTATGTAATCTATTAGTGTGCCAGGCCTTTTCGGAGTCTTAGCGGCTGCATGTGGATTATTGAATGAAAGAAAGCTGTTTGTTTTTATTACTCAAATGAAGTAAAGTAGGTATTGAAACGGATTGTGTTTTATTTGATACAATTTGGTAGATGGAGTTTACAAACAAAGCCTTAGGTTTTATTAAAGTGCAAAAAGTTTTGTCTAGCGGCTAAGATTAACATTAAATAATTAATTTAATGTTAATTTAGATTATTAGATTAACTAACTGCGGAACTGTAGGTTTTGTGCGTTTGTGGTGGATACGGGAATTTATCGTAGGATGTTTGCTGTTTAAAATAGGCTATAAGTATGATACTTAGATATATTTTTATTTGTAAGCTAAATATTTTTCATATTTTATAAGACTAAATTTTGCTATTATCCAAATTGCTAAATTTTATAGTCCGATGTAGTTTTAAGGTTTTTAAAGTTAAACAACGGGGGCGTCCCCCTTGGTCCCACTTGGCCTATATTTCACCCGATGACGACGAGGCCTAAGATTATTCACTTCACACACTTATGAACTTTGAAACTTTTTATTTTATATGAAACGTCACCTCGCACAGGCCCTGCCAGAATACCAGCGCCGTTGCGATGTGAGTGACTTTCTCACACCGTAGCGGCATATGCTGAGGTAGGGTCCTGATTGGCTCGTCACAGTGTTGTGTTCTTTATTTGTTATTTTTTTGTTTTTGTACTTTATGTCTTTATTTATTTATTCTATTTTTTATGTGAGAATCAATAAATATTTTTTCTTTCTTTCTTTCTTTCTATGAAAAACCGGCTATTAAGATAAAGATAAGTCTCTAACTGGAACAGCAATACTACTAACATTGTTATTCTGTCGACTGACTCAGAAAGATAGCGATAGCTAGCCAGGTGAACTTAAAACAAAGCCTACTACCAACCAAACCGAACACAATAAGTACTAAGTACTTACCTACATTATCCCTTTCAGACCGAGATTGCGACGTCCCTCCGATGGAATCTCGAATTAAAATCGCCGGGCTATAGTTTATAACGAGACGTCGACTAATATTATAATATTAAATAAAATAAAAATGTAACCAGTTAGTTAAAATCATGCATGATCATGATACTTTCACGTGTAGATGAGTTCGTTGTTTATAACCAGAACCAGACAATAGATTCAGTTTAAAGGTGAAAACCTGTAAAGGTCAGACAATCTCTTTCTTTTGGAATCCGATCGGATTTAATTTCGAATTGACCCCTACAAGACGCGACGATGTCATTGTGAATTGGTCAATTGTGTTCTTTTTGCTTTGAAACTCAAATGTTTGCATTTTATTTTTTGTTCAACTTGCAAGTTTTGCACCAGACTAATCGTGTCACGTGTGACTTTAAGTTGTTTTGCCTACAAATAATACCTACTTTTAAATTGTGTTGCTTTCAATTTCTTTTTTATTTTAGGTGAATATTTGCGGAATATTAGTTGAAGTAGCGATAAATATTACATTACTACTGACTTATTAGTTCAAGTATTTATTTACAAACAAAGATAAAAACAAGATAATAATTAAACTATTTAAAATTAAACTTACTAAAAACTATAAACTAAAACTACTACTAAGTGTAAATAAAAAAATAGCGCCAAATCGTCCCCATCAGGCTAGTAAGCTGCCCAGTAAGCTAGCAGCATTGCCACGTTGGATAGCAAGCTTATACCTACGTTGGCCCAAGTAGCTGCTAGCTCTGGGGTCCCGGGTGGTTTCTACTAATTTTATAGAAATATCTTTAAAGAGTTTGTGAGCACCCGACTCAAATATGAGATGCTCAGACAGATACTCATACTTTCGCCGTTTGAGGTTCTCTGCATGATTTGCAGCCGCGCCAGCGCTAACAGAATTGCTTGGAATGTGGGACGGTGCGGGCGGTATCGACACAAGTAGAAAATAAAAAACTAAATAATTAACTTATTGAAATATATATATTTTTTGACAATACTTATTGGCTTTGCCGCAAGAACATTGTGACCAGATTTTCTCTACCCCTCATATTAACTCGTATACAGTCTAAAATAACAAAACATTTAAAAATATAACTTAACATGTTCGCTGCGTTAGGAGATTTATCAGGGTGCCTAGTGTGAGTTTTGCTTTCCATCCGTATTCATTCGATTACGTTTACGAAGACGAAAATTAGTATGGCATTAAAGCAGCGCCTCCTGACGACATACGAGAAGAGTTAACATTTTTCAATACAAATTCTCGTTTTCGTTAACGTGATCGAATGGTGAATGAAACTCGCACTTGACACCCAGATCTCTTGCAGGACTTTCTTATTGTGCGGCAAATAAAATCGTGTTGTTGCACTCTGTGCGGGAGGCCTCTACGTTTTAAGTTTTTTGTGTATGAGTAAGACAAATATACATATTTGCTTCCTACTTAAAGTTGCATTAATGGGCTTAAAAAAAATTTGAGATGGATTATCTTATCTCGAAGTTTGCAATAAAGTTAGAATGTACAATAATATTTTTTTACAATTATCCATTTTTACATTAGCCTCATGTACTTCAGCATATCCTACTGACATTTTCACTTACATATTATAAGTGACTTGTGTGACTAAAAATAAAATAATATATCATTTTTAAATTAACAACAACCTTATAACAAAATTCTTCACTATTACAAAAACTAATAAAATTCGATTCCATTTTATAAATTTCACTGACGTGGTTGCATGCTGTTTGTTTTGTATATGCATTTTACAGGATTCCCTGAAGGAAGGTGTGCAGATCACGTTTTCCAACGTGGCGACAAAAAAAGACGTTGCGTGGGTTGTTATGGCCAATTACGAATCACAAGACGCTTTTTAAAAAACTAAAAGAATTATTACCATTTGCGCGCAATGCAAACAATCTATGTGCTTACCACTTTTCTTAGATGACCCAATTTAAAAAAAAAACTTTTTCTATCGATGACTCATATTTTATGTCATAATGACCTATTTTCGGTTGCGGTACGAGGTACCTACAATCGAAACCGATTTTTTTTTTGTATTTGTAGTTTATTATAATGTCATATATGCGTGCGAACCTACCAAAAGATAGAGCAATAGGCTATTTTTAACCCACAAGAAAATCATAAATATGTTATTGGTTTTGAGGAAGGTATAAATTATTTTCAAAACTGTTGTTTTAGGAGACTGACCAGGTCTCATACGCACCACAGTATAGGTTAGTTTCGAGATCTTTTAGGTCTCTAAAGCATCAGCTGAAAGTTATTTTAAAATGATGCCGCAGCAACGTGTATGACGATTAAAAAACACTCATAATTTACAAATAACTTATCTTATTTTATTCTTTTAGGGCTGATTTTGATCAGTTAAAGTTTATTCATTGAATAATTTTACATAATGACAGATTCTCTTTAGAAAATATGTCACAATGACAATCTTATTCTTTGGATAAGACTTATCTGAGGATTGAAAAATCGGGCCTAAAGGACATATAAATCACATATTCAAACTGACGTTACACAAGACAAAATGTGATGTGATCTCTAAAAGAGAATTCTTCCAGCCAACCCTAGTTGTGTGGATCGGAATTCTGCGGGACTATTCTACAACTTTCGCAAAGACCGGTCATCAGATGGGTGACCAAAAATTTACCATTTCGAGCTCCTCCGTGCTTTGGAAGGCACGTAAAGCCGTTGGTCTCGGCATTAGCAGTCGTTAACAATCACCAATCCGCACTGGGCCCGCGTGGTGGTTTATGACCCGTTCTCCCTATCCATCCATAGGGAAGGCTCGTGCCCCAGCAGTGGGGACATTAAATGAGCTGATGATGATGATGATGATGATGATTCTATATACGAAACTAATTACTGATACTAAACTAACTATAATGTATATACATACACATCCACCACTATAAATGTCAAAATCTTTTAGGTAACGAAGATCAACTTTGTGCTGACTTCACAGTCAGACATTTATTTGTAATATCATATAAAATATTACGGCCCCTTTAATCCCTTTACGGTATAACAGAAACGTAACAAGAAAACAATCATGCGACCTAAGATATATACAAGCTCAGTGACCATAAATTTTGATCGAAAACGTCTTACGCAACCTTTTTTTGCGTACATAGTTATTTTAGCTTGCTTGTTTTCTGTATCTTATATCCATATAAAAAAGTCTGCAGCAGGTCTTAAAATACACTGTGCCAAATTTTTTTAGACCACCGTCGTCGAGATGTAACTAGGTGGTCCGCAGGCTCTCAAGATATTTTCTGGGACAACAGATAGAGATTGGACGTCTAATAAATAAGACACGTGGTCTTTGATATTTCTGAAGGGCTTTTCGTTTAGTAAGAAAAGTGATATTGTGTAGTTATAAATTTACGGTGCGTCACATAAAGTGCCTCGGTGGCCGAGTGGGAAAGCGCTCGGCCCCATACCCGAAGGTTTTGGGTTCAATAGCCCGGGTTTGTGATTAATCCAATAACAATCAATTATAGCGATTTTAGTGATAGAAGCCTTTACCCAGCAGTGGGACAGTTTCCGGGCCATTTTTTTTTATCACCATCCAAACCTTCTGAGATGACTTCCGTGATACAAACGAACAACTCTTTCTATTGGACCAACTCCCTAACTCGAAAAAAAATCAGCTGTGCCATACATCGTCGAATGAATATTGATGTTTTGTATGGAACAGCTGTTTTTTTTTTCGAGTTAGGAAGTTGGTCCAATAGTAGGTATAAGTTGTTCGTTAGTATCACGGGAGTCATCCCAGAAGGTTTGGATGGTGATAAAAAAGTCGACCTGTATAGTACTTCCTTTTCTTACATAAGCGGCAGTTCGCGAGTAAAAATAAAAAAAATATTCGTAAAAAGATTTTCTTTGAATTCAACATTATTTGGCTGTACAAGTAAAAGAATTCTTCATCACTTGTTTACACTAAAGTTCTATAACAGTAACATAACGCCTCACGCATAGCACGACGAACGGCATGATGTTTATTTTTCTATACGTGTATTAAAAAATGGTGATAGTAAACTTACCAATAGGCCGGCAAGTTTGTGTCTAAAAAGAGAGGAATGCTCTGTTGACAGGACCAACGCATCGGCCATCTTTAGTTTCACGTTTGCCGATCCCATAATATGCCAAGATCAATATTTTACAAATCAATAAATAGGTCATACCTAGAAACTCATATGCAGTGATTTTTTTATGGTTAAGGAGAGTTCAGAGATCTGGTATGTTAATAAACATTATATGAAAAGAGTAGCCGCTGGATGCGTGCAGCACAAAACCACTCGCTGTGGAGATTTAGCACCACAGCACAGATCTAAGGCCTTGGGGAAGGCCTTACGGAAGGCCTTTGTCCAGCAGTGGACGCCTTTTGGCTAAGATAATGATGATATCAATAGAATGAACGTTTTATTGTACGTGACTTATATATCATGTTGCGTCTTGTTTTGTCCTCATATCAATTTCTGCCGCCAAGCCGCAAAGCTCTGTATAGCTGCGTTCCGATTTAAAAAAATAATTACTCTGTTGACCTGCTATATTTTTTATAAGTTCTGCTTCGTATTATCCAATAATCAGAACAGTAATCTGCGTGTGCGGCGGCGCGCCCCATAACATAGTATTACATAAAACAGTAATGCGCAGTAAACATTTTTAAATTACATCTATTACAGGTTCGAGTTTTAACAGTTATTAAAGATGACAATAATTACGATTACCTACTAAACGTTGGCAACACCTACATATTTTTCATTTATTGGCAACACTACCATTTTTCGTTTTTCCACATATCGCCACCACGCCACCAATCCTTTTAACTAAAAATTCAAACAGTTTCAATTTATTTAAAGGCGCTTAATTTTCTGTTCACTTAAATGTCACCTGCCACTATGATTAAAGTTCAAGTGGCCTTCTTTTCACGTGGTCCTTCGAGCCGGGTGCTAACAAATGTTTCATGGATACAAGACAACAATTAAAAACAATTCTTTTTTATGATATTGGAACGATGAGTTTGTTGACGTCATGTCCACTTTTCACCACCGACCCCAATGTTTAGGTGACCCTAAGTCATGTTAGGTGATGGTTTTACTCAGGCAATTATCGCTGCCATAGACAATCGAAACATACAATAAATTATTTATGTAAAACAAAAAACAAAACGCGTCGTCCAAGCATTGAACTAGTTCTAAACTGGTAGTAGTCAGTCAACCGTTGTTCTATTTTTGAATAAAACCTTGTATATATCAATGGATAATAATTATCTATTTACTGATGGCTCTGTACTGTGGCCATGCTCTCGGCACATTGGTAATAGCGCGCAGACGTCGCCGCCGCCGCCGCACCATCCACTTTAAACCTCATCCATTTTAATTTAGCAGAAGTGCCCGCCGATGGTGCGGAGGAAGAATTCATTTCCGTTGCCAACGACTAACTGACTCACGCGCCGATCAATCCGATTGGGATTGTTCATCTAATCTGGCTTTCATATCCATATGGATATGAAAGCCAGATTAGATGTATATACATGAAGAGAAAACTTCCTGAATCGATTTCAGTCATATTTGCATTAGTATATTTTTTCATTGAAGTTAGTTAAGAAATAAAATGTAAATTTAATTAAATATCTTCTATTATAACCATCTCTATGACTTTGTTTGGTTACACCAACAGATTCGGACCTAGATTATGGGTTTGATTCCCGGCTTTGAATTCGTGTAGCACTCATGTTGGTTGGTGATATGTCTCGGTTTTAGCCAAGCTGTTAAAAAAAAACGAAGTACAGTCACGAGCAATAATGTATACACTTTTGACTCTTATTCGATTGTATCAAGATTAAGAGTTACATTGTATACATGTGACTGTACGTACGACTGTTCGTTGCTGTACTTTTTGATTATGTTTTATAGTTTGTTTCTGTGGGATATTAAAAAATATAAAACCTTGAGATTCAAACTTTTTAGGCACGGCCGTAAACAATGACTATATGTCATTGTTTACTAGGTACTTAGTTCAAATGTCTGTATTACTTCGGCGGGCAAACATCTTTCAAAGAGTTATTTTTTAATACCAATAGTCAGTCTAGACGTCTTGAGTGGTTTTTTATTGTTCCTGTCTGAAGTATATTGATGTATTCAAATCTTATAGACACTCTCTACACTCATATTATCATAAGCATGGGCGTTTATTATGACAATAACTATAGAACTTTTCAACTATCATGGCCACTTGTGTTAGAGTAGGTATATCGGATACTTAAAAATAATAAGCAAGGTAAGAATCTCGCTAAAATTACTCTAATAAATAAAGAAATCTTTTTTTTTTATAAAAGAGGGAGGCAAACAAGCAGGCGGGTCACCTGATGGAGAGTAATCACCGCCGCCCATGGACACCCCCGCAAAACCAGAGGAATCGCAGACGCATTGCCGGCCTATAAGGAAGGAATAGGCTCGTTTCTTGAAGATCCCAAGGTCGTAACGGTCCGGAAATACCGCCGCTGAGAGCTGGTTCCACAACACTGTAGTTCGAGGCAAGAAATTTCGTGAAAAACGCACAGTAGTAGACCGCCATCCATCATGATGATGTGGATGGAATGACAGTCGATTATGTGTAGTGCGGTACAAGAAAGCAGCGGCAGGGATCAAGCCGAACAATTCCTCAGAACACTCCCCTTCTCCTTATAAAAATGTAGTTATGAATACCTGCTGCACTTACAATGCAACGCCAAGGCATGCAACAGGTCATTACACGATTAAATTATAAAACAAAACTAACAAATTAACCACCCAAAAACGAACACAAGAATTAATAAACACCATACATTTGATATTAATATTATTATTTTTAATTTTTATATCTAGCGAAAAATATATACATATATTTTAAAGGGTTTTTATGTATTTAGTAACTGTAAATGCAGTGCCGTTCTGAGGTGACCTTGAACCATGTTACTTCTTTAATTTCCAAAAGTAATGAGAAGAATATGAGGAAATACATTTTAAGACTCAGATAATATAGCGAAACTTCCAATAGAACAATAAATTACTACTAAGTTGCTACTTAAATTCTTTTTTTTTAATTCTAAAAGTTTTCAGTGATACCATTACATACCTATTCATAATTTAAGAGCTGCATTGAATAATAAAATTAGGTGTTTCAGAAGTATTTGCACTAAACAGTAAAAATGATAAAAAATCCTATAATGTGCATATAATACACTTTAGACGAGGCATATACAAAGGTGAGTTTATTTCTAGAAGAGAACTCTTCAAGCCAATCCTGGCTCTGATGTGAAGTGAGAATCAGCGAGATTAATTATTCGACGATAATAATTATTACTTTCATACATACTTTAACTAATTACAATGTATATACATTCATATAAAACAATATTTATTACTTAAATACTTAAACTAATTACAAAGCATTGCAATAATTACATTCAAACACATACGTACACATATACAAACAAAACCTAATTGTATATTGTTAAGGTATCTGTGGTACTTTGTATTCATCATTACAATGTTTTGGCCTGAATACTCTTCATTGTAAAATGTTTTGAATCCGGGTGCACTGGGCTTTAAGGAGTTTTGGAGTCAGTTACATTGCCTCGAAACGATTTTGATACTTTAAGGATCAGGATAAGTAAGATGTTTTGGATCAGAATGTACTGTCCACTTTCCTCATCGACTCGTGCCAGAAATTATGCAATCTAGGTATTTAGACTTTGATATTTTCTATAAATGATCTTCTTTGGCGTGATATCTGTTGAGATGCAATATAATGCATTTCACATTGAAACGGTTTTCATAAGTGTCGAGAAAGGTTCACTCCCGGGGAACGCACACTAACTAATTAGATTGATCTAATTATCGCCCGAGGGCTAATTTTATCTAATTCAATGTACAAAGAACAATTGAACGAAATCAATTTGTATGAACCAGCTTACACAAAAACAAAATAAGAATTTTAAGAATGATTAACAATTTGAAAAAGTGTTAAAAATATTTCCACGTACAGAAAGAGAAGAATGCCATGACATTCAGGTGCACTACCAACCTTGCTGTCGTAGTTCTGTCGAACTAACCTAACTAATATAATTGACTATGATAGTTTAAAAAAATATGTGAATTACTACAAATAGATTAAAAAAGTATAGCTGATGTCACATAACCTTCATTCTATTATTCATTACTTGTAACAATGTCATTCTACACCGGTAACGAAATCGCTACCGTTATGCAAAGCGGGGCGGGCAGGGGGAAACGAGGGGCGGGCGGCGCTCGTGTCCGCGTCGCCCCTTCTTACACAATGTCACCCGTGACACGGTAATAATATCTACAGTATTGTAACTAGCTCAGTAAGTGAAACGTGAATTTCTTATGAGTTAAATAAAATTCTATAACCTCAGTTCCTATGGTCATTGATTACCTTCCGACTGCATCATCAGACCAGTTCCATGATGCCATATTATTGAATTGCTATCGAAGTTGCGTAGATATACCAAGTTTCATCTCGATCAGTCCTCGGGAAGTGATCCAAATCGTCCTTGCAAGATTTGACCCGTACATACGGTCGCACGAGTCCGCACGACTTGTGTACTGTGACATCATCGTGAGTGGCAAGCAGGCGCACGCGTTTCAAAATAGCCGTTCAGAAAAACATTAATAACTTCATCTAACCGCAGTATTAACGAACAACACGAAATGTATAATTTTTATTGTTCTAAATAAAAATTTTATTGCTTTTATTATTATTATTATTATTATTTCTTGACGGATTTTAATATTTAAAGAATAAAATGCTAAAATGCTTAGTAGTTGATTGCGCATACTATGTATCACAGTTTTAAAAGCATACAGTTGGGTATCGAACGTACTTCGCAGAGCAATGGAGAGGAACCCGCGGGGAAGCGGGCGCTGCGGCGAGTGTCCCACAAACAAGCACAGTTTGTGGGAGCTACCGTGAAGGGCAGCCAGTGCGCGTACTGCATGGTTTAAACGTTTTTTTTAAATTTACGTTCAGTGATTCCTATTGAATATAATGGTGCATACACATTGTTATGTATACGGTTGTAAGTCGATGTCGAAACACAACAAAAATTTAAAATTTCTTTGTATAATTTCCCCGTGACGCACCGTAAGTTTTTCCTATAATTTCGTAATAACTTGTACTTTGTCTTTGTTGGAATGTATGTAGCTACATGGATGGTAAAATGTATATTGTTGGTGAAGTGCAGGGTACTCCAACTACAAAAATAAATGACTGAATTCTTGTGCTCCAACAACAGAATGACTAAATAGTTTTTTTAGTTTATTATTTTGCCAACTTCTCATTAATTAATAATGAATATTTTATTAACTATTGTTTTTTTAATTTTTAATTAATTATTGTTTATGCTCTGAACCAAGTGAAAAACGTAACTAATAAAAAAACAGCAATTACATGTTACCACGCATATATAGCGTCAATATTACGTTACGGAATCATAATGTGGGGTAACAGTACGGACAACAATAGGGTATTTATAGCTCAAAAGAAGTGTGTCAGAACTATATGCGGAATCTCCTCTGACGAGTCATGTAGACCATTATTTAAGGATCTTGGATTATTACCGCTACCATCGCTGTACATCTATGAAATATGTAATTTCGTTAAAAAACATAAAGAATTGTTTAAAACAGCGAGTGAAACTAACTCTAGATTAAAAAGAAACCAACACAGACTTGTACTAAAAGACACGCCGAGGTCTGCAAAATTTAGTAATAGTTGCTTGACGATGTGCGTAAGAATTTTTAATAAAATACCTAATAATATGAAGACAGACAATGACATTGCATTCAAAAGAAATTTATATAATTGGTTAAACGACAATAATTTTTATAATATTCAAGAATTTTTTAATAAAAAATCATAAATTATTTTATTGTAAACAAATATTGGGAACTTCGGAAGTACTTATGTAGAGCTCATAGTCTAAGTTCCTCACTAATGTTTTGCATGCTATATTTTAGATTAGCTTAACATGTGGTTTACCTATATATTTTGTAACATCTTACATACCATGTTAAAAAGCAAATAAATGATTTATTATTATTATTATTATAACATATAACTATTAACTAATACGTGCCAATACAGACGAGGTTCTATAGGCATCAATTCTTTAAAGTTTATATTTAAGTTTTCTGGGCTTGTTATTTTTCACTTTTTAAGCAGTCCGAATGCGAATTCATTATAATTGTTAAAAATTTAAATCTAAAATAAACCTTTACGTAAATATTTAGCAGTGCAACATTTGTAAATATGTATAATAGTTTATTCTTGTTAATAAATTATTATTTTATAAAAATAACGATTATTTGATTTCGAATTTTATGACATCCCTTGCATATCAGCGAACGACCGCGTGGATACCTACGCGGGCGGCGGCATCGCCCCACATCAAAGGCGATGCCCTACTGTATGATATAGTAATAGTGTGCTATGTATATAGTAAAAATCAGATTTGCTATTATGTGATTGATCCTCATTTCCGGCATCAAACAATTCATGTAAAATTGGAGCAACTTTGGCTCCATTTGCGTTTTCTAGAAATTATCGTCATTTTTAGGTTCATTTTCTCCAGCCCAGATTTCTAGCAGATAAAGTCATCTTTCAGTGACGTGAAGCTGCCCCTGTATTTGATAGAACTAATTAGAATGGGTAGTAAGTAAAAAAATGTTTGGACCATTCAAAAGCACTTTTCTAAAGTTTATTTGAATAAAAGATATTTGACTTTGACTTTGACTTTGACTAAAGAAGTATCGAAAATAGTTTCACGCATTCACAGTACATTTATACGAATTTTAAAAATTAATTAAAAATATTCAAACGTAAACCCGGCAGCCGAAATTGTTTTAGGGGATCTTAGACGAGCTTCCCTGAGCCCCCTACGCATTCAGTTTTCTCAGACTCAGGCGACTTATTTTTAAATCCAACCCGGCAGAGGTACCGTTATAGACAAAATATGAATTATCAAAAATCGTAGCGATGCGATCTTCAGTACATAGTCATACTGATATTCTTATACTATCGAATTATAACCATAATATAAGTTTTAGACATGAATGCATGAATCTTTGTAAGCGTTTATTGTTTATTGCCCATTATGAATAACTTGCAATAATAATATAATTATTTACGACAAAAACGGATTGATTGGCAGTCACGGAAAAAACTGACACAGGTACATCGTCCGTAAGCGCCAGAGCGCGACTGATCGGGCCTGCCGAGCAGCCGTACTCGCGTATTTCGTAGGTATTTAAACATAGTAAATAAGACAATCATTTTATTAAGTGAATCTCTGCGAATTCGTCTGCGAAATATTATTCTCTTCAATTGAGTACAAAAAACAAAAAATAAATGGAAAATATCAGTAGTTTAGTCATAATATTGTAAAAACATTACAAAGAGGGGTAACTTTGGGATTTTTTCTATCGACTGAAGTTCATTGGATCTTGTAACTGAATGCGACTTCGACTAGATTAGATCCTTAACTAATACATACTTTTTTTCCAGAATTTAAAATCTTATTTTCTATGTCTCACATGGTTTGAAAAAACTCAATAGCGCGGCCTCTGCAGGAATACCTAGCCTTAATATATAAAGTGAACAGGGTAAAGGAAAGTGATACACGAGTAAATGGCTAGTCATAGGCGGTTCGTTTGTGATACGGTAGATACGCTCGTGTTAAAACCTCCGGGTTGTAGGTTTTTGGAAACATTATTGAATTAAACGATTGATTGATTTTAATTTATAAACTAATCAAAAAACATTTTTTTTTATAGAAAACTTCCTATTTTATTCACAACGTATTTATTTGTTTAAATAAAAAATATACTCCCTTATTCATTTATTTAGTTAATCATCATCGTTTTGTCTCTTTTTCTCAAATTCAAATTGACGTTTGTGTGACGTTGACAAAACAATATTTAACGAAATAATGCTTAAATAGTTTTTAGGAATAAGGGGGATCATATTTACAATCACAAAATACATTCACAAAACTAGATAGAAACTCAAAGTAGGCAGATGTACTTAATTAAAATACTGTAGGTGGGCAGCCCAACCATAGAAAATATACCTACGCCCAGCCCTATCGCGTGTTTACGTACCGCGCGGCTGTAGGCATTTATTTCAAAGATAGGGCCGAGTTACAATACTGTAGATATTATTTCCGTGCCCGTGACGTCATTTAATAGCATTCTGTCTGACGGCGGTCAGTCTATGAGCTCTCAGTAATGGTGCGTACTACTCCCAAATTAAATACACTTAGTCGGACACAAATTAAGTTCGCTACATTGATATCATACACTTTTTACGAATTTAGTCAAGTTTAATTAAGACATTTTATCCTGACGTTTCGTATTGTTTACACATTTACAGTGTCCATGTTCACAGGGAGGTTCTTCCCTATATTGTCAATTAATTTATCTATCAGTTTTAAATAATTAAAAAGTTTTATTATCTTCGCAATTAAGCTACGATGCTACGGTGCTACGACCTTTCATATCATATGTATAACAATAATTAAGATATTTAAACACTTAAGTATGCTCTGGTACACACGTTTTCTGTTAAAGGAGTAGAATTAAAAAGTTTATTATGCCGGGCCGTTCCTGATAGATGACTGCATTACGAATTCGAGTTTTTTGTGAATAGTAAAAACAAATCCTTTTTTGAATAACGATTGAACGAAATACTATAGCTTGACTTTGTTTTTCTTAAACAATTTTTGACTTTTACGAGAGTACTGTAGGGGTACTGTATAACATTGTGGAAATTGAAAATTTTACCTGATGTATATTTGTTAACGTATATTTTTTATTTTGTGTGTTTTTTTTACATGTTGTGGTTGTCTTCTATATATTTTTTGTGTTTGTTGTAATGAAAAAGGTCCTGCTATGATAGGGCATTTTCCAATATTTTTAACGCTGTAAGGGAGAAAAGAGCTGGACACTTGCTGAGTTTCTTGCCGGCTCTTCTCAATACAAGATCTCCCGCCTAGAGTAGACTTACAAACCGATGGCATAGTGCAATTCACAAGAGCTACTTGTAGCCTAAACTGAATAAATGATTTTGAATTTTTTATTTTGAATTGAAACTCGCCTATGGTTCTGTGTGGTTGACTCACCCCTTATCCGTAGTTAAGCCCGCGGCCATTTGACTACAGGGTGCCTATTAATGCGAGTTCTGCCTTCGATCACGGAGAATTTGCGGTGGCGGTAGGGTAGGCGATATTTCAATACAAAACTTAGATTCGTTATAACGTGATCGAATAGCAAATTAATCTCGAACTACGATAGAGTCCCCGTTATCACTACATAGTATAAAACAAAGTCGCTTCCCGCTGTCTGTCTGCCCCTATGTATGCTTAGATCTTTAAAACTACGCAACGGATTTTGATGCGGTTTTTTTTAATAGATAGAGTGATTCAAGAGAAAGGTTTGTATGTATAATACATGCATAGAATTGGACCCGATACTCAAGCGGACGAAGTCGCGAGCGGGCCGCTAGCAGCATATATATGCCTCTATAAATTCCTATTCACCGTCAATGTCACCCACAGGGTTAAATATAATTAACCTAGCAGTAGGTATACCAAGTGTATGTAATAAAAACATTAATCTAAATACCCTGACCCGAAAGCTGTTAGGAATTTATAGAAAAATGTGTTCATATATTAAATTGCACGAATACTGAAACGCTTTTTTATAAATTAACCGTAATATCTGTTGAATAATTAAACAAACTCTAGCAATACATAGTTCCATAGTAGAGTTTGTTATCAATTACTTTATAACGATAGAAGTACCGTTTTTTATAGTTTATTGCTTTTATTATCGACAACTATTTTTGAGCATGTTTTGATTGATTTGAAGAAGTGTTTTTTTAAGGTAAATGTAACAACAGCTACGTTAACAAACTACAATATTTATACTCTTGTATAGCATCTCATCTTAATACTACCAATACAATGAAACAAAATTGTAAATCATTCATAAAGTTAGTAGATACCAATTTCTTTTTTACCGAGTGTTCCGTACGCGAGCCTTCGTCCGCCCGCCCTTCGCGCAACGTTCCAACGACCGCTGTATCTAATTATAATTCCCTGCATTATGTAGTGGTAAGAGTATGGTGTTTTATACCTATTACAAAAGCTTTTTTGTAATGAAAAGCTGAGCTAATAGTGCGGCCGCCAGCCAGCATTGTTTCGATAACGACTTCATATTGACTCTATTATTTTTAATGGTATTTGGGCGTGTATGGATAATATAGTTTTTTTGTAGGCACAGCTTTTATGGTGTTGCTATGTTATTACGCCAATTGAATTTAAAGTGGCTAGAATTACTATAGATTCAAAAAAAGTTTCAAGATCAGATAAAAAAAAAGAAACAACTTTACATCAAGGCTTATAAAGTTGTGCTGTAGAAATGAGAAAATAGTTATTTGTTATACAAGAGTGCAAAGTTGCTTTTTAACCGCGTGCTCAATTTTGAATCACTCGCTGCGCTCGTGATTCAAAAATTAGAATCCTGAGCGTTAGCGAGGGAATCAAAAGAGCACAAGGTGAAAAACCTTTGCACTCGAGTGCAACACGTAACTTTTCATCCCACCTCAGCGGGGAAATGACTAAATGCAAAAAAAAAAACATTTACAATCACAAGATACTTTTATTTCAATTTAGGTATTAACTACTACATTATGATAGGTAATAGGTAAGTATTACAGAATAATCTTTAAATTATAACAAATAATACTTAGGTAAAATTAGGAAAAATTGAAAGTAACGTTGCTACAATTACTTAAGTTGAGTGTAATATTTTTGATAGGTACCGTTATTAACATTAGTTGGTGTTAGTGACTTGTGTACTGATAAATTCGGCACCATGGAGATAGAAGTAAATAGGTTTAATGATGTTTTGAATTCACAAACTTAGTGCACACGATGTTCTAAATTCAATTTACTTTATCCTCTAGCGGATAAAAACGGCTTTTGCACTCAGATATCGAAGAGCAAAAATACTCTTTCCGAGATGGGGGGATGAAAAACTTATTTATTCATTAACACGTTATTTATTGTTCATAATTGGAAAGAAAAAATGCGTGTTTAATGGGTTTAAATTAAAATAACAACTGAACTGCCATCTGCCATTAAATAAAACAAAGAAAAACCGTTCTTATAATCTTTAGACAACGGGTGTTACCTAGTTGCCCATACGCTTCACCTTTTTTCCCTTTCTTCTTTACAGAAGTCTTAAGCGCCCAGCAGCAAAGACATTATTGTCTTTGCTGCTGATGGGTGCTTATGGCCGTTACAACGTAACCGGGTTTATAGGCGCTGAAAAACCTCTGGATCCTTAAGCCGTGGCGATATAACAATGTCCAGATGTTGAAAACGTTATATGCGGATGCAAACATATGCAACGATATGACAGTCGAAACTTAGTCAAACAGTAATTAAACCTTGAAAGTAATTTAAAGTAAAATTTGGGCTTCCGTTTATCCATGTTTTAAATTTGTTTGTAAGTTCTCAATGCCAGAGCCCTTGAAACTGATAATGGATAATTATGAAAACGGATAATGCAATATAGATTTTTTTAATGTAATGGCAACAGTATTATACTTTTAAGTTATATTATTTCTCACAAAAACATCTCATGTTGCGTAAAATTCATAAATTTACCAATAAATAAATTAAATTTCAAAAGAGCTAGGGGCCCGTCTGAAAAACCGCCTCCACACTCCATGGGCTCTTGCAAGAACAAAGGTATCCACAATTAAAGCTTTACTTGTTATGCCCATATTGCCCTGTAATTTCATTGGATTCGTACCTTTCAACCCAAACACAGCAATAATTTATTCAAACATGCCATATCATGCCTTCCCCTTCGTCACTAAATAAAATTTCTTCAGACGCAGTCTCCATTCATGCATTTAGGCCAAAACGGTACATGCGCTGAAGTGCATATACCGAGGGGGTGGCGTGGGTGCCGGGTGGCCTTAACCTTGAACGCCGCCGTCTGACCCCTCCGCCCCCTTCCCGTCTAGCCTCAGGCCGATAAATGAGGCTTGAGGGCGTGTTAAATACACGCAACGCTAAGTCACAACATACGGAGACTGCAGAAGGTAAGCTTCATACAAACGCACGCATACAAGTTCGATCATGTATGGAGTACTACTGCCACCTTTGGGATGGATCAGCAAAATACCATCTGGCTGCTTTGGACTCGATCGAAAAACGAGCTAAGATACACTCATTGGTGACCCTGCCCTGATAGACGCCAAGCTGCAAAGTTTAGAACATCGGCGTAGGGTGGCTTGTCTGTCGGTCTTCTACAGGATTCATTTTGGGAAGTGCGCGAAGGAGTTCAAGACCTTATCCCACCAACCACTCTCCGCTATCGGAGCGCGAGACGCGAGTTCCATCCCTATGTTGTAGATATGCCACCTTGGTGAACATGATATGGATATGGCTGGTGTGACAAGTAGCACGAGCCGATTCGGTTCAACTTTCTTAGTGCGTACAGCTAGGGAATGGAACGCTCTGCCTGCGAGTGTGTTCCCTGAAAGGTATAATCTGAACCTCTTCAAGGCCAGAGTGAATAGGCTATTTCTAGGCAGACATGTTCCATCCTCGACCGTACCGTCACTTAACATCAGGTGAGGTGTGGTCAAATGCCTGCCTATAACCAATTAAAAAAAATAGACAACCTCTCACACGGACTCGGAATCTCGCAATAGCTGCGCTCGGACTTTTCCGAGATACTTGTCCGTGGAAAAGGTCTGTGTTTGTTGATCGAGCGCGGTATGTAAAGCTTACCTTCTGCGTCTCCCTGTTTTGTGGGTAAGTCTATTAATCGACGCAGATTTAATCGTCGCTCGGTAATGGACGTATCGAGACGTGAAACTTTTGAGTGCGAATTATGAAAAACATTTGGCTTTTCATCTTAGCTCAGTAATAATATATGAGCACTTTAGCATTTGCCTGCCCTGTTCCCGATCTTATTTGAGGTTGGCTTAATTTATGTTTTCTTCTTCCATTCTCGACGATATCAGCCGTTATCTCAACATTTAGGTACTCCATTCATTGCCAAATCATCTTTCACACAGTCTATCCATTTTTCTCAAATCTTCTGTCGACCAAACTGACCTCAGGACTCCTGGTACACTTATTGTTATTGAAATACTTCACCATTTCCTCTTTTAAATAAGTACCAGTAACATTGTAAATCACCCACCTTGTATTGTTTTATTTTTTATTTTTTTATTGTTATTTAAATAAAATACCTTGTTTTTATTATGTTGTAGCCTCTCCACCGGAGGAGTAGAGAAGTTCCACATTACACCTTCAATTTTTATGGTCATCACCTTTTTCGTCACGTGCTGATCATCTCTCTTCATTAAATATTCTGTTTCATACTAACACAGACGGTTTCCTCTCAGTCTTCTGCCACTGTGTGAGTGTAAGAATTAGGTCAGAGTTACATTGTTATGCATATCAAACTTTATAAGGAGCACCCTGGGCCAACTGACGAAAACTGAAATATCTCGATCCAGCGCGAAGGGGTATGACTGAATCTTCTACGTACGATACATTAAATTATGTTAAATTAAATGTTAAGGCTTTATTCATATGGAAAGGCCAAAGCCTGACAACTCTAAGCTAAGCCATACGTCATACGTCTAAGCCAACGTATTGCTCGTATTTAGAGCCGAAATAACCTAAAGGGGTCATGATTCACGCTATACGTCGTTAATGTCAAGGTTGACATTAATTTGCTGCAGCGAAATTTTTCTAATAAAAAAGGGATCGGTGAACCGTTCGCAATGCAATGATGTGGACGAGGTCGTCGTGACCCGCCGCCCTCCAGACAGCATGGCGACCATGCACCTGACACCCATTATACATGCCGCTGAAGGACAAGCCTCCCACAGCTTATTAGAGGAGCGTAACTACAAAATATGTATTTTATTTTATGCAAAAGGTGGCAATCGAGCCATGGAAAGTGACCAGTGACCACCGCCAACCATGGACTACGGCAACTAGTGTTGCCAGATTTGCTGAAGTAAATTCCGGGACAAAAAGTCAAAATCAGTAATGAAGATAGCATAGCTTTATTTGCCTATTATAACACATAAAATTAACATGCTTTATTATTGGTTCTCGCAGCGGCAATCATTTTTTGACCGTCTGGTCCGCTAAACATTTGAATAAATTCGGAACCGGCGGCGGCGCGGCGCTGAGAGTTTTGCAGCGGCTTGGTAGTATTTTAGATGTAATTATGCGTTTCAGGGACGTTTTTGAGGATTCCGGGGCCCGGGACGTACGCTCGTATTCCGGGACAATTCCGGTGGGTCCCAGTCATCTGTCAACTCTACCCGCAACACTAGAGGAATTGCAGATGCCTTGCCGGATTTTGAGGAAAGTGTAAGCTCGTTTCTAGAAGGTCACTAAGTCGTGACGGTCCGCTACCTCCGCTGTTATCTAGTTCCATAGAACCGTTGATTCGAGTAAGAAGTTTTACCGTAACCTCGCAGTAGTATATCACCATCCGTCAACATCACGTACATTGTTCTGATCCCAAGGTAAGTAGTTAAAACACTAGTTTTATGGAAATTAGAAATAATGACGGTACCACAACCACTCAGACACGACAGAATATCGAAAAGTTCATTTAGACAGTTTAGACTACAATTATTGAGCTCATATGAATGTCACGAGAAGCTCGATAGCGCAGTGGTTAAGGCCGCCTGGTCTATGGTTGGAAAGGTTAAGCAACTTTCGCATAGCCTGGTCATAGGATGGGTGACCGAAACTATATCATCTCAAGCTCTTCCATGCCTCGGAAGGCACATAAAATTAGTCCCGGCTGCATTAGCAGTCGTTAACAAACACCAATCCGCACTAGGCTACGTGGTGGTTTATGGCCCTTTCTCCCTATCCATCCATAGGGAAGGCTCGTACCCCAGCAGTAAGGACATAAAAATAAACTGGTGATGAATGTCACTATGCCATTTCTTTTACAGCCATACCATAAGCAGAGGACCAAGATATGAAAAATAATAATTAACTAAACAGGCAGTCTACAAAATCGATTAAACAAAAAACGACATTGACTTTTTAACAAATAAATTAACTTCTATACAATGGTTCCCTAAATTGGAAATTGATAAATGGTTTCGATCAACGTCCCTCGGGTCAGCGTTGGGACGAATATCACGACATTTCTTTATTCTCCGGTCATCAGTCAGATGATTGATACGGCTGCGGCCGTTACTCAACCACTACCTATACTTTTACGAGTATAATGTATTTAAAAAAAGTTAAGTTTTTTTAAAGTTGTGCAATGGACAAAGAGAGACATAAGCGTTTCGAATGACGCGTATGAGCGATAGAAAGAGAAAAAAGTATGCTGTCAAAGTATGAAGGAAAATCGTGGCTACTTCGATGAGTCAATACAATAATAAACATTATTCTAAAAACAGTTAAAATTCTATTCAAGTTAGTGTTGAAAATAAACAACGTATTGTGACTACTACACTTTCAAAAACTAAATTCAAACTAGGAATTAGGTATCAACTACCTATTAATCTTTTTGTGGTATTATTGTTATTAATCGATCTGTAGTTCTGTACGAGTATAACTCAAAAGTGTCAGTCGAGCGAGCCTGATCTGTACACATATATAAACGCCTCAAGAGCCTTCTATCTCCATAAACTACACTGAGCTAAATGAGCTACTGAGCTAGAAGAGATATATAGCTCTTGACTAGGTAAAGAGCTATATAGCTCTTATCTCTTCAAAGAGCTAAATTTCTCATCGGTACTTGAATATGTTACGGTTTTAAGTTATCATTTTATTAACATTGTTCACTACAGTTTTACAGTAACACTATATTATATAGAAATGGAACATTATGAACTAAGGATCACGAATCTTTGCAAATTATCAAAATAAAATAAAACATACAATTAATTCGAATAGATGCGTAAAAAATGTTTTAATGTGCTTCTGTCCATTATTCTAATATTAAATTCCTTGTATAAGCTTCTCGCTACGGTTCATAAACTTCAAAATAATATTCATAATTTCAGGAATATATTTAAGGAATATTCATCCCTCTGACCTTGAAAGAGTTAATACCTAGAGAGGTATACCAGTGTATAATACCGAAATTAGAAGAAATAAAATTGCACACTATTTTCTCTTACATTATCAGCAATAAGTACGTTTTTAACACACAACATAACAATGCAATAAAAAGTTTTTAAAAATGTAAATTCTTCAAATTTTATTGATAATTGTTTTCTTTATCTAAACATTAAATGCCATGTGTCAATCGTAAAAAAGACATAATGGGAATTTTCGAATACCACATAGTAAGGTTATATACCTTGGATGTGCAACAACATTTTTAAGTCTGAAATTAGAAAGCAAGATGTTGACTATTAAGTTAACCATTTTAGTTCTCATAATAAGTAATGTCTGTTGTAGAAGCTTTAGTGGTGAAGGAAAAAATAAATCTAGAAGGACAAAATCCAAAACTCTACCAACAGAATACCCAATAAGTGCATCTGATGAGTCGATATCTACCAACATATTGGATGCAACAACAACAGAAGAATCATCAACAACTGATAATCCCACAACAACTGACAATCCCACAACAAGAGAAGTTCCCACACCAACTGCAGTTTCGATAAACATGACGGTTACAGAAGAAACTATGACGACCACAGAAGGTACAACAAAAGGTAACACTTTTTGTAATTAATATTCTACAACGGTGAAGCCCTTTGCTAACTCATGCGATTTTATAAGGTCAAATATGAGAGCACATTTCATATGAAATCCTCAATACCACAAAATAAGGAGACTGCTGAAAGTAAGCTTCATACGAACGCCCTCAAGTACCCACCAACAGCCTGTTGCGAGTTTTTGTCATGCTATTAACTACATATAAATACGTGACAAAAATAATTTGTAGCCAATTTTTAAGCACATTGCGCACATGAAGGAATATGAGTTTTGGCATTCATACTGAAAATTCATATGTAGAAGAAATGCAGAAAAATACAATATACTCGTATGTAAATAATATGTGTTACAATTATTTATTATGAAACAGTCTAGTTTCGACCACTTGGCGAGCACAATGTTGACATTATTTTGACGACAAACTTCGTCATAGTCATATTCGTAATTATCTTGTTATTTCAGAGAATCTACCATTTTGTGAGACCAGCCTGCATAGCAAAACGGACTTAAGTGACATAATTGATTATGTTTCGAGTAAAATGAATATTTTTCATGATATCATATTAGACGCAAACGAAACTGCAGTATGTATTCTAGAATCATACACGCAAGACCTTGACCTTTTCCATGAATGGCTAGACAATCGTCCAGAGCATTTGGAACATATTTTAGAAGATTTTAGGACTTCAATAGATATGCTAGCACCACTTATTGAAGAAATAGACGATTTATTTCAACAGTATCCGAGCTTACAAGAATTGTTTAACGAGAAGAGAAATACGGCGGATCAACTGATCGCCGATTTTGAAAAATTCAATAAATTGTGTGACCTTAACTGCGATCAGAATGTAGTCGTAGGTGAGTGAAATAAATTTAGCCTTAAGGACAAGTTGCATCAGAATCTTGATAAGCTTAATCATGCACAAAGTAATTAATTATTATTAATTATTTGTCCTATGAAACATAAAATATCGTAAAACAATTATATCTTAAGCAGGATAAGTACAGTAACGATCATTAACATCAAAACAATGTAACTCATAATACAATGGAATAAGAGCCAAAAGTGTCTACATGTACAGTCACGTAATATATAAAAAAGAAAAATGCCTTCATTACTGACCGACTGCCATATCAACGCATAGCCCAAACTACTAAAAATATATTTGAATTTGAATTTGATTTTGAATTTACTGGAATTAGGCACTTGAAATTTTGTACCGTGCTTCCTTTTATAGTGGGGTAAAAAGAGGGGTAAGTTTGTATGAAACTCCGTCAGTTTTGAAGCTAAATCATAAAGATCGCTAACAATTTACCTATTTGGCTAAAAATTAAGAATGATGTAAGTATTTCAGGATTTTTGTAAATTGGGAGTGAAAAAGGATGGCAAAGTTTGTATGGTCCATTTTTATTACCTAAGTAAGTGCAATAATACTATTTTTAATTGTTTCTTAACTATTTAAATAATTTTTTCCAGAACGATCACAAACCCTTGAAAAAAAAATGCCTTACGACCCAAAAGAATATTATTGTGGTTCGATATCAGATATTCACAGAGAAATTCTGGTAAAACTTTCTGACTTCTCAGTTTTATTAATGAATGAAGTGAATAATGATTTAAATGATCATGAACACTTTTACCTCCAAAAAATCGATCTCCTTAAAACCAACATAAAAGATCAGATGCTACAACACTTCAGTCGTACTATGTACGATGTTTTGAATTTGCAAGACGAGTTTTACCATTATTCGCAAATAATAAAAAATAATGATATCGAATCTGTTTTAAACAATATAAGAAACAACGTTGCCGAACTTCATGCTAAGATGATAAAATTTTCAATAGCAATACAAAAGCTAGGGAAATTCTGCAAATCATGCGGCGATGAACTGATTTCCCGCACTTTTACTCGTAAGTATTTTCAGGTACTTTTTTTTTAATTCTATTTTTTTATAGTCGTTATTATACTACTTGATAGATAATATAGACATCAGGGCCTCGTCTACTAATTCAAAAATGTCCCAACAGTATGTTGGTAGTCTGATTTTGACAGAATATAGGACAATTGTCAAAATCAGGCCACCGTCTCACGATTGTGGACGTTTTCAAATAGCAGAATCGAGGTTCAAGTTTTAAATGTAATACGACGTACATGAAACGAATTAGAGACGCTTTCACCAGGTCCGATAGGTGCCACATAGTTTTCCAGAAGTGCTTTGTCCTTATCATAATATTTGTGTATGCAGATATCTTAAAATTGTTCTGAGTTGAAAAAGCGAAAAACGTATATTATGAAATCGATAACAGAATATTGGTCAAGTTAGAATCGGAGTAAATACTATACTAGAATCGGATATACTAGCACTTTTCACTCGACTTCGTCCACGTGGGTTTAGTATTTTTCTGTACAAAGTTTTGCTGTAAGACTCTCGAATACAAATAAATAAAAATAAAATATTAATTAAATATTCTCGCATATAATGTAGCATTCTATCAGAGTAAGATTTTTTATAATTGAACCAGTAGTTCTAGAGATTACCATCCTCCAACAAACAATGTCACAAACTTTACCTCTTTTTTATTAGTATGGATTTGGGATTGCCTAACTACTATTCTTCTACCTTACAGGTGGGTTACTCTTGAAACACAATTGCAACAATCAATTTCCAATCCCAAATCCCAAACTTATCCCAATATCGATTATTGGGATAAGTTTCGCAATTTCGGGACGCCCCATCTCGACAATAATTTGTTCACTCAATTTCCACGCAATTTAATTCCAATGTAGCGCTATTATCGTTTTTAAGAGTGCCATTTGAATTTTTTAGATATATTAATCGCATTGGAATTGTATTGAGATTGAGTTTGCGTCAAGAGTAACCTACCAGGACTGAGCTAATCCTAATAAAATGTCAAAGTTAAATGATAAGACCTGAGTAGCTATAAGTGTGCACAATTTATTATTATGCGATTTTAGTTGGAATTTTAAACTTTTCAGTTCCTCGTAAGGCAATATTGGCTGACAATAATGGCAAGCTTATCAGTCACAATATTTTGTCAGAACAAATTAAGGCCAAGGAAGAACAAATAATGAGTGAAATTACACGCAATATCATTGAAACATTAAAACCTCTCGAAGACCATTTAAAGTTCTCAAGTGATATCAATGCCTTTATAGAAGAAATTAAAGACATAAAAGAGAAGGTCGTTCACGAGATAGAAGAAGAAAAAAAAGAATTTAATAATCTCAAGAACAACATTAATTCGCTCCCTGTATCAAAAATGTTAACACTGGAAAAGGAATCATCAGCTTTACTGAAAAATATTAAACACAAGATTGCTAATATTTACGATTTCTTAGAGGATAATAATTATTAACAATTATTATGACTCGTTGCTGTTAGAATTACGTAAGAGTTATATATAAATATATTTATATTTACTAGTTTGATTAGCAACCGCATATTAATTATTACCGAAATAGGAAATAAATATTTAGTAGCACTTTTCAATTAAAAGCACAACAACTACATCTATATTGTGAATCTGTAATTAAATTGATTTATAATAAAATTTCTTTTAATTTTATACAAATTTAAAACGTGCTAAATGAAGTCAAAACTCTTACTCAAACTTATAGCTCTGAACCATAAGAATATTATATTCATGTAATGTATCTTAATTAGTATACTCGTACATTACATGCTTGGTTGACATGTAATCAAATATATTTCAATAAAATTTAAAATAAATACAAAAGTATGATGTATTTAAAATTTCTTTCAACATTTTGACAGCCCTGACAATGTCTTGTGCAACGTTTATTGTTATGGCAAATAAAATGAAATTTGAAAAATGATTTTGTCCCATTCAAGTGGTATCCTTTTGGCAGTGTATTAATAATGAAGGGTGAGCGACCGGGCAGACAGCCGATTACCGATTCAGCGCTCCTCAATAAATCTGAATAGGTATTGTGCGCGGGCGCATATAAACGTGTTGTTACTTATTGTGAATTAAATTCGTGAAGCGAGGTACGTGGTGCCGTTGACATCGGTCTGCGGGACGTGCCATATGCGCGGTGGCTTTGTAGGTAACATGCGTGCTTAGCTCTTTAACAGGCAGTGGGGCATACTATATTCCTACCGTATTTTCTTTTTTCATCATTAAATCTCGCCATCATTTTCATCATTTTTTAGATGATGGAGATAAGATTGAGAACCAATAACATGTTTAACCATGTTCCAATAGGTTAGAATAGACATGGTGTCGCGCGCGTACCTACGCTATGCCTTATGCTCAGTATGTTGCTACTCGCTAAAATGGGCACAAACAACCGTTGTTATGTGAATTACTTAACTAACGCCTCGGCAAACCGCTCGGCCCCATATTCGGCTCTTCATGGTAAAGTCCTGATGCCATGACGCTAAAAAGGCAGAGACCATCAGCAAACTCTCTCCAAAGAAAACATACATGGTCGTTCATTATATTTTTTACACTGTTTTATAACGCCTAGGTGGGGAGTGGCAAAGTCCACAGCCCGATACACGAAGTTCCCGGGTTCAACTCCCAGGTAAGGCAAAGTGTGTTTCGAATTTTTCGATGCATAGCCCGGGTTTGTGATCAACTCTAGTTTAGCAATCGCCAATCGATTGTTGCGATGACTTGATTTTAATGATGGAGACCGTTGCCTAGCTATGTCAAGACAGGCTGCATTTTTATGTTCATTACAATTTACGATTGCATATTAGTAAAAAATACGCAATAATTAATTATGACAATGAAGAGAAAAGCATGGAACAATGTTGCCGATGTTAAAATAAAAATTCATAGCCGTCCCAGTCGGGTATGTAAGTCAAAAACGCAATTACAATGCAGCATCACGGGCGACGAGGCACGCGGTCCGGCTGGGGGGAGGGAGGAGGGTCCATAGATTAAACAGGATTGGCACTTTGGCTAGCCTGTAAATGAAGGTATAAAAATACATTCAAATTATATTGTAAGAAACTCGTTCGTAAATAAAAATGGACTTCCAAAACTATACCTATGGATATCTATTTGTAAGAAACTTTACTATCTGAATAATAATTGAATATTAAACATACCAATAGAGAATAAGTCCCTTTGACCGCAGCCTCTGAAAAAAGTTCGAAACATAGACATTAAAAAAAATATAAAAATATTCGTCATGTATATACACACAACCTTGGTTTAATGCTCTAAGACACAACCTGTCGAATTTCCTCAATAGACTTTGAACTCAATAAAATTTGACAGGGACTTCTTGGCGGAAAAGCGAAAATTTGTGTTATGTTGAATATTAATGTGAATAATTGTGGATAATTAACCGATACGTGTTCGTGAGTGTGCATGAGTGATGGCAAATGAAACAAAACAGTGCAACGTCACTTTTCAAATTCTCTCAAGAAGTCCGCCCGAGGACTTAGTAAAGCCCCACATCTTACTGAGATATTCGAAGGGTTGGGGGGTATATCATTTCTCACTTCTCATTTCTATTATCATTCATCATCATCATACAGAAAAGAATATTGTTTTTTTTATGTATTACTTGTAAGAAAAATTACTTTGACACTGGCTAAATGTGCTAATCGCACGAAGCCATAACATAAAAGAAAAAAAATGACAGTTTTGGATAGGTTAATGTGCAGGCGTCTGTACACTACCTACTCGTATGGATTGCCATACGAGTATATGTAGAAGCTCGATTGGGACATACCTACGAGTAGCTATCGTGTAAGTGAAAAATAATGTCAATGTCAGGACATCGGATGGGTCAAATTCAAAAAATATCACCAATATAGGTAAGCTTTTTGTCCAGGTTTGTTGGCGTTTTAGACCAGCATGTGGGTTTTGGCCCAATCTCCTTCTATCCGGCCGGCAGTGCTGTTTATAATAGGCAATAAACAACTTGACATTCAAAGGAGTTATCTATGCACATTAAAAACTGTATGAATTATAATACCTGCCTACTTCAAGGAATGGAGTCGTGCTAAACCTAATAATGGTCAATCAATGAGCAACTTAGTTGAGGTTCCCTGCTCACTTAGGGTTGCTACATGAAATTAATGAACCAGGAAAGTAAGCTCAAAAATCCCGTATATTGGATCTTAAGTTCGGACATTTTCCATCAAAATTTTATTTACATAACCAACGAAATGGGTTAGTTAAATTATGAGTATTTTTCAATAATGCCAACGTACCTTCTGGTTGATTATCAGAGAAATAAGGCATTAAAAAAAATCAGGCTAGTTTTTTTTTTAACTTTTCCTGACATAAAAATTGTAATATTTTTAAGAGCGGCCTCTTTGTAGGCTCCTTTGAATGAAACTACGGGCACGTGTAAGCGGTGAAGGCATTGCGGCCTCTCTGTTTCGGCTCCTTTGAATTGAAACTACCGAAAGTGCTTTATTTTACTTTTTAATTGAAATGTCTTTTGGCGTTTTTCTTGAAAACTAGCGTATAAAAATTTAAGGTTTTTTCGTTAAAATAGTTTATAATATGTTGTTGAATTTTTCTTCAAAATATTTGCATTTGATAAATTGTGACCTTATATTGTACTTACGTGTTGTACGTACGGTCTTTTGTCCAAGTGTCCCCATATGGTAGCCCTATGCTCACAACAATGACATTATAACTGTAAAAACTAGCCTTATATTCTAATGAACCAGATATGACACACGGATGCTATTATTATAATCAAGTAACTCAATTACATTCAAAGGTGTTGTATAAAAAGGTTTTTGTAGTTACCAAAGAATTCATGTAGGTTGTGTTTAATGTTTAATTAGGCTAGGTCAGGACATAAGAAATAATCTGGTATTTTAAGGGTTCCGTAGCCAAATGGCAAAAACGGAACCCTTATGGATTCGTGTTGTCTGTCTGTCTGTCAACAACCCATACGTGTGGGGTATCTATGGATAGGTCTTCAAAAATGATATCGAGGTTTTTAATATAATTTTTTTCTAAACTGAATAGTTTACGCGAGAGACACTTCCAAAGTGGTAAAATGTGTGTGTCCCCCCCCCTGTAATTTCTAAAATAAGAGAATGATAAAACTAAAAAAAAATATATGATGTACATTACCATGCAAACTTCCACCGAAAATTGGTTTGAACGAGATCTAGTAAGTAGTTTTTTTTAATACATCATAAAGTACGGAACCCTTCGTGCGCGAGTCCGACTCGCACTTGGCCGGTTTTTTAATATGATAATCAGTTTATAACTTTTAACCGCTTCTGAGGTTTAATGGCAAGTCCGCTTGCACTGATTTCAGAAGCGCCTGAGGGTATTATGCACTGGTATTATGTTTGGTGGTCTGCCTGCCTAGCATTGGCATCTTATCTCAGTCACCATAGAAAATGTTATTAGCACTGGATTCAAAAGTTGTCAGTTTGACGGTCATATCATACTTGTACTAAATATCATAGTTAGACTAAATAGACAAAATATAAAAAAAGTTTAGTTTCGTGCGCTATTGTCATTTTATTTTTATCGCTGTACTAGGCTTAAACCCGCTACTTTAAGCGCTTCATGTGAACCCTTCACAGGAAGTGCTTAAAGTAGCGGATGTCTATTTATGGTCAGCAACGGAAGTCACTGCACACTTTTGTACCATGCTATAACAACTTTTCTAGAACACAAGCACCAGAACTGTTAGATTATTAAGTTGCTTTGATTAAGAGCCAAAGCTTGCAAATTGCATATACATAATTGCACCTACGTAGATATTTCTTCTTTATATATAGATTCCACAATGTCATCGTCTGAGCTTTTAATTGTTGCGATCCAAGTTGCGGTTAATATATGATATAGCCAATTCAATTATATAGCAGCTGAATGCGCCCGCCGTACGAACGAGGTGCCAAGTCATCTACGGGACTTTTATAATAGGCGATCGAGAAAATCGTTGACTTGTAAAGATTAAATCATTATTATCTATGGGACGTGTCTTCCTTACAATAAAAAGGTTTGTTATTAATTCTAGTAGGCAACAGATTATTTACACGAGTTACATTCAATTGTTTTATTTAAACTGTACCTCAAAACAGTACCTATAGCACAGCCAAACCCTTCAATGTCTCCAAAATCTCAGATATATTACACATGCACACTAGCACAGATCCAGGACAAGAACTTGAAGACCAAGAATACGTAAATTCGATTCATAGCCGTGATTCACCAGACAGTTTTTTTTACATTTTGTAACTATAACAACTGTTATATTGTTATCATTGTTATATACAATGTTATTCTCGTATGTATGTTAAATAGTGTATAACATGCACTTAAAGTGCTACTTAAGCAAATGTTGATTTTGCTGGACTAGCGGATTAGAATTGTCCTTAGTTACCCACTTAGGCGTTACTTTGAATTCCATAGCATACAATGCATGTAAACGAAACGGATACCTACCGGTTTAATGTGCATGCTTGCTTGCATTTTTTCTTCCTTTTGCATCAGCATAATATATTTGCAGACGGGAGAGCGGTGCTTGCGTGCTACATGGCTACATTTGGATGGCTTGATAAATGAATAAGTTAGCGGAATTAACATATATTATTTTTAGTGAATTTTGTATACCTTTCTAAGCCACCTCTATGGTCTAGTGGTAAGACCACCGGTCTCAGATCCAGAGGTCCCTCAATTCCTAGCGGGGGTACATATTTCTACTCGGTTTGGTTGGTAGGTAGCTTAGTCAGATATAAGATAGTTAATTTCTCAGTAGTGGAGGATTCCGGGTGAAGTGTGCTTCGGCCTTATGTTCCCCCCTGACCTAACGTCAGGTGGGATCAAAGCCACCTTACACACATATTACTCCGGTGATTTCATAACGGTCCTGAATCTACCTGGTGGGATGGAGGGGAATTGCAGGAGTTTTAAGTTTCCCTTTAGAGGGTTGGGATGCGAGTCCCATTTACCATCTGCATCTTCCGCTAGACTAGATTCTCCGATGGGTTCGGATCGGATCGTGACGCGAAGGGCGTCGTGCGGTCGTGTGGTGTAAGCGCACTCGTCTGCGGTGCAGTGTCAACGCAAGGACGGAGGTCGCCGTCTCGCCGCGGCGGCCGGCGGCGTCATCACCCACAGCTCACTCAAAAACATTGACACCACTTTTTGTGTTGCAACCGCCAATCAGATAATCGCTTTTTGCGATACTAACAAAGGTTTTTAATTATCGTATATTATGGTTATAGTTTTAATTTACCTCATAATTATAACATTATATTTATATGCACAGACTTGAATGAAAAATCCTTTGTTGACCAAACTACTTTATATACAGGGTCATTGGAAAATAATAAAAATCTTTATATTTTATGTCAGGAATGTGGAGAAACTTTTAGTGTACCTTCCAAAATTAATTCCTTTAAATTATACTCCGCATAGTGTTTACCAAACACTTTATAAACATATCACCTCTACTTTACATGTAGCGGTGTTACCCTAAGTTCTAAGCCTTTACTGTTTGCCGACAATAATGCATTTTATCCGGAACACTCGATTTACCGGGTCATATTTCATGGAAACCAGTCCCAGTGGCTCTTTTAAAGATCGCTTGCAAACTCAAGAAAATTCTGGCGGCGAGCCAACATTTTGACTATACCGAAACTGAAGCCTATGGTGTAACTTACATCATAATTATACAGGCTGATGGAATCTGTAATATAATTATTTTAATACTCAATAAAAAAATAATTTTTTTTATTGAGTATTAAAATAATTATGTGTAATCACAAAAAGAACTTTTCACTTATCTAATACCTTTAAACGAGCATTCTTGTATATATGTATATATATAACCTGAATCTCGGAAACGGCTCCACCGATTTTCATGAAATTTAGTATGCAGGGGATTTCGGGGCGATAAATTGATCTAGCTAGGTTTCATTTTTAGAATACGTCGTTTTATCCGTAAAACATCCAGGTACTAAAAACACAAATCTTTATCATGTACCTATATTAAAAAACAATACAGAGCGGCGTCAGGACATTTTGAAAACGTAGATACATTTGCGTACTTCTTTATTGTTATATAGGAGTCAAAACTCTTTGTCCTCTTGTTAATCATTATAAAAAAATACTGCACACGATATTGGTAAATTATTAACTCTTAATCTGTAACAATGCCCTTCTACGAATATAATCTTATTCGCCTAATCTTAATTAATACGCTTTTACTTTTAGTGTCAATCAAGCGTCGTATGGGTGCTGTAATAGCGACGACCCTGTAAAGAGCACGTTTACTCGGCGGGGCACCTTTGCCGTCCTGAGTAAAGAGTTAGCGGTGAACTCAACATGAAAATTATTAAAACCTTAAGGTAGGGGAATAAATAAAATCGATAACTATATACTAGAACTATACGATAAATAGAAACTTACCCCCATATTCATAAAAACTATTTAAGCATAATTTAGTTAATCATTGTTTTGTCTCTTTTTCTCAAATTCAAAATGACGTTTGTGTGACGTTGACAAAACAATATTTAACTAAATAATGCTGATGAATATGGGGGTAAGTTCTTAAGTTTATTTGAGTTAAAAATTTTGTCTTTGACTTTAACTTTAAGTCGTTTTTTTTAAGTTTCTTTCTTTGTCGCCCCTTATCTTAAAAAATGGGCTTGGCAAAATTTATAAAATAATTGTTGCTACGAGCAGGCTTCCTATTTTTTACAAAATGTAAAAATAATTTGCTAAACTTTACACGATGTCTTTTTTAGTTTTATCTGACTTCCTTTCTTTAAGTTTTGTTAAAAAAGTATTAAAAGACACTGTTTCGTTGGAATCGTAAAAAAAAAACTACAATGATTTAAAAAGAGTGGAACTAGGTACAACATAATTAAAAAAAGTACTTCATAAAAAAATCCTCTGATACTAGATATAACAAATCCCAACACGCATATCCCAAACTGACGACGACGGTACCAACACGTCATTTTCCCTGCCAACATAAGGATCCCTAACAATGAAAAACTGCCAACAAAACATTTCAACTGGGATTATGCTCAGTTCATAAATAAGGTTGAGTCATAGAGGGAAGGACGCTCAAGGTGGCTCAGGTAAGCCGACTGCGGACGAACTCTAACAACACATACAGTGACACCTGATTGACGCTTTAGAACTCGGCCACGAGCGCAAGCAACTTGCGACGCGGCAAGCGGATTTCTTGTTCATTGCGCGTTTTACTGCGGAAGTCTTATTCAACGCTAACACAAATAACGCAGTGAACCGAGAAGTGCTTTGAATAACGTTAAAAGTTTCGTAATAACGGTGTAACTCTACACCCAGTTACCTTTGGCCGTTTCTTGAAAAAAAAATTACATTAAAGGTATTGTTAATATTAATGTGGAGGATAATAATTAAGTTCCCTTGGTAGTGTTTCTAATAATATGTCTACCACTGTGTATCCCACAGTGCAATGTTTTAACTGCTGCAGGTATGGTCACATGAAGGGTCAGTGTAGATGTACTCCTAGTGTTGTACTACTAGGTGTTTTAAGTGCGGTCAGGGTCATTCTGGTGATACCTGCAATGTTGAAGAAGATTATTATCATTGTTGTTTATGTAATGGAGAACCAATGGTGGATTGGTGAGAACACCAAGCTAGTAATGTATTCCGCTTCCACCGTCATCACGGCCTTGTTCCTGTACCTTAATACGCAATTATATCTATAACTCCAAAATATCTGCAAACTCCAAAGACAGTTCCAACACTTGCCCGAACCGCTACGACGGCGAAGCTCTTACTAGCTACCAGTAGAAAATGTTTAGAGTTTGACAGACAAAAAGCGATTAAAGAAACAAATGAGTAAGAGATGTGTTTCTTATGGAAGCTGTAAAACAGCACCCATCAATATCAAAAATTTCATATGCTGATGCCTTAATTAGTTCTACTTCTGCCTCATCAAGTCCAACCAGGGTTGGCAATAATCCTGTTTACACTGCTCCTACACATGTCTCTCAATCCTGCAAAAAGACAGTCTTTTTGAAACCAAAACCACTGCAAAAATGTTCTAAAGGATATGATCATTTTGCCCATTCTGAAATAGTAAGACAACCAGCATTATCATCTAAACCTATATTAAACCATGATAGTCCAAATGGTAGGTTTATAACTAATATAAATATTACTGAAATTATAAAACAACTTATACAATTGCTGTCTCAATCAATAATTGTTTCACCAGCCAACGTTGCTGCAGTTATTGATGCTTTATATCAAATTTATAATACAATTAATAATGGATCACAGAGCCAAAGTAATTCGGTGAAATTGTCGTAGCTTAATCAACAAGAAACATGCTCTAATAGATAAGATTAATAAATATGATCCATCTGTCTCCACATTTAAGATTCCAGGTTTCTCATGTATAAGTCTTGTATATGTGTAACAGTCTTAGATATTATCTTTCCATGGTGAATGATGACAGGAAATATTCCACAGTCATGGAGAACTCATTCTCTAGTCCTAATACGTAAACCAGATAAACCCAGTGCTGATTCATCATCCTATCGCCCTATTGCTTTAGCCTCAGTTATAGTCAAAATAGCAGAACATCTTATTAAAATTAGACTCGAATGGTTCCTTGAACATAACAAATTGCTGACAAGTAGTCAATTCGGTTTTAGAAAGGGAAAAGCACAATTGATAGTTTAAGTATTTTTACCACAGATTGGATTTAGGATCTGGAATTGATTCTGTGGTGGCCGCTTTTTTGGACATAACTGCAGCTTATGATAATGTAAATATTTTAGTTCTCAAAAATAACTTTAACGCGTTAAACATCCCAGTTGCTTTAGGAAATTTTATTGTATATTTATTATCAGAACGGTTTATAAAATATTCTTCTGTTTTTGATAAAAACATTAATATTATTCGTACAGTTTGGAAAAGATTGCCGCAAGGGTCGGTCTTAAGCCCACTGTTATATGATATGTACACCTCTAATTTGGAACCTGTTATTAGCCTGCCGGGCCTGCCTTCTACTGCCTCCGCATATGAATTTACGCAGTCCTAAGGCGTTTTGGCCTAGGAAGGATTTGGAGTGTTTCATACCCTCTCTCTTTCTATTCGATGCTGTGCCTGTTTACTATGTGACCTTTTAGGGCCTTGTTAATGGTACTTGGTGCAAGTGCCACGAACGGCTCAGGGCCAATGAGCTGGGTCTCCGAGCCCTCGCTGGCAAGTGCATCCGCCATCTCGTTGCCATGGAAACCTATATGGCCTGGGACCCAGATCAATCTCACCTTGTTATGTCCACCTAGCTTGTTTAGAGCTTTGGTGGTTCTAGAACAAGGCCAGAGTCGATCCGGGGCGATATGAGTTACTTGAGCGCAACATGGCTGTCACTCAGAATTAATGTTTCTTTTCTCCTTTATGTTTCTGGCAGTATAGTTGAAGATATTAGTAAAATTTTATCCGATTCATTAACGGATTTAAAGATTTGGCTAGATGACAATGGTTTGGAATTATCTCCGTCTAAAAGTGTAGTTGTTCTTTTCTTGAAAAAAAAATACCCCCAGTAGTTAATGTCTTCTATGATGGATCTCTTTTGCCTGTAAAAAATAAAGTATAATTTGTAGGTGTAACTCTAGATTCCAAATTAACAGGAGTTCCTCATTCTGATAACGTTTTGGTGAGATGTGAAAAAAAATTAAATATTCTAAGGTGCCCCTCTGGTGTTTGGTCCTCACACTTGGTCACATCACACTCACTAGCATTTCAGAATATATTCCATTCTTCTATTAAATATGTTTAGCTAAACAAATTAAGTCATGTGAATAATTGTGATATGGGACCATATCACCCACTTGAATCGCCTCATTAGCCAATCTGTCGGCTCTTTCATTTCCATGAATACCAACGTGACTTGGTATCCATGTAAAAAAATACTATAACCCTTGCTTAAACACGTTAATAACAAATTCCTAATTCATAATCAGAGCGATCGTATTGAGTATACGATCGCTCTGACTTTATTTCCCAACTTGTTTCAATCCGTGTTTTATTTCCCACATCTGTTATTTGTTTATTATATAATAATTATTATGATATATATATAGTATTAGCCTTATTTATTGAAAGTAATAACATACGAACATAATATGCAATATTATTTTACAAGTATTTATGTATCTAAGTACATTGATCCTTGGATACCTATCCTTTCCGAATTCCTTTCCGTAATTTTTTACATCTGTGTTTCCCTAACTTTTTTATGGGCTAAATGCTTGTGCAAAGCTATGAAAAAAAAACGTACGTACATAGCAAAGGTAACGTTATCCTTTGGATCGTTAACTAGGTGGCATTTAACCGGTAGCTTTACTACATAACCGCTCTACCCGTAGGTAATACTAAAGCGTGTAAGGAAACGAAAGAAGTAGCGATACTTTATTAGATAACGTTATCTGCATTACCGCTGCCAATTCAACTTTATATATATACTAACTGTGCCCCACGGTTTCACCCGCATTAAGCTCCACTCCTATTAGTCATAGCGTGATGTAATATAGCCTATAGCCTTCCTCAATAAATGGACTATTCAACACAAAAATATTTTTTCAATTCGAACCAGTAGTTCCTGAGATTGGCGCGTTCAACCCAACAAACAAACAAAATCTTCAGCTTTATATTTTTAGTATAGATAAAGTTATAACGACATTATTTAACGACACATATAGTCTGATTTTGGTAACGTTATCAAGCTCTGCCGCTAACCAGTGATGTGACCGTGCGGTAAATAGCTCTTGCGATGCAACTCTTGTTTTGTTGCTCACTGCACTTTCGGTGTAAAATTTCAATAACAAATCAATGTCTAACTATGAAAAGGAATGTCTCGAGATTTTTTTTGCTTTGTCTGTAGGTATGTCTGTATCTGTAGGTACTCGTATAAGCGTTTGATACTGTTGGTAATCGGATTCCGCAGCGATTTCCTTGTAGTATTATTTTGATTTAATTTATTTCTTTACTCTTCTTCATGTCATCAGCTCATTTTTATGTCCCCACTGCTGGGGCACGAGCCTTCCCTATGGATGGTCCCTTCCGAAGTACGGAGGAGCTCGAGATAAATTTTTGATCAACCATCCGATGACCAGCCTTTGCGAAAGTTGCTTAACCTCAGCACTCGCAGACCGGGTGCGTTAACCACTGCGCCATCTTGTTCCTCATGCTTCTTCATGTAAATCTAAAGATTACAGGATTTCATCATCGTCATTATCAACCTATATGCGTCCCAGTGGTTCCCACGTGAAAAATACTTACATAAGCTGACCGGCGGACTTCGTACCGCTTTGACAGTTTCCATGACAAAAAAACAAACAAAACGTTGACAGTTTCCATGACAACAAAACAAACAAATCATTCGTCCGCTTAAGAACACCCGTATCCCTATAGCAGCGCCACCTACCGGGTCCAATTGTAAATCTAAACCATTCTCGAATCCACTTGAACACACACAGAAAATTTCATCCAAATTGGTCCAGCTGTTTAGAAGGAGTTCAATAACATACACACGCACAGAAGATTTATATATAATATGTTCAAATAATTTTTAACGCAAATTTGGTTGTTGTTAGTGACGGTAGTTGTTGACATTGAATGGGCGCCTTTGGCTTTCAAAGTAAAAAGTGTTGAATAATTTCGGCAATAATTATTTATATTTCGGCTTCGGAATAATTATTTTGTGAGATTTATTATGTATATAAAGATATATAGAACAATATATAGAACCACGTCGGCTCAATGTGGGTTAAAAGGTTTTAATGAGTACCAACATCAACAACAACAACAACATAAAAATGATGTGTTGTCATTAAAACTCCTCTGTGGTCTGAGAGTTAAACCATCGGTTTTGGACCCCCAAGTATCAGATTTGATTCACAGCTACAGTTAGTCGATTTGGTTGATAGTTAATAAAGGCTTGCTCTAAGTCCGCCTGAACAACTACCCCAATAATGTCGAAGTTCACCATCACTGCAATATTCCTATATTTTTGTCGAAGACAGCCAACTGTCATACTTTATCAGGATAAAACCTATTCGCTATCTCTGAAAATATCAAAATGGAATATTTCATGTCACTTATGATTTCAAGTTCAACGGTGAGATTTAAAAATCGTCCCTCTTTACGTATTTTGTTCTTCTCTCTATAGAAGAATGGGCTTGAATTTGATTAACTTTTGAAAATTTAATCGCCCGTCTATAAGATTTCAAAACAAACAAACATCAGTCATAAAGTCGTTGCCAATTTATTCTGATGGCGACAACTCGACCGTTCTTTGTTCGGTTTAAAGATATTTATTTACTCACGAGTTATTAACAAATTAAACTTATTTATCAGTCCAGAATCAGTCATAAAGATGTCCCGGTGTGAGGTGAGATAAAAGATGCGAAAATTTAACAAAAAAAGTTAAAATATATTTTTAAGTTTGTGGTCACCGGTGACCGACAAACAATAAATTTTCTATTGTGTCTGGTTTTGAGGCAGTCTAAAAGCCTTATACATTGCGTTGCTTCGCCCTCGTACAAACTTCAAACTTAAATATTTCTAAAATCAATACCTAACCGATATGAATAGTCGAATATAAATCGAATGATACGTCCTTTGCTTAAGGAGATTACGATTTAGTGATTCAGTAGATTTTAGACTACAATTGTACAAAAACAGAATTTATGCAATTTTTAATTTTCCAAAATGTTGTTTACACCACCTTAAATTCAGTTGAATAAACATTTTTTTGTATGGGATAGACTGTGCGAAAAACAGTGAGCTTGATAAGCGCCTGCTCATGTCGGCCGCGGGCGAACAAGTCCCGCGTTTTAGCGTGTTTCCGGCCGGCCAGTAGTCCGCTCCGACGGCATCGGCAGTGCGCGGTGCTTCACGCGGCTCTGCCCAAACAGGGCTTCCATCTTAGCGCTCCGGCGACACACTTCCGGGACTGTATTTTTTTACCGCTGGCTGTCTGTACTCATACAGTAGCGTAAAGAGAGATTAATCTAGTAATGCTGTCATTATTTAAAAACAAAAAACTTTGTGTTCTTTTGGAATCAAAACTTTTAGTGTTCAGTAAAAGTTTTATCTATCTATTATTTTTATACGCATAGTGACTGGCAGCGGTTGCATTAGGAGAGGCCTATAATGTTCACTACACTACACATTGCCTTATATAGTTCCTTTAATGTCTAAAGAAATATGTAATTGTATCTATGTTACCGAAACAATACGCTGCCGATTTTACTAAACTTGCAAAGAAAAATGGCGACAGATAAAGCAACTTGTGAATGCTCCGCCCTCCACTGTTCCCACTAATGGGTGTGAAGATGTAGCCGTTCTAAGGAGGATAGTAAGGATATTTATGAGATGAGTGACTCTGGAAACGGTGTAGGGGCCACCACACCGGCTAGGAAGGATAATGGCTTTAGAGTGCGCCTTCCGACGTGGCGGGCTATTCTTTATTGGAAAAGCCTCACAATTGCAGTTATAATTAGCTAAGTTAAAGTTTATAAAGTTTTAATAATGTGTTTATTTAAGACAAATTATTACTAAATTATAACATTTTCATTTGTCTTATTATTAGACTTAATATAATGACTTCAAATGTATCCAAATGCCATCTAATCCATCTACTCTATTAAAATCTGACCTAATGAGAAATCTCATTTTTTCGTATCAAACTTAATGGTCGACTGAACCGATACTAAAATGACCGTAACCTGTTAAGAATCTGACCTACTCAGAAACTGAATTGAAAAAAAAGTGACTTAAACTTCATACGATTTTTTCCGAAACCGTCTCACTCAGAAACCGAACTATAGGTAATCTGAAGTAACGAGAATCTAAATTATAGGGATTTTGTCCAAAATCTCAACTGGTTTATGTCGAAACTGACACCTACCGCCCAAATCCAATTTTGTAGATAGAAAATAGAGAGGACAATAGTAGAACAAAAACGAACAACGAAAACTTAAAAGGGTTTTACAAATAAACAAAGAATAAGGTTCGAATAGTTATTCCGTGATTTGTTTCTGTATGTAAATGTCATTTCAAGTTAGAGTAAAAGAGACAAAACACGGAATAACTATTCAGAGCTTATTCTTTGTTTATTTGTAAGACAAAGTATAAATCGTAGGAAGGAGTTCGTAGCATATACTCACACTGTTCGGTGAAGGTAGATAATTTTTTACTTTTTGTAGGGTAGATTTTTGTTCGGACTTCAGTTCTCATGTGTTCTAATGGCCGTTGGACGGTGCGCGGTAAAAAGGCTTGTTTTAATCGGTTATTTGCATAAATTGCATCGGTTGTGCGGAATATTATATCTATATATTACTTATGGCATTTACTTTAAAACAGTTAATGTGCTACTGTGTGTGTGTCTCGTCAACAAGGAGCAGGGAGCCCGCCATCGGACTACGATGCATCATAAGGTACACATTATTACATTTGTACATTATTATATTTATACAGCGTGGCATTTGCTAAATATGTCTTCTAACTTCGTGTACCGTGGATAAATATACAATTGGCTGCAATGTGTTTAATAGCCATAAGATATTTGAATAAAGATGATGAGTTCGAGTGTGAGGGTAGTAACTTCACAGAGTCGTAATACCGCTGGCTTGCAGCGTAAATAACAAACTCCTAGAAAAATTCAACGAGTCTCCTGGGGCACACCGGTGACACTCCGTTGTACGTGAGAGCTTGAGCGCCGGTGACCTTGAGCGGAACGTGTAAATGCTAGGGTTGATATAGTCAGTCCGTGCGTGCGGTGCGCAATAAAAAGTCACACACAGATGCTCGCTCGCTCGACTCAGCCCTCGGCCGAGGCGGTCTCCAGACCGCCACGCCACGCCCCGCGCGCCGCTCAAGGCCCCCGCGCCGATCCAGAAACCCACACATAGCTGCGAGCGATTTTACGAGCACACATGCTTAAGTGTCGCTTCTTTTCGCAGTAGTGTATATATTCTTTGCCTGGGGCCTCGGTATCTCAGCGGTCAGAGCATTGGACGGGTTATAAAAAGGTCGTGGGTTCGATTCCCACTCAAGCTTCCTGAGGCTGGTTGATTTTTTCTAGTAATATTTTAAACTTGAAAGTCGAGTTCAATGAAAAAGTAGTTGAGTAGGTTTTAAATTATTAGTAGGTAGTAAAGAGAATCCGGATGACGTGTTTGTTGCTGAACTTACTGTGGGCCACGAATTCCGGGACAAATAGTTAACTGGCCAAATGTCAACAAGGACCTTAAGTAACTGTAATGAACTAGAAACTCTGAATGTTTGTAACTACCGCATTTCGGTAAAAACATCACTTAGTGGGATAATAAGATTTAGTAATACTACCAAATTACTTATATAAATTTGGCTTGGTGTAAATGTATGAACGTATACTGAGGATATTAATGGGTGAGTGTGAGAAAATCCGAATCTATAAAAGATAAAGTTTATTACCTTTCCCATTATATCGATTTTAAAACGGCTCAATTTCAAGGCTCTTTTTACCTCTCCTCTCCTACCTCTACAAAAATTACCTGATTATGTGGGTTATAACAAATACAATTTGCTACACAACTCAATTGGTTCCCAGCTATGTATAAAATATTTAAGAATGTCTGAAACATTTTGACTTACTTTATAATCAATGGTCACATGGTTCTTTAGAATACCTACATCTCCATATCTTATAGTTTCGAATTTTTCTGATTCATTTAGATTACTTACTCTGTACCGTATATATATTAACTCTGGGGCCATATCATTGACCGAAAAGTATATAATATATGATAAGAATCAGTGACATAACAGCGTGGCTGGAAGGGTTACGTGGCACCGCGGGGGTTACTCAAGTATTGGTGAAATCGGTGGCAACGTCCAGCGCAGGCGAGCGGCTCCGGTGCATTGCACAGCGCAGGGCTGTGAATAAGGCTAATTTCTTTACGTTTATACAAATAAAAGAACTGAAAAATACATACATAAATAACACTTACTATCGTTCACTATGAGCCTTAAGAGAAAGCTAAAGATCATCCAAAGAGCAATAGTGAAAACTGTGCGTGATCGAATCCTAAAATGAGGAGATCCGTACTAGAATAAAGGTTACCGACATAGCCCGAAGAATTGCTAAGCTCAAGTGGCAGTGGGCAGGGCACATCGCTCACAGGACTGATGTATTCAGGGTGGCGAACGCGCACCGGAAAACGCAGAGTGAGTAGACCTTTAACAAGGGGACCGACGATCTGATGAAGGTCGCGAGTAGCCGCTGGATCCGAGCAGCACAATACCAGTCGTTGTGGAGATCCTTGGGAGAGGCCTCTGTCCAGCAGTGGACGTCTTTTGACTGAGATGATGATGATGATGATAAGTGACACATAAAAGATATCCACTCGGTATTTCTAACTACACCAATGGTGTCCCGAAAATCTAGCTATTCAGAAAACATCACACCTTATGTCTTTGTATTAAAAATAAGATTCTTTAGCTTCTACTTATAGTATAGGTATATTGGTCATCAATAACTTTAAAGTAGGTCAATATAATAAATAGATATATAATATATAATAGAAATATAATAAAAAACACTGAAAACTATGTAAACCTCTTTTTGATTAAAATGAGATAGGATCTCTTTGAGATTTTGTACACGCGAACTACCATTCAGCCACTACCAATTACCGTAACGTGGAAAGACATGAATATTGATTAGCAGATAATGTCATGATCTGAATCTACATCTTACGATAGACTGGCCAAACACTTTTCTTTATTGACTTAAAAGTTAGTAAGTAAACAGTTTTAATCTTTTGCGTTCCGATAAACTACGGCCCGTGACCCAGCCACGAGCAGTGGAAAAGACTTTGTAACATCTCCTCTTACTAAAGAATTTGAAACTTTTGTTAATTACGAGGTACTACGGTCAGCAGCAGCCCTAGTAAGTGCATCGAATGCACCCGCGCTCCGCCCCCGCGCCGCCACCCCGTACTTGCATCAATTCTCTTCTCGAATAATCCGAGCATTGACGTCGACTGCAACCATAATCTCATTTCGTACTTGGACATTGTGCTCGTTTGTAATGCGCGAAGCACCCATGCATTCGATAAAGTTTGTGTCATTCACTGAACTTTTTGTGTCTGTTGGATTTGCACTGACTGTGTATCGTATTTTAAAAAAAATCAAGTATGCATCCTTTGTTCCGGTACCACAGGGATAGGCACGATAATTTGGTGTCTTCAGTTTGGGTCTCTAAAAGCTCGACTAAGCCATAGACGGATTTTTAATGACATCAACAAATATGAGCTCGAGCGCGCGAATACCAGACGCAATAGAATTTTAATTGTTATCGGCCACCTAGTGGTCGTTTGACGCTCAAGGGGTTATGGTAATCTACAAATTACATAATCTTATAGTCGATGATAGTCAGAATATAAATCTATTTTTTCCTCCACGCATGATATGAATTTTTACATTTTGTGTTTTACATAGCTAACATAAGTAAAGTTTATATTTGTATTACGCTTTACTAAATAGCGCCGCCGCCGGTGCACTACGCCTTTTAATCCGATCTGATCCGAACCCCTCGGAGAAACTAGTAGGGAAAGGGGACACGCAATAATGCGTGATGCCTTTCCCTCTAGAAAACCTCTGACGTTGCTTCGTTTCACACAGCTTGATGAACCCTTTAAGTTTCTCGCCGCCCTCAAAAAAGCTCAGTGAAGCTGAAAATTCCAAGTGGCAATCAGCAAACTCTCAAAATAATAACGGTTTTCAACCTGTGTTTCTGATATTTTTTGCGTTTAAATAAAATGTACCTAAACGCTAATGCTTATTGGAACTTGTAATTACGTATATTTTAAGGTTATCGTTCTATGTATATAGAGGTAATTAATTATCAATGTCACATCAAAATATTATTATATCAACAATTATTTAATAAAATGTTTATATTTGTTCTTTGAATGCAATTCATTCATACCAGTTCCGTAGAAACGAACTACCTCAACCCACTAATTATGTACTTTACTTTAATTATCAAGATAACAATTATTAAATAAACGGTCTTTTTCACCTTATCATACGAGTATATTAAAATGAATATTTCCTTCTTTGTACCGTTTGCAATTCTATACCATCCCATCGTGAAGAAAGTTTGGTAAGTTGTTGTGTCGCATTCAGGGTTTCCGAAATAGTAAAAGCATCACGGGATACAGTTGTATACGAGAAAGGAGTTGCATGTGATAGCTGCGGTCCGTTAGTGTAAATACTATACAGTAAATAAATAAATAACTATAGTTAGTATGTAAGGAATAATGTAATAAGTACGAGTAAACCAGTCCTATTGAGACAGCCCTAAAGTCTTGACGTTTCTTTTAATTACCCTTCTATCACGTGCATAGTTCATAATAAAATAAGTTCAACCTTCTTAGAGTCGTAAACGACGTTTAAAAGAAAATTAAATGTTTTTTTTTGTAAATTAGTTTTATTTCCTAAAAATTGTATTTTGACGGGTATTAGTAAGAAGTAGGTGGTTTGTATCCTTAAGTTCTCATTTCACTCTGCACGTTCAAGAAATTTAATTAAATAAAACAAAGTGGAACGTGATGTTCCTAATTTTCTTTAAAGTCTGTACTCTGTGGTGGTTTACTTAAACTCTAGTCTTTATTGAATAATCACAAATTCATCACACATCATCATTTCAAGTCACTGAAGACAAAGATAAAAGCTTACGTGTTCCATGCTATTTTAAGCTTTATTTTGTATTCTCTTGTAAGAGAATTGTTAAAATTCTTTTAGAGAATGTCTTAAACCTAAACCTAAGATATACATCCTGTACAGCTATGTATGGGATTGATCCCTTTGCATTCTTACAGACTTATTATTATTTTTAATTACAAATAAGGAATGTCTTCCTTATTTACAGAATCATATGTTTCATCACTCACTTATTGTTTTGCTTCAATTGTTCTTTTCATTTTCCAAATTGTAAACTTTTTATTTTAGATTAGTTTAAATTATGAAGTTATTGAATATTTTGTTTACTGTTGTTTTTGGTCAATGCTGTGTACAATTTTTATTGGGATTTAAATTTAAAAAGTGTTGGTTTGATGTAAATTGCAATGTTACAATTTGTATTCTGTTATTGTACTTTTAACAATAAATAAATAAATAAATAAATAATTTACATTTTTTACATTTCTCTCAAGAAGTCCGAAGATCTTTACTGAGATACTCGAGGGGTTGGGGGGTACATCATTTCTCACTTCTTATTATTATTACCATTCATCATCATCATACAAGAAGAAAATATTGATTATTTATGTATGACTTGTAAGAAAAATTACTTTGACACTGGCTAAATGTGCTAATCGCACGAAGCCATAAACTAAAAAAAAAGTGAAAAGTCGGACTTCTTCGCGGGAAAGTGAAAAGTTATGTCTGCGGTTTAGTTTTATTTTCTAAAATTTGTGTTCGTGAGTGTGCATGAGTGTTGGCAAATGAAACAAAACTGTGCAACGCCACTTTTAAATTTTTTTCAAGAAGTTCGCGTGAGGTCTCACACCCTTGAGAATATCAGTAAAGCCACATCTTTACTAATATTCTCAAAGGGTTGGGGGGTATATCCATTCTCACTTCTCATTACTATTATCATTCATCATCATCTTCCCTGCGTCTAGGAGCTCCTTGTTGTTCTCCCCATCGCTGTCACTGTGGCGAAGTTGTCAACGGCCTCGGACATCACGGCCTATCTTGCAGCCGTAGTGCGGGCCGCTTAGCACGGCACGCGAACATTAATGACATCATCCGACGAGCTCTTGTCACCGTCGGCGTTCCAGCTATATTAGAACCCAATGGCTTGGCACGCGACGATGGCAAGAGACCGGACGGCATGTCTTTATTTCCTTGGAAGTTGGGTAGGCCTTTAGTGTGGGATGCAACTTGTGTCGATACTCTTGCGCCATCCCATCTTCCTAGCACTGCGTGCTGTGCTGGTGCTGCTGCTGCGGCTGCTGAAAACCTCAAGCGGCGAAAGTATAATAATCTTATCGGTAATTATATTTTCGAGCCGTTTGGGGTTGAAACCCTCGGGCCGTGGGGTCCGAATGCTCATGTTTTGTTTAATGAAATCTCCAAACGGCTGGTTGACACTTCCCATGACCCAAAGGCTGGCTTTTTCCTTGGCCAGAGGCTAAGCATTGCCATTCAACGTGGAAATGCCGCCAGTCTCTTGGGTACTTTACCAGTCGACTGCGATGCGGAGGAATTTTTTGACGCCGTATTTTAGTTTTGTATTAGTTTTAGTTACTTTAAGTTATTATAATCTCAGATTTTAATTTTGTAATCATCATCTTATATTAACAAAAGAAATATTATCTATATAAATAACTGTAAGCAATATACTTTGACACTCGCTAAATGTGCTAACCGCAAGAAACCCTTAATTTTTTTTTAATAATAATATGTTATTAGGTATTAGCCAAACTAGAAGTAAGTACGTAATGGAGATTGAATAGTGTCCGCGGCGCAGTGGAGCGGAGGTGCGGGATTGATGCGTAGAAAGAGAGGGTGGTGGGGGGGGGGGGGGGGGTCGGTTGTATTTCGGCGTCCTTCGCTTCCTGAAGAGCCTTCGGGCCGGCGCGACAGTCCGTCTAGACGTCTGGCACCTTTCACGGCACGTCACGTGGCCGACGCGTAACCGGATACAACCTTTTCCAAATTCTCGCTCCATTTTACGCAACTGAACCGCTTTTTTTATTGTAAATGTCATCTACGTAGTTATTTAAATTACAGTAAGTATGTCGTTTTTTGTTCGTCTGCATCTCTACCATTTACATAAATTGTGATTGGATGTTGTTTCGACACAATTTGTTTTCCATTTCGGAGTATTATTATAATTGCAGTCCCATTATGTGTCATCATTATACACGATTTCAATATATATTTCAGTCTATGTTGTTTTTTCAAGACTGTACAATGCAATTATGCCTCATCCGTTACACTACACACTCACCTTCGGATGTTTTTATAACAAAGTGTGATTCTTGTTTCAAAGTCACCGGCATAATAACTGGGCAGCGTATCGCAATTCTGCTTAATTGCAGATTTGCTAGCGGTTCTCTATGTGGAACAAATCGGCGGGCCACCATTCGGTTCAGTTCCGGTGGTTGATCTCGCACGCAAGTCGCGTAACATTTTCGGGGCGACCGAGCGTCGAGAGGTGATGGTGACGCATCAATAAATCCGTGTCGAGGCAAGGTCGGCGCGAGGGCGCGGCTAGTTCCCGTCTCGGCCGCGGCCGCCCAGCGCCAAACAACCGCGCGCAGACAGCGGCCGTGTGACTCAACAGCGCGCCGCCTGTCAATAACGATGCAGTATCGCGGCTTCGTAGAACCACGACATATGACTTGTAATCACAGCGATAAGGATTGTCTTTTATATTTTTCACAAGGTGTAAGTGCTTGACCTTCATTTCATTTGATGCTAAGTGAAGATCAGGCTCAAGCACATTCACCTTTTATATCATCAATTACTAAGGCATAGGCTAATATCCTAAACTGTTGGAACAATGCCACTAACACTGTTTTTACAGCGACAGACTTAAAACAAACAGAAGACATTCTAGAATTACAAGAAATAAAAAAGTAAACTTCTATTAGAATTTTTTAAACCCAATAAAAAACTTTTGTTCAAGCATGTTTTAATAGTATTATAAATCTTACCACCTACCAAAATTGACATGGCTGTGCCTATATTGGAATTATGCTATCCCGGCACACCTTATAGAAATATTTGCATAGTGGATAATTAATAACTTAATTCCTACAACGCATTAAATTTAAATAGCAGGGTGCAATGACTTTGACAACTTCTAATATCCTTGATATAGAATAAACCTGTCTGGTAAATCTAGAGGAGATACGAATCAACCTTGATAATTCCTATGAGTGTAATGATGTACATTATAATATAATATATTGTAATATACTAGCGGACACCCGCAGTTTCACCCGCGTGGTTCCCGTTCCCGCGAATATCGGGATAAAAAGTATCATGTGTGTTATAAACTATCTGTATGCCGAATTTCATCCAAATCCATCCATCCGTTGCAGCGTGAAGAAGCAACAAATAACATGTAGGTGTTCAAACTTGTAGCTTTTTCTCGAGACGAAAGAGGAAGAGTCTCATCGTTAGTTCAAATTAAAATTTAATCAAGTACGACGACTTCCTACGAAATTCTTTTAGCAATCATCTTAAAACAAACATTAAATACAATAGAGAATGATAAATTATAGACCAGTTCTATTGTGGTTAAGGATTCTGGGTAAAATTCCGTTTCAACTTCGGTCTTATCGTTACTTACTATCAGTATCAGGTGTGACGAAGGTCAAGCCTGACTTACTGATTTGCATAGAACAATTTCGAATGACATTCGACGACCTCCTTGGTCGAGTGGCTTGCACACCGGTTTTCATGGTGTCGCCATCTCTGAGGTCCCGGGTTCGATCCCCGGTCGGGTCAATTTAGAAATACCTGTTTTTCTAAATTGTTTCGGGTCTGGGTGTTTCCTATGTATAATAAGTATGTATTTAAGTATATTAAGTATGTTTATCCGTTGTCTAGTTAACCATTTTATCGAGTTTCTTAAGGAAGCTCTTGTTGGGGCTAGATAATTGGTGTGAGTGTGGAAAACATTTATTTATTTATTTATTTACATTATAAGATAATTTGCAGTTTCTTCTACAAAAAATACGGGCAGTACGAGTTGTTGTAAACCGGTTATCCTCAGAGAAGATGATCATGAATTTTAGAAAACCCACCGTTCGTTTTGTATGTAAGTGGCTAACAAAATTGGGTTCCAATTGGCAATTGTTGATCAACACAATAACCTATTTAAGTGTAAAGCAATTTTCAGGAACCTATTGAATTATGTAGAGCGTGGTAGGAAATATTGAGTGGTGAAGGGACGACGTTTATGGTCCATTGTTACCATCGCCCATGCCTCGAATACATAACACACAATCAAGGTGTTGACGAGTTTCATAAATAAAAGCTGTAATTTAATGTTATTTCTAAGAAAGGACGTAGTTACACCTGTCTGCCCTTTTTATTATAAAATTAAAAGAACCTGAATCATATCATGATATTATATAACATTTCATAGTTTTTTTCGTGACAATAACAATTATAATAGTAAAAGTTAAACTGAAACCACAGAAAAGATATAAAAAAAGTAGGAGTAATAGCAAGTTAAGCAAACTGGCTTCTACTGCGAAAACCGAGTAGATGATCAAGTTATAATATTTTGAGTACCTCCGTGCTTTAGAAAGCTCGATAAGCTTAACCCACCAAAACGCAATAAGCCTGCGTAGTTAGTTAATCTCCCTGTGTACTTGTGCATGGGTGAAGGCGCGAGCCAGCAGTGACAAGCTTATAGACTAATGAGGATGATATATCAGGCTGGTGGCAATTGCATCATTCCAGCTACCCTATGTAGCCCTGCTAGCCTATCTAGCCTTTATTAAGGCTAAAGGCAAACCCAGGGGGTGTGTAGTCAGTAGGTGTCTGACATAATTTCTCTCAACCGCCAGAGTGATCTATAATGTAGTATTCACTCCTTACCCCGCTGTCTGAAAGGTGAACTTATTTGACCGGTACAAAAAAGTCTTAACCGCCGTGGTATAGTAGTTAAGACCACCGGTTTAGACCCAGAGGTCCCGGGTTCGATTCCCAGCGCGGGTACATGTTTGTGTACTCGGTTTGGTTGGTGGTAGGGCTTGTTTGTCCGCCTGGCTAGCTACCACCATCTTATCTAAATATGTCGCCATAATATCAATGTTTGTAGCATTGTTGTGTTCCGGCAGCTAGAGATAAGATAGCCAGTGCCTCACTAGTTGAAGATCCCGGGTGAAGTGCGCTTCTATTATTAGCCTTATCATCGCTTAACATCAGGTGAGATCAAGACACTGTCATCATCATTTAGTGCCATCTTCATTCTGAAGTTTGGAGATCAGTATACAAAATTTTCTGCGATCCCATATAGCTTGTTTTGATTGGCGATAACTAAGTCCAGGCCACTTTTTGATGTCGTCCAGCCATTTGCGTCGCGAACATCCCGGAGCTCTCTTTCCCGGAATTTTGCCTTCGAGGATTAGCCGTGGGAACTCGTATAAGAATCCTCTCTGCATGTGTCCGAAAAAGGCGACCTTGCGTATCATGACTGTAGACATCAGCTCTCTTCTGCAGTTGGCCTACTTGAAAACCCTGGCGTTTGAGGTGAAACTAGTCCATGGTATCTTGAACATACTGCCTAGAGTCCACATCTCAAACGCTTGCAACCGGTCACATATTTCTTTCAGCAAGAGCCACGTTTCGCAGCCATATAAGAGCGTAGACCAAACGAAGCATCTCATAATGCGGTGTCTCTTACAACTTGTACATAATTTTATGTTGGGATCGCACAGGACTTTGGACATTTTGTGAAAAGCAGCCTTAGCTTGGCCAATTCTACATTTCACCTCTTTTAGGTGGTTCAGGTCAGATGTGAAAAAGCGACCGAGATATTTAAATTTGGTGACAGTTTCCAGTACATTGCCTTTTAGTTTTATAGTAGGTTGAGATTGCGAAGATTTGGAGATGACCATCGTCTTTGTCTCGTCGTCTTCTTTGTTAATGGAGAGTCCCATAGCTTCACTTGCAGCGGATACATTTGTTAGTAAGTCTTGTAGGCCTGCTTCTGAGGTGGTAATCAGTACCGTATCGTCGGCATAGCGGATGTTGTTGACCCGAAATCCGTTTACGGAAATACCCTCTGGGATCCTGCTCAGCAGCTCAGTTAAGATGTCCTCTAAATACAGGTTAAACAGTAGCAGAGATAAAATGGATCCCAGTCTCACGCCTCTTGCGATCGATTTCCAGTCAGACAGCTTCCCTTCAAGGCACTGTGCTTACCCGTAAAATATTTTAAATAAAGTCGCACCGTTCTATGCGGAGCTGCGGTTCTGCTTCTGCGTATTGAGTGCGTCGGTTTGTGCACCGAGGCCGCTTGTTTACGTGCCCTGTGCCCCGCGCGCTCACCTGTCTGCGCGTGCTAGACAAAACAATGTTTGCATTACATCGAACGCCGATGCGATCCAATTAGAGTCACTCATCAATTGCTAAAACAAAACTATTCGCAGCTTCATCTGGGTACCTATTGCGAGTTTTATTTACTATTCGAATTTGTTCGATTATGTTAACGATAACGAAAATTCGTATTGCATTGAAGCAGCGCCTTCTGGTGACAAGCAAGGTGAGTTATTTTGCCATAAAAATTGTTAATTTCGCGAACGGTTAATAAAACTTGCACTAGGCATCCAGTTGTCGATTTTGGCTTACTTTGTTTCATATACACTGTCCAATTGGGTTTGTGTTGTTTAACAGATTTAGTTATGTCACCAGATGGGCCCGTGACTCATTTCACGTGCACTTTAGATAGGTAGATAGATAAGAAGATAATACTTTTATTGCCATACTACAAAAATTAACATTATACATAAATGGTATGCTTTTAGCTTATCTATTAATAAGTGAAATAGATTGATATACTTATCATGTAGGTAGAGTATAGGAACAACGCGAATGATTTTCTAGCAAAATTACGATATAGACGAAGGTCTATCTAGACTATAATCACTGTTTATGTCTCAGAAATATTATTTTTTTAAATATACAAGTTTCTTTATCTCTCAATAAGCACTTAAAAACTCAATTAAGGTGACATCGGACACAGTGTCAATTTTGAATTAATCGTAAGAACGATAGAAGAATCATAAAACTTATAATAGTTTAATTTTGTAAAAAACAGTATTTAGTTGAATTTAAACTGAACTTCCTAGCTCTTGAAACACAGTAACTAACTCAGAAGTGAGGGCTGTAATGATTCGTGATCTATTGTATAATTTAGTGATATCAAATATCATCAATCCATCACCATCATCATTTTATAAACGTCCCACTGCTGGGCTCATGCCTTCCCAAATGTACAATATGAACATAATTGTTATCAATACACATATCTCCTTTTCCAGTGACTGTTTTTGGTAAAGAATTTAAAGATAAATTTCAGTTTGTACCTATAGCGAAACGACAACATATTCTACGTTGAGATAGCGTACCACTGATAAGGCTTAGCGACATATCACGCCTGTCACGAGCGTAATAAACACTATCTTTTCACTGATCTTGTAATCGCCAAAATATCTATATAATAATACCTAACGAAGGATTTCTAGAGGTTTTGTTTTTCTGCTACTTGCAAAATGCTATGTGGCAACTTCGAATGTTATACGGGAAGGCCTTGGTAGTAAAGTAAAGCTTTATAAGTTCACAGGAAGAGCGTTTTGCATGGAAGGCGTTCTCAACCTCTTTACGTCATCATGAATAAACTAACTGAATTGGAGAAAAATCAGAAAATGCAATATGTTTTTGTTTAAATCACCTTGTGGATACCATTGGCCTTCATCTTTCTGATTGTGATGGCGATGGCGACAGACTAGGATGTGGTTGGTGGACCCAGAGGTTTGCGAGCAAGAGTGGTAGCAGCCTAGACCATCTACCATTTGTTACTGTTCCCTATAAATACATGCAGCAGAGGTGATTTCTCTTTCTTTACTTACCATCTCGTAACGAAGGTTGCTTTCATTAAGGCCCCTTAGACCTGTGATGTTGCAGCTCGGAAAATTCTTCTTTCCTCGTGATGAACCATTCGAAGAGGTGTTGGAGCCATATGTCTTTAAGCGGCAGATCTTAAGGATCTCTGTAGGATCAGTTGCATTAGAGTGCATTTGGAAATAGAACTCGAGGCCAACTACCGGGCAGTAGACGTCTACTTCTGGTTTCCGGTTTTTCAGTTATATTTTTAGTGACGTGAAGGAAGAAGAAATTGGGCAACTTTTAGGCCATGGTCTAAATGTCAAGTAGGGGCATTGACCCCGACATATGACTGGACAAGTTTTAAATTAGCAAAATTCGACCCCGGAGCGTGTCTAAAGGCTCAGACCTCATCAAAGCTCGCCGTGTTGAGGAAAAAGTAAGGAAAGAGTTATTAAGCTCAATCACGTGACAGTCACATGCAAAAAGTTATATACAATGTGTGATTAAAATATTTTTTTTTCTTAATCAGATTCTTATATCATTGTTCATTATTTTAATATGAAGTTAAGTTAATTACTCTTATGAATAGGCATAATAGTTTGGCAATTATTCATTTATCAGAAATAATTCAGAAAATGTGTTTACAAAATTCCGCAAGCTATTCAAACCCTTCTGACCATTCAGTTCTATCCATCTCGTAGAATACAAATCAGATCAACATATTTTCAGAATTAAAGTTTTTCTAATACCCTTCAAACCTTCCTTATGAAAAAATCAAATATTTCATTGTATTAACAAAGGTTTTATTCAATATGAATAATGTACATCCGAAAATGGTAACTTCACAGAGACTAAGTGATTGCCTACCCATTAATTCCAGTAAAATGTAGAAGATGAGCGTATCTCCTCTGTTTGTAAGTAATGAGATTCTCTCTGGCCGAAAACGAAAAAAAAGCACTGATGGACACATTTACTTTTTGGCTACAGGTTTTTCGAAATAGGTCACATAGGATGCCACAAAGTGAGCCCTTATTTCCTAAGGCATAGTGTTTAATTTGCACCGTAACATAGTAGTTGAATAGTATGTTATCGTCCGCGCCGACAGGCACGACGCGCACACACCCGACAGACAGATAGGCCGATTATCTTTCATGCCAATACGTTATCAGGACAACACCACTTGATACGCTTCGCTCGAACTCTTTCAGATTGTCTGCGCAAATGTTTGTGTTAGCTATGGTCGCGTGTAATAAGGTCAACGCTCACTGCTTTCAGTCAGTGTCTGTAGATTTTTTTATGGAAAAATTTCAGCCGCCTGTCTGTGACACACTTTCTGTACGCAATTTATTGACTGCTCTACGCTTTACTTGCCTTTGTGCTAACCTATTCAGCTAGGTCGTGACGAAACTTTTATGAGTTTCACGAGACGACTACAACGCGACGTATCAAAAAAAAGTCTAGTATCTATACACTATTTCTCTTTCTCGTTCCATTTAAAAAAGAAGTTATTTAACGGGATTTACGCAAACCAGACAGAAGATATGCCCTACCCTTTGTTATGCCCATAATAAGGGCAAAGTCTCTTTGGTATTTTTCTGTAATCTTACAATAAAACATAAAAAGAGTTAGAGAAAACAGTTTAATCTTGAATAATGTAATAAAAGTCCTTTTTCCAATATAAGTACTACAAGTATGTAAACCTTTATCAAGAGCTATACAATGTCATCACGATGTCATCGATAAACAGAATACGATATGAGTAATAATAATGATTTATAATTTTGATGAGTAATACAAAGACGTTTCTACTTACAAGAAAAGAGTAACTACGAAAGCTACTCTTTTCAAATCGTGGATTGTACTCAAAAAGAAAATTAATAGTAGTGTAATTCTTATGGAAATAGGACAGAGACACTATTTAGAATAAGCGCTGCTTCATTTAGTTTATTCATGACTATCACTTTTCCTGTACATAAAAAATTCAACTTAAATATAGCCTATATTACCCACAAGAAATGTAGTTTTATATCAGTGAAATAATTTTTGGATTTGGACCAGTAGTACCAGAGAATAACCCCGACAAACAAGCAAACATTAACACAAACGTTACCAGGAGGTAACTTCAACCATTCAATCGCCATCTACAGCGTGTAACAGAAAGGTATTGTAAAATTATAAAGATCCAAAGTGTACAAGATCTAGATCGAATTAAAGTTAATAATTATGTCTTAGTAACAGCTTACTGAGGAGCTCGATGGTGCAGTGGTTAACGCGCCCGGTCTGCGAGTGCTGAGGTTAAGTAACTTTCGCAAAGGACGGTCATCGGATGGGTGACCAAAAATGTATCATCTCGAGTTCCTCCGTGCTTCGGAAGGCACGTTAAACCGTTGGTCCAGGCTGCATTAGCAGTCGTTAACAACCACCAATCCGCACTGGGCCCGCGTGGTGGTTTATGGCCCGTTCTCCCTATCTATCCATAGGGAAGGCTCGTGCCCCAGCAGTGGGGACATAAATGAGCTGATGATGATGATGATGAACAGTCTACTAAGACATAATTATTAACTTTAATTTGTCATGCAATTGTAAATTAAATATTTATATTAGTGAAGGCATGCGCGTCAGGGTCGCATAGGCAAGCAACAGTGATCATAAATTTAAGTACACAGAGGTTGTTTATTTTGATGTGTCGTCACAATAGAAATATTTATTTGAAAATTACATAACAAATTAAAGTTAATAATTATGTCTTATTAACTCTGCATACAAGATATAAAAAAAAAAAAAGGTGGGATACACTGTGGATCTTTTCATTTTGACCACACCTTTCTGTTACACGTTGTATATCTATACTATTAATAAGGATATGAATAGTATAGATATAGAATAGCTGGCGATTGAAAGCTGAACTGCATAATGACAATGGCGCCAATTTAGTTGGAGCCCGCTCGCCGATTTATTTAATTAACAGAGATCTAATTTCGTTCCGGAACTTGCAGAGTATTATCTAATAATGGGTCTGAATGACATTTTACATTGGTGGACTCCGCTCGATTCTCTATTCATTGAATTTATTTAATTTAATCCAAACTTTGAAGGTGAGAATAAAATTTACCAAAAACTTATAGCTTGATGGAAGGATTCTGCCCAGGCCCTCTAGACAACCACTTGATAATCATACCATTATGTTAGCGTTATGGTATGATTATCGTCTGGGATTTACACTCAGAACAATAATAGCTTAAATTATTATTCTGAGGATTTACATAAGCCAACGAAACGTATAAATGAGATTTCATTGACTTTCTGTCAATCCTATACGAAAGAGGCATGTTCTAAAAAAACAAAAATATTGCATTGATTTAGAAAAACAAATTTCATTTTTAATATCGTGAGGATTTTAAGAGATGTCAGTACACTACACACACACTACTATAGATTTAGTTAAAATAATGACGACTTTAAAACAGCCCCTTGCTTATGCGATTATAATACATAAAGTAAGATCTAATATTTAAAAAAATTAAGGTCTTTCTGACATTATTTGCGCTCCAACACCTGTCCTTGGTACGCTGGATGAGAACAGGTTGGAGGAGCCTGCAGGTGACGCGCCGGCCCGTCTAGACGTCTGGCGCCTACCACGCGTCTTACTCTGCCATATACACACGCACGCCTATAAGCGACGGTATACTGAGTTAGTCTGGGTGCCTAGTGTGAGTTTTGTTAACTATCCATTCGATCACGTTAACGAAAATGGGAATTTGTAATTTGTCATAGTTTTTGACCAGGGGGCACTGCTTCAATGGCAAATTTTCATGTTCGTAAACGCGATCGAATGGAGAAAAAAAACGAGTTTTATATTATATTTCTCGACTACTATTAAAGAGGCTTTTTGATATTTTGGCAGGCATCTGTCACTCCGCCCGAAAGCTAAAATTGCCTATTATTATAGTTATTCTGTGACTTCCGTAAGTTTCAAAACGCATAAATTCAGTTTAGTAAACTTTTTTAATGTTAACTACTAAGCTAGTAGATCTTTGTATTTTCTTTAAGCTAGGGATTTTGTATGGGATACCAAAACGTGTAAAGATATTTTAAAGTATTATTACTAGCATAAGATTAAACTAAAGGTAATATTATAGCAACTACTACTGTGTCTGTATAAAATGACTATTGGTAGTGGTCATGAAAATTTATAAATCTTCGTTCTAAATCGATGGACATGTTGAATGGAGGTTGAGAACGGGACCTAAGCGCGACTGCGATCCTGCAGGTAAGATAATGCCACGTCTAGACGCGTGGGCGTAGGCCTGTACTGCACTTGGTAGCTTAAACCATTTGAGCGAACAACGGGATCAATGTACAAAGTGAAGCATTGAATCGAAACAATTTATTGTCGCCTTTTCCGTTCCTTTATAATTCAAGTGTTTACAAAGAAAGAAATACGTCCTTAGCGGCTCACTCGATACAGACGTTCGTTGGTACAGCAACGGCTCGCAGACATGTTATGATTATTTTCCGCCGCTCAATCTACAAGCTGTGAATGACCTCTTGACACTCAAAATGGTTTCCAGTAAGCGTATGGGTTAACTACATTTCTATTACTTTTACCGGTAGGCACATTTTTCTCAGGCTGCGAAGCGTGTCGTCTAGACTAGACGCAGCGGGGGCGAAAGCGGGCGCGCCGGCTGGCGGAAGTGCGATCGTGTCAACATGTTACATACCCAACAATGGCATTGTACACGGCCGACAGAGTACCGACATAAAATGCAAATTCGACTTTCAATAACCCAAAATGGCAATGTTTTGGCGCCCGCGCCTTTGGGACAATTGTGTCATCCGAATTTCTTTAGTGTCCGGCGTCCACGCAATAAACAAACGTGTGAAACGCAGTGTTTCGACCCCTTTACTTTCGCGGAACAACTTTCATGTCTCTCCGCGCTATGTATGCAACGCTTAGAAATTGTTTATTATCACGCGCAACGCGATACCAATTGATGGGTATTTATAGTGGCTTTTCACGAGCTTGCATTTTAATGGTCAGGCAGCCTGTATTATTAAATATTTTATAGCGGCTCCGTCGTCTAGACTAGACACGTCTCGTGAGCTGCTCACTTGTATCATGTCCTACACTGACGTAAGAATTGCTAATGCTAATGTTAAATTAACCGCGACACATAATGTGATGTTTGTAACGATAAATCGCTCGTCGTTAGTTTCCCGACTGTGTCACTTCATTGTTGTGTTTATAAAATGAGAGATCTCTTACCTTAGATAATGTGGAGCGCGTCAAGTGTTCTAATTATATCCTACCCACTTTTGTTATTTGCTCTCGGCACGATACGTACGCGAGTACATTAAATACAAATAAGCTCAAAATTAACTACGATATAAGATACTGTAATGTTTTTTTAGATAGGAACCAATTATGAGTAGGGGTTGGCCGACCACTTGCAAACACAATTAAAGCATACGGATGTTACCCAAAAAATAACACCAGAAACAGAGGTTGTCAGACTAGGTGAAAAAAGCAGACATAAAAAAAGATAAAAGAGATAGAGGTGACCTTATATCCGTTCTGGGCAAGAGCGGCAGCGACAGAGAGCAAGAGACTAAGTTTGAATATGTTGAATTGAGTGCGACACTGTTTAGAGTATCAAACACTTTCACACATGTAAGCAACGGTCCTGGATCATCCTGGCAGCATGCAAGAGTTTTTAGTGAATGTATCCTCTTTCCTTCTTGAGGGTTTCGGGGGGAGGGTGTTACATAACCATTTGCGTCTCGTATAGTATAAGTAATGCACGTTCTCCTTTTTAAAGAAACGCCTCCTCACATAAAAACTCGCATGAGGTGATTGGCCTAATGCGGGTTTATGGGTTTAAACGACTGCCATGTTATAACAACAACCGGGACTAGCTAAACGTGCCTTCGAAAGTACGAAAGAGGTCGAGATATTTTAATTCGCTGCGCCATCTTTCTCATTATAAGACAATAAAAAATAAAGGCCTTTTACATTGTTAACTAAAGTGTAAGTATTAGGTTAGTGTCTCAGGAGTTCAGGTCGGCTTGCCCGGAATCCTTAAACTAGATTGATCGCTAATCCCGCTTGCAACATCTTGTGTTCTGTTACTTAAGTTGATAGAGACGGATTTGAGAAGGATTAAGCTAAATGGCTAAATCTTAATTTAATATTCTTGTGTAAGTGGCGTAATTGGTGTAAGTAAATGTAGAGATTATTAGAGGTGTAATCGATAATTAATTCGATGAAAAAAGAAATGATTCCTTATTTCTTTGTAGCACTTGTTTTGTTGTGAGTTGTGACTAAATATTATACCAGAAGTTTACTATCGATTTAACGAAAATCACCTGTGGTCCAGTGATTAAGATCATAATTCTTAGACCCAGAGGGTTAGATATTATTGGTTTTAGAGCTTGTTTTAAGTGCGTCTAGGCAGCCAGCATCATCCTGATCTAACTTTGTCACCTCTACAACAAAATTACTAGCATTGTTGTTATCCGGCAATAAAAAGATAAGAGAGCCATCTCTTCAGATATTGGATTTCTACCTTCGGTGTTTTCAACACTTGCCATCAGATGAGATTTTTTTGCAGAGAGTTAGGTAGCTGATGTCCTTATATGACCTTTTCGAGGCGAGAAACTTACAGGATTCCTCAAGTCGTGTGATCGGAACACCGTCAGAGAGTTTCTAGAGGGACGCAAGCATGTCCTACTAGATTCTCCGAGGAGTTCAGATCGTATCGGAAATCATTTTAATATGTATGTAGAGTTGAATATTGTTATTATTATTCTCGCTTCCCAATTGAGGAGCATACAAAGACATTTGATTTCAAAATAATATCATGATATTCAATAGCAAACCTTCCAGGTAAATGCATGTAGCTAATACAACTATAGCTTTGATCATTATGGAAACGTCCGTCACCCGGAATTACGCGAGCTCATTCGAACCACCGATTCGCAAATGTAATGCTCAATGAATTTACTTACCGTGTGTGTTATGTTCTGTGTTCTGCTAGTGATGTCGTTGTATCACGGGGTTTTGTATATTTATTATAGACTAGCTGACCCGGCGGACTTCGTACCGCTTTGACAGTTTCCATCATTGAGTTAAATATATATCAATGGTTTCCATGACAACAAAACAAACAAATTATTTTGTATTGGAAAATTAAATTGTCGTTTTTATTATTTTATTTAATATTCTTTTTTTTATATAGCCTATGTTACTCAGCGCTAATGTAGCATTCTAATGATCATTATTGTGTGTGTACATTAATAAAAACGTTAATCTTGTCATACCCATCCCGTACAACGTTGAGTACCATAAGCACATCACTAGCTAGTCGATGGACACATCGAGAGATGTGAGTAGAATTGGGACCGACACACGCTGCCGCTAGCGTTCAACAGGCTGTGTGATAATTATGCGTTCTTTCATACACTTCAATTGGCAGGAACTAGTACGCTTTGATCTTTCAAATTGAGGATGATTGGCATGATGCTCAGTTCATGTTTAAACGATATAATGAGGACGGGTAGTGCGGCACGATGCTGTTTTTCAATCTAGGACTCCGCTTTCGCTTAACATTTGGTAGAGAGGATTCATTTTTCTACTTACGAGTATTGTTATACTGTTTATAGTGCTTTCATAATTCATGGCATTATTTCGACTGTTCATCATTATCATCCGCAGCCTGGCTTCACCCTCTGCTGGCTATAAGTCTCCCTTTTCTCGTGCCACTTCTTTCGGTCCTGGTTTGATCTGACGATGCTATGTCGTTGACCCATAATATTAATCAGGAAATTAAGTTAATTATTTTTACTGATACACGTTTTTATCAAAATCAGCGCCGATACTGCTTTGAGTTTTAGTTATTTCTAATGGTTTCGGTTTTTGTTATCCACGCACATTTGGAAAATTCAACCTGTATTAATGTACTCGTAACCCATTGTGAAAGAAACCACATAAAACAATGAGATATTTTTAGATGTTTTCTTTTTAACGGTGCCGACGATTGATTTCAATTATTTACTGGCACCCAAATGTGAAATTGAAGGTTCATTAATTAAAAGAATAACATAACTCTGGGATTTTTCGATGCATGCGGCTTGGTGATGAAATTAAAGGAGGGTTTGTTTTTCATCAAATCTTTTTTTTAAGGAAGCTTAAAAAAAGAGATTTGAGTACTGATTTGGTGGCAATACAAATATTCGTTTTCGGTAACGTGATGAGATGGAGAATATTCCTTATTCATTCACCACAATCATTTATTAGTGACCATTGTTGTCGAGTAACATTTCAACCCCATTGTTTCCGGATTTCGGAAATAACTAGGCCCAAGGAAGACAGAAGGAACTATCTTACCTATTACGTATTCATGATATGCCAACATAGTAAAAGCATATTAAGAAAACTTATTTATTCTGACCTTTGCTGTCGCACGGAACAACAATGTAATTATGTAAGTAATGGTGTGGCTCGGTACTCCGTAGATAATTGAAATGGGAGACAACGATCAATGACGAAACATCATTAAAAACGGTATAGGTACTAGGTATATAATGGCCAATCTAAAACATTTGCGAAAGTCTTTTTTTTTATTATTCTTGTCATCTCTTACAATAGTAAGTCTTTGTAACGCCTTAATTAATATTATTAACTTAATAAGATTAATGGAGGAGGAGCTCTTGGCTCTCCAAGTATCCTATGCCTAGCAGGCCTATGTCCAGCAGTGGACTAGTATCTATACTATCATACTATACTATCATCATCTATGGTGATGATGATAATGATGAGCTTAATCCTTTTTTAATTCTAATTTTCTTGCTCTATCTTATACACTATTACATTTTGTTACTGTACTACTTTTGTACATCTTATTTTATGTAAATCATTCACACAAATACCTTATTTTTTCATTTTGATTAACAAATCAACAGATTTGCACGCTTCACAATATCTTTCATATAACAATATTCCTTGTTTTTTTTTTTATAAAACTTTAATATTTGTTCTCCTCGTGGGTTCATTTGACATTTTGTATTTGCATTTATCGGGCATTTAAAGATGAGAGATAGAGAGTTTCTGGTGACCACTGATCACCTGCATGAAAGGGTGAGCGAACAAAAATTACCCTCTTCTTCCATGTATGCATACATATCCTACTAATATTATAAACGCGAAAGTTTGTAAGTATGCATGGATGGATCTTTGTTACCCTTTCACGTAAAAACTACTGAATGGATTTGGATGAAATTCGGCATACAGATAGTTTATAACCTGGATTAACACATAGGATAGTTTTTATCCCGATATTCCCACGGCAATAAATGGAAATTGTCAAAGTGGATGTTTGTTACTTTTTCACGTAAAAACTACTAAATGGATTTGGATGAAATTCGGCACACAGATAGTTTATAACCTGATTTAAAACATAGAATAGTTTTTATCTCGATATTCCCACGGGAATGAACGGAAACTGTCAAAGCGGTACGAAGTCCGCCGGGTCCACTAGTTTGTTTTATGTAGGCGTTCAACAGCTAATGCGGTCTAGTTGTTATGCAACTGGTCAAGTCCTGGGTTGTATTCCCAGGCGCGTAGTATGTTTTATTGTATTACGTTTGCTTGATGGTAGGCATAGGTAATATATTTTTAAGTCCACATGGCTAGCTACCACCACTGTTGAAAACTCGGTGTGAAGTATGTTCAATTTCAGTTTCAATTCAATTTCAATTTATTTACATCCAAAATATTACATAGTTGTTAATGTATTAAAATTATTGACGACTTCTTGGCGGGAAAGTGAAGAGTCATGTCTGCGGTTTTGTTTTATTTTCTAAAATTTGTGTTATGTCGAATATTAATGTGAAATAATGGTGGATTATTAACCGTTAAGTGTTCGTGAGTGTGCATGAGTGTTGCAAATGAAACAAAACAGTGCAACGTCACTTTTCAAATTCTCTCAAGAAGTCCACCCGAGGACTTAATAAAGCCCCACATCTTTACTGAGATACTCGAGGGGTTGGGGGGTATATCATTTCTCACTTCTCATTTCTATTCATTCATCATCATCATCATACATGAAAGAAATTATTATTATTTAAGTATGGTAAGACTTTTTCATTGGCTAAATGCTTGTGCAAAGCCATTATTAAAAAAAAAAAAATTATTGACACAATTTTGGACCCTGTTGGGCACAGCAATTTAGAAGAGAATACGTATGTTTCCGCACCTACGGTTCTATCGTCACTTATTATTAGGGGAATTGAAAATAAAGTGCTTCAAAAAAAGATGAATGGCGTAAAAGAACTTATCTTTACATATAATAAAGCTAAAAAGGGCCGAAAGTCTGTACATTGAACGGTATTCGAAAAACAGTTGGCTGGGGATACTTAGAATCGATAACAGAACACGTTCCAACAGTTTTTAGAATTTGTGTCTGGTTGTCTGTTTATCTGTTTGTCTGTTTATTTGACCGCGCATCACTTGAAAATAGTTCAGCTATTTTCAAGTGATGCAATTTGGATGAAACTTTGCACATAGACAGACCATGACCCGGACTAGGATATAGGATACTTTTTAGCCCGGTAACAGGTTCCTGTGGGATAGTGTAGTCTTCGCGAACGAAGTCGCGGACGACAACTAGTATACTACCTAATAATCTGCGAGATACATTGCAGTAACAGTCGACTGGCTTACACCAGCGACCGTTTGTCCGTAGACAGACTTTGACTTGGACTTTATTAATTAGGTCTCCTGATAGTTAACACGGAATCCTAAAAAAGACAGCGGATTGATTGACTCACATACATAGAGAAACAAACATCCCGATGCTCACATCAAACGTGTTAATGACTCTCCGGCAAAAGTTGGCAATGTTACTGGTTCTGTTGGCAAATTCCATTCAGTGAACATTTTGTTTTATTCACTAAGTCTATTTTTTGTGTTGGTTATGAATACCTGATTTATTATGGTTTTAAAATGTTTCTTATTACCGTGCATGCTTCATGTTACTATTAACAAATGAACGCGCAATACACCTTTTGAAGACGTATGTCTACCTACAAATATTTTAAATAAGATTGTGTACTTCAAGAGCTTAGTTACACTAAAATATTGTTCAGTTATTATAATGTAATTTTATTCATGTTTAATATTCATGAAATCTTTAGGTATAACCGAAACTAGACAAAAGTCTATCAAAAGTCATTTGGAAATTCTTATGATTCATCGATCTTCAAGTAAATTGGTTCTTTTGAATAAAGTACACAGCTAGAGATTTTTTAAAGTAGTTAAAATATGTGTCCTATCTTTCTAGACGTCTTTTGTAGTAACTCATACTATGGTATGATTCCGAAGTATGGAATCATGATGGTCCCAGGTATGATGAGTAGTAGAGAACTTCAAAACACAGGAGCGTTGTTTTTTGACCCAAAAGTAACATTATTCGACAATATATTTTTTCTTTCGAATAGCCTATACTGTCCCACTACTGAGCAACTGTCTCCCCAAACTTTTCCATTCGTCTCGACTTCCTGCTGTCTCGCACTAATCTCTTTAATAACGACGAGATCATACCTGCGCAAGGGTAATTTCTGGTGCCTATAGCTATGGTAAGGCTACTAGTGCTACCAGGGCCGCAGCACCGCGAGCGGTGACCGGCGCGCCCGCGGCTGCACATATTCGGTCAGTGCACACTGTTGTTTACCGACAGTATTCGCGAGGCCGCGTGACGTAGCGTCTAGACGGCCGCCGCCGCCCCGCCCCGCGCCCCGCGCCCCGCTCCGGCCACTGTTTCTGACTGTTTCGATCACCGGTTTATCTTTTCAAACGGTAATGTTGCAATGTCCCCTACATAGCCGCAGCACTACGTGCGTGCCCTCGATGGCGTCGCCCGCCGGTATTGCACCGACCTCCCCGAGTTGCTGTTGCTTTGGTACCAATGCTTTGAGGGTTGAAGGTTATACGCTTGTCCTGTGTTAACAACTAAATTTAGACTAAAATTATACCTGTTTGAAACTGATGCTCGCTCTATCTGCATTTAGGCACAAATTTTAAGTTTTATCAACCCACGTTGAGAAAAGAAACAGGTACCCTGTCATTAATAAAATGACATTGTACGTGTTTCTTTTTTCTAAAACTTTTCTAAAAACTTATTGAATAGAAGCACTTTGTGAACTTATACGTAAAATACAAAGAAACGTCTTGATAAGATAATTTGTAAAATTAAAGCAGGTAGTACCGTATGAAGTATGTTGTTTTCGTAAGGTGTTATCTGATATTTACGCAATCCATCCGTGTAAAGTGTTTCTTTTCATGTTGTTTTTCATCCAAGTTTCTTATCAAATTATACGTCTACTTCCGCAGAGTATAAATGACACTATATGAATACGATAGTAACTACGAGGATACTTAAACTTTCTTTTACCAAACTGCGTGCCGTGCGTTATGCGTGACTCGGGATTTGAAAACAGCGACCTTCGTTCATAGTCACGGTCTGTTGTGCGGCGAACTATTGGCTCGTCAAAGCAATGAACAAAAATATTCGTTGTGTATAGAAGACTTTAAAGATACTACCAAAAGCGAATGCGAATACTTGAAAGAATATACAAGAACTTACAAAAAAAAACTCGACGATAATACAACATAGGAATATAATATGATTTATGCAATGCTTTTTAGCCAGCAGTGGGTGAAGTTGGACTGTGGATGATGACGATGGTGGTTGATGATGATGAAGTAGTTATGACAAGGCTCAAAAGTAGTAAGTAGGCTTATAGGTAAGTCTTAACCTCAAAGCTTAGTCTGACAAGACTATATTTATTGATTATTATATGTTTATATTGTTATTTTTCTTGTTGTTGCAAATTGATTATTTTTGTATTCATTAACTGTGTTTGTTATGTGGTGTGGTGTCCTAACTAATATTGTATCTTAATAATAAAATAGGTATGATATAATAAAACTAATGGAAGGGCTGGAAAACGCTGCAGACTACTTTCTATCGCGCTCGCGAACAATGTTCCCGTATATAGGCACGCGATCAACACTTTCGTGACACACCGATTTACTCGAAGACGAAGCAGGCGGAAGTTAGTTTACTATAAATATTTGTGCAATAACATATTATTTATGAATGAAACAATAACAAGATAATAATTAAACTACTTAAAATTATCTTATAAAAAACTATAAACTATAACTACTACTAACTATAAATTTAAAAAAAATCCCCAAATCATCATTAGTCTTGCCTCATTTATAATTTTACTGTGAAGCTCACATTTCAAATACACATAACTTAATAACTGTTTTAATGGTGTAGCGAGATCTTACAACTATGCAGTTCAAACCAGAATTCTGCAAGGGCCCGACAAATTATGTAGAACATTCTATTCATATAGAAAACAGTTGACTATACCCATTATTATAGAGTTATATTCTTACCTACTTAATTGTCATCACTTGAGATCTTGAATCATTATTAATAGATGATAGAAATGCCTGTTTACCAATACAAATCAAACGGTAATAAAACCGCATTCGTCTCGAAGTCATCATTCGATTTGCAACGATTTCAAATAAGACGCAGCGACATTATGTTTAAATGTTTTCATTCATCATTGGGTTTCTCGCCACGGCGGTGATGATGGCTAGAAAGTAATTAGAATATGATAATCTGCTCGACTCCAAGATCTATCATGTAGACTCTATTAAGTGGTTGCAACCTTATTTAGTAATTCGTTCCGTATGTTACAAAGCTGTATTTTTAACTAACTATGCCCGTCACTCTATTCGCGTTAAAGCTTATGTATTTTGCAGGTTAATGCCATCAATCAAGATTTAATTTATTCTATGAAATGATAGGAAAGGAAGGTGAATTTTTATTTAAACGTAAATCTCACATCTAATAGGACCCCCTTACTTTTTCGCGATGAATATAATGAATTACTGCTGCTTTATATAAAAACAACAATTGTGTATCAGTATAAGTAAGTAAGTATAAGTATCATTCAAATCCATTCAATAGGTTACATGTAATATTTAAGCAAGGGCATATGTAGATATATAATATTTAATAAAACAAATACGTTGACCTCTTTGACGATAAAGCTAAGCCTTTATTGGAATTTTCATAAATATTTAATTTACGTAGGTACATGACTTCGTAACAATTTTATTAAAGTACAAATATATATGTAAGATATTTAGGGCAGGTAGGTATATATGCAAAAAGTATCTGCCTTGCAGAATAATGAGCGAAATAGTTCTTATACATCTACATCACTTTAGTTATTACTTATCATAAAAACCTCTTAAAAAAATTATCTTCAAATACGTCGTTATTTATTCTCGTTTTTTCTTAGAATTCATGACACTCGTCATTTTTAAAAGAACAAATTAAGAGTTTTCTTTTTTTCATTTGAGAACTAGTTAAGAGCGCCTTACAATTCTATTTTCTCCTAAAACCATTTTATTGTTGACAATATTTTTAAATAAGTTAAAACATTAAAAAACATATTTCTCCACTGCACATAAGGCATCTTTTCACAGTAACAAACATTCCATAAAGAATATCTACAAAAGAACAAAGTAGTTAATTAAGCATTTGGCGCGTATAACACAATACAATAGGATAGAACGGCATCACAAATTATTTCGGCCACAAACAGGAGCGGTGACAAATGACCTAGACTGTCTGCCGGATCATTGTCTAGGCAATTAGACTGATACGCTCTGAACAGCCTGTGGGGATTACAGTGTCGGCCTCGCTTTGTCATATAACTTTAAATAATAAAGCCATAAAGATATAGATGTACTACTATCGGACATTGCTATTTGGTTTAAATGTTACGTATATGTCTAGTTCTGCGGAAAAATCTCTCATCAATTCAATTCCTTTTTTGCTTATTACCATAATGTTACTTAAAGCATCATTATGGACCTTGACCGGCACTGCATTTATTATGAGAGAGGTAAACATACATTATAATATTAATATAATTTAAATCATAATAACTAATATTTAAAAAGTCAATGATGATAGTGTTAAGTTAATTAAAAAACTATTTAAAATGTCTAAATAATGCTGATAAACAATTGTTGAGCTCTATTAAAAGTTCTTATTTTTAGTCATCATATTATGTAGTGGTGCCAGATAAAAAAGTTAAGGATAAGTTAATGATTTGACTGTCGATGTTGTATGTTGCTCCTTACTCCACAAATATTACACTAGTTACAACAGAATACAGGTATAGGCAACTATTTTGTAATAAGAGTATGATTGATACGCTGTCAATGAAACCTATTTAGACATTTTCTAATGAATAATCATTATCACTCACAATGTTCAGTAGAATAAATATTATTAACGGGATTATTACCATGTTTTTTGTTGTGTTTGAGTATCCGATATTTCGGCACAGTTGCATGCGCCATGATCACGGATGTACTGAAGTTATTGCAGGTGGGTGATTATGAGCAGACAAAACAATCTACCCTCTTCCTTAGTCGTTTTTTGCGCTCGATACTTGTACCACTGTCTCCTAAGTCACTATTCACTCGAACTTGTTCTCGACACACTACACTGACCGTATCAGATCGCGAAACGGCACTTTTGTTGTTTTTGCGGTCTTTACATAAGCTAATCACTGAATTCCAGATACGCGACGGTTTAAACCCATCTTCGCGATTGAAATTTTTGTATTTTGTAATTTCTATCGCTTCTCTAACCAATCTAGGTATGTAGTGGCGTTCTGTCGAAATTATCTTGGGGTTATAAAACTCTATCCAATGATTAGGACCCGATTGGATCAAATGTTCAGCAATGGCCGATTTTTGCGTATCGTTTTTCTTTACAGCTTTGATATTCTCCTTAATTCGGCAGGCTACTGTACGTTTTGTTTGGCCAATGTAGGAGCTACCGCAGCTGCAAACGATTTTATACACACCGGGCTTTTCTAGGGGAAAGCTGTCTTTTGGTGACCGTAGACATTGAGCTACTTTTCTACGATCACCAAAAGACAGCTTTCCTCTAGAAAAGCCCGGTGTGTGTGTATATACATATATATAAAGAAAAATGAAATCATGCTATGTAGTAGATAGTTTATGAATCCCTGTTTATTGTGTTGGGTGCATCATTATTTCATAAATATGTAAACGTTAATTGCACACTACGATTAACATTAATCAGCTCGCGTCTTCATTTCACGCTCATTTAGGGACAGAATGTTACTACTATATTACAGTAAGTTACTGAAGCAGAAATCAGTTCATAAGGAATGATTCAACTATATCATTTCGTACGAAGCCGTTACTTAACATAGCCTTTACATAGAGACAGGTCGCGGCTGAGTACCATCCTGTAATAAGGCCTCTAAATGCGCAAATAAAGGACACATTTGCTATCCATATTATCTATCTGCTATCGGCGACCTCCGTAGCCGAGTGGCATGCACGCTGAACTTTGGGCGGCACTAGCTCTGAGGTCCCGGGGTCGTTCCCGGTCGGGTCAATGTCGAAAACAATATTTTCGATATTGTATCGGGTCTGATAGGTTGTGGTACTGTCGTTGTTTCTGATTACCATGAAATGAGTGCTTTAGCTACTTACCTTGGGATCAGAACAATGTATGTGTTGTTGTCTAATTTTTTTTATCCATATCTTTATATATTGTTTTCTAAAGTTTACGCGAACACTACACATTTAAATGAAACCACTTTTACGGATCTACTTCCTGACGTTTCGAACCCTTTGCAGGGCCCGTGGTCTCCATGTAGTCTCCCTGTGACCACGGGCCCTGCAAAGGGTTCGAAACGTCAGGATAAACATTAAAAAGTAATGTGTAAAATAAACGCGAGTAGATCCGTAAAAGTTGTTTCATTTAAACATATCTTTATACTTAACTATCACTCTATAGCTACACTTTTTTTGGTATTGAGTAAGTAAGTTTCCATGTATTATAATGAATGTATTTTTTTGGTTTCAACCGAACTGTTTCCCACGAAACTAAGTGAGCTTGTCTTATTTTAATAATAAAGTTGTATATAATCAGGGATTCTAATCAAGTTGCTAACTCAATTTTTATTTATTGCGTGAGGCGAAATTAATTTCTGATAATAATAGTTAATTTCTCACTGTTAAAAGCTGAAAGTCGTGTCCTTTTTAAAGGTCTTTGTCGTGTTAGTTAGTTCACACCTCTCTGGTTTCAGATTGACGCAAAGCAGAGTTCAATGGGATATTTTTACAAAAGGATTTTTTGTAAAAACCACCTTTTTATTGTTCTTTATTATTTTACAAGTGTTATATGCTGTCCAGAGATATTGAATTAAAAAACACCATAAAACATGTAGCTGTAAATGAAAATTATTACCTACTCGTACATCTACGTCCATAGAAAAATTGGCCATATCCTTTAAATTCCGTAGACGTTGTAGTTGGTTTAAAAAATTTTGATCGTGTGGTCGATGTAACAGTTTTTTGGGGTCAAGACTACTAATTAATATCTAACCCGGCCAATGTTTTTACGTTTTTTTGTTGTCTTTTTTTGTTTTTTTTTTGTGTTTTTTTTTACATACATACATACATACATACATACATACATACATACATACATACATACATACATACATACATACATACATACATACATACATACATACATACATACATACATACATACATACATACATACATACATACATACATACATTTCCAATACAGTTCCAATCAAAATAATAGGGCAACTAATATTTCAGTATTGGCAATGCGTGCATACCCTTCGTGTAGCGTCCATTGGCTACGGTGGCCACATTCCATCAGGCGGACTGCGTTTGTCGGCTTAATAAAAAAGTTTTAAATACATAGTAAGTATATAGTTCAATTTTACTACTACTGATAGGGAAGTAGCGAGTCACTCTCAAAACAAGTCTCTCTGATTGCTCACTGGGAAGTCTTGGCATAAAATTGCAATCACGATATCTTGAATAAACACATTTTATTTATTTTTTACTAAAGACCGCATAACTAGACATCTTTCTTTCCCAGTAGAAGAAAATACAAAAATCAAGTATTCGACCAACAAAACTATTAGTAATAATGTACAAAGCGTCACGACAAGATGCATAGAGTATGATGATAGTAGACCCGTAGATTGTACCTACTCGTAATAACAAAACCAAAAGTTTCATTTGTTTCACTGCAGACAATCATTTTTTTTTATTAATTTATTTAAGGTCGCTTTTTAACATCTATGGTCATCAGCGACCACAATGGTTAATTATACTAATTTATAAACATTAATCATTTTGATGAACTCAAAAGTTCGATTACAACCATCGTGACTTAAACAGTCTTTTAGGTTATTTGGGACGTTGCAAAATAATTTTTCTTTCTTATATGCTACACATTCTACCAGAAGATGAACAACAGCTAAATCCAGAACACACTTACATTTATTTATGTTACTTTTAGTTATAAGATGAATATGAGAAAAGTTAGTATGTCCAATTCGTAGTGATAGCAACTTGGTCTTTCTTACAAGAGAATCAAGTCTATCTAAACTAATATTATAAAGAGGAAATCTATACTTATAAAGAGGAAAGCTTTGTATTTTTGTATGTACGTATGTTTGCAACGAATAAACTCAAAAACTACTGGACATTTTAGGTAGTTTTTTAAATTAATTGTACTAATTTGGATTGTATCATCTATTTCTTCCTTAGTAGTACATACATTTTACCTTCTTAGCTTCTTGGTCAGCTTTCTCATTACCTACTATTCCTTGATGACTTGGTATCCAAACTAGTTCAAATAAACAATTTCGTTTAAGTAGGTTTATCATTATTTGTTAAATTTCTGTAAATTTTGTCATTGCCATTAAGCATGATTTTGAATCTGTGAAAAGTATAGATCTTTGTAGCGGCGGTTCATTAGATATTATTTCTAAAGTTTTAAGTATAGCTATTGCATCACAACTAAAAATAGACTGATAATTGTGAAGTCTATAGCTAAAATACTTATCATCTGAAACAATAGCACAACCAGATCTTCTATTTAAAACAGAGCCATCAGTATAAAATATTTTATCATTTCTACTGTTATATAGAATTTCTGCTTGCTATGGTATCATATCATTATTTTGTGTAATTTGGCTTAATTGTGCAGACATTGTCGCGCCGGCGAGATAACATAATCGTTATAATTGTGTAAATAGCGTGCGTGTTACCCGGTTCCACATGCAATGGCCGGCGTAGCGTCTGACGGCCGTCTGGCGATTGTCGGCTAAATGCTACGTTTCAAATCAGCCCCGGGCTCGACCTGAATGCATGCCACCACTGCTTTGTTACACAAGATTTGAATATTTTGAGATTTAAATCTCTGCAATTTTAAATCTACGGAGGCACGATTTCTGAGTGTGATTAAAGGTTGATATGCCACTGAAATCGAGAGAGTTTCGGTTTTATATTTTATTATTCGCATCATTCTGTATTCTCATATTTTACTATGACAATTTTCAGGTTTCTATTTGGGAAGAAATAGTACCTATGTAAAACATTGCGTATTTAATGTACTTAAAAGAATTTTTTTTATTTTTTTTTAGTTCATTTTATTCGTAACATATCAGTTCAGTTTAATTGTGTCAATTTTAGGATATAGGTTATTTGTTTTTTTATTGAAATTTTTTACTTAATTCTGTAGCATGAGTTACATTACAACATTGCTACCTCGCTACCGATCACATCCAAAATATAGAAGGACTAATGTACCGCATAACCTTTCTTAAAAACATTAAACATTCTTAGATTTGACCTAAATATGAAATTCTATGAACGGAATCTGAATGAAACGTGGTTAATGAGTACTCAATTGATGGTGCGTCGTAAATGACGTCAATACTAAACATTTTTATACAGTTAATTGAAATCAGTTCTTTTTAAGGATAAAGAGCAGAGATACTCGCAGTTTTATATATTAAAAAAAAATTACCGAATATGAACGTGAAGTAATGGTGAATTATTAATTGTTAAGTGTTTGTAAACGTGCATGAGTGCTGGCAAATGAAAAATAACAGTGCACGTTACTCTTCAAATTCTCTGCCGGATTCAGTAGGTATACGATGCCTTAAAAATAATAAACAAAGAATAAAGTCCGAATAATTATTCCGTGTTTTGTTCCTGTCATTTAAAAGTCATTTCAAATTAGAGTAAAACAGACAAAACACATATATATATTAACAATATATATGTATATTAACATATATATAATAACACCTTATTCTTTGTTTATTTGTAAGACACAAGGGGTTTAGGGGAATACCATGTACTGTAAGTAGTAAGTAGATAGTAAATGTATTGATCGACATCTCATCATCATCATCATCATCAGCCCATTTTATATCCCCACTGTTGAGTACGAGCCTTCCCTATGGATGGATAGGGAGAACGGGCCATAAACCACCACGCTGGCCCAGTGCGGATTGGTGGTTATTAACGACTGTTAATACAGCCGGGACCAATGGCTTTACGTGCCTTCCGAAGCACGGAGGAGCTCGAGATGATACATTTTTGGTCACCCATCTGATGACCGGCCTTTACGAAAGTTGTTTGGCCCGGTCTGCCAGTGAGCCTCCTCACTGGCAGACCGGGCGCGTTAACCACTGCGCCATCGAGCTCCTCAATATTGACAAAAAACAAAATCTGATATATCAAGATAATAGATCGACATCTATTATTGAACAAAGAAAATTTTATTTCTCAATAAATGTGCGAACCACTCTAAACCATTCGATAAACAAAAATAAATAAATTGTGATGTGCTAAAAAGTGTTAGTCCTATTGACTCAGCCGACTATATCAAAACTGTCAAAACAATATTGTTATCTAATGTTCACGTCGTGCCAAATGCTTTAATTCATTTAGAATACTAACTACTTCACACATATTATCTTAGTAAGATTATGCTTAGTAATTTCTATTAATAAAGTAGTCATAGGATTATGGATTAAAATTTGTACAAGATGTGAACTGGCTAGAACGCGCTGTTTATGTTCACGGAGAGATGTACTACAGTTAATATATACTTAAAATAAATTAACGTATATTTTTTTGCGAATTTTGAAAGTAAATTATAAGTACATATGAATTAATATAGCATGCCAATCTTTAACTGATCCTTGATAATTGTAAAAACGTTATCAAATCAGCTAATGATATATTTTTGACATTGAATAAGGTTTACAAAGTAAGTAGATATATTGTATACTAAATTTATAAGGGGCGGATACAGCCACAATAGCTTAACTGGTACAGCCTGACTCAGATTGTCAGAAGGTGTCCCGCTGGTGGACATTTTGTCAGCACTTTTCCGAGATGTAAATGTTACATTAGGTACTACTTCCACGGACCAGAGGACAAAGACATCACATACAGCGACGATTTGTTTCAGTTCTATCACAAATGAATTGGTAGAGCACATCAACCTACCAATAACTGTCAAATTTCCTTATTAGACTTTGAACTTTGTGTCTAAGTGATATGGTTAAAAATGTATTGAAGAAATTTGATGACATACAATACAACATGTACATTTGTACATGTTTTTTTCTGTACTGTTGTTTAAGTTTGTTACTATATATTACTAGGTTATTGGCACCGGTATTCGACAATTTAAGATCAGTGAGAGATCGACAGAGTTTTCTTCCCCAAAAAATAACATAGATTTTCATTGAAATATTGGGGGATCATCATCACGGTGACATCAAGGAAACTGGTAGTAATTTGTTGATAAAGACTAAAATCAGTTGCTGGCTCCTATTTTTAATGATTAAGGACTAAAATGCCGATCACTGGTTCCTGTCGATCACTGGTGCCACTACCCTACTTTTTAGGGTTCCGTACTCAAATGGTAAAACGCGACCTTATTACTAAGACTCCGCCCGCCATCCGTCCGTCTATCTGTCTGTCTGCCCGTCTGTCACCAGGCTGTATCTCATGATCCGTGATAGTAAGACAGTTGAAATTTTCACAGATGATTATTTCTGTTGCCGCTATAACAACAAACACTAAAACACAGAATAAAATAAATATTTAAGGGGGCTCCCATACAACAAACGTGATTTTTTTGCTCGTTTTTGTTCGATATTCATAACATCAACAGGTAGACGCTTGAAATATTCAAAGAATATTTAGTTATAGGGTGTTATTTTAAACGGTTAGCAAAGTATTTGTATTTCTATTAGCAAAAAATGGTAGTTGGGCAGCAAAAAAGCTAGTTGGGCAGCAACTTATGGTCAGCACATATTTCTAAATCAGTCTGCAACTTATATCATATAAAAAACCTAACCAACAGTAAGGGTTTCTTTTGCTGACCGATTGCATAATTCTGCTGGCCAAATAACAATTTTGCTGACCAAATATTTATTTTGTAATACAAATCAATTATTTCCTTAGTTAGGTATATATTCACTTTAAAAATAAATAATTAAATTAAAATAAAACAAATATTTAAGGGGGGCTATACAACAAACGTGTATGTTTTGCTGGTTTTTGCTCGATATTGATAATGACAACAGGTAGACGCTTGAAATATTCACAGAATATTGAGTAAATAAAATAATTAAATTAAAATAAAATAAATTTTAAGGGGGCTCCCATACAACAAACGTGATTTTTTTTCCAATTATTTTCTCCTACCTACCTTGATAATGGTACGGTACCCTTTTTGCGCGAGTCCGACTCGCACTTGGCCGGTTTTTTATTTGAACTAAATGTTCGTTTATATTATCAATGTCAAAGTCAAGTGAGTATTGCATAGATGTGGTAAAAAATATGTGTACATTTCATATTAATTTCTCAAGTACCTACCAAAACATGAGCTCTGGTTGGGCACCGCAACGGATTTATTTATAATAATATTTAAATAAATGTACTTGATGAGCTCGATGGCGCAGTGGTAAATGCGCCCGTTCTGCGAGTGCTGAGGTTAAGCGACTTTCGCAAAGGCCGTTCATTGGATAGGTGACCAAAAATGTATCATCTCGAGCAGAGTAAAGCCGTTGGTGCCGGCTGCAATAGCAGTCGTCAACAACCACCAATCCGTACTGGGCCCGCGTGGTGGTTTATGGCCCGTTTTCGCTATCCATCTATAGGGAAGGCTCGTGCCCCAGCAGTGGGGACATAAAAAAGAGCTGATAATGATGATGATGAAATATACTCATGTAATTTTTTTTTCTGAATAATAGGCAGTCTTTGACGTGTCCGAGCGTAACGAGGTACAGAGACAATTATATTTAGTGCGCGTTGTTCTATAGAGTTTTATATCATGAATAGACACCGATCCGTTGCCGAGGTGGCGTGTTAAAGTTCATCCAGCCTTAACACATGTCATCATCATCACCATCGTTGCCGTTGCCGTTCATCAGCCGTTGGTCCCGGCTGCATTAGCAGTCGTTAACAATCACCAAACCGCACTGGGCCCGCGTGGTGGTTTATGGCCCGTTCTCCCTATCCATCTATAGGGAAGGCTCGTGCCCCAGCAGTGGGGACATTCAATGAGCTGATGATGATGATGATGATGGTCCGGTGACCGGCCTTTGCGAAAGTTGCTTAACCTCAGCACTCGCAGACCGGGCACGTTAAGCACTGTGCCATCGAGCTCCTCTTAGCACAACTAGATACTGTTATTATCTAAACCCTCCGTTTGCATAGAAAACTCATTTCACATTTCACCGACAAAAGTGTTTCTCTTAACAATCTATCGTTCTAGTATCTATATAAAATCAAAACAATAAAGTGTGAAACAAAAACATTGTCAACCCTTGTGCCTGACGACATCCGCACTAGACGCAGATGTCTAGCTGGTCCAACCTTAAATTCCACACAATGGACAATCAGCAGACGAATTATACGCTTACATATTTTATCGGACGGTTACCGCGGCGGCGGCGCGGGTTCAAGGCTCTGTTGTGACGGCCTTCTCTATGAACGGCGAGGTGAACGCAAACAATTCGAGTGCATCACTTTTATGCAGCTATAGCGCTAATTGCGAAGACGTAGAACTCATTATGTAACGCTGGGTGCTGACTGCGACTTAGCGTCAGCTCTCGCTGCATCTCCACGACTAGACAAAATAAATAAAAGAGCTTTGCAATCTTAGCGAGGATTCATAGCTTATAGCACTAGCACAAGAACGACCTAAGTACATCTAGTTATAAACAATGCGCAGTTTAACAGTTTTTACATTTAAGCTCTTTTGCGACTTAGCTACCTATTATATTTATAGCTATGTATGTTATGTACCATCCCTGTTTAACCTTTGGTATGCAGGAGTACTGATCAGTGCACCAAACAATTAAAAATTTTTTGTATATGTATTTGCCGTAGACGACGAATTAATATAGGTTTCATTTTGTCCTGGAAGGCATCTCATTCCTTAGGGATTAAAGATAGACCGATTTTTCTATTGACGTTGTTAATTTTTTTGGCAAGGCATAAAATATAGGCGAAGCTCGATTTCGCAGAGGGTAACACGCCCGGTATTGCTAAATTTAAGCAACTTTCGCAAAGGCGGGCATCGGATGGGTTACCAAAAATGTATCATCTCGAGCTAATTTAAGCTAAAGTTATTCCCGGCTAAATTAGCCATCGATCCGCACTGGGCCCGTGTGGTGGTATTTATTTATTTATTTATTGGGAAACAAACGTAATTTTATAGTACAGAGGTAATAACTTAATCTATGTTTCTCATTTGCCAAAATAGTTTCCACTTATAATTAAGATAACTACGTTAAATACATACATACTTTAAAAAAATAATATGGCCCTTTCTCGCTATCTATCCATAGACGGCATATAGACCCCAGCAGTGGGAACATAAAATGAGCTGATAAACTACGTTAAACACTTTATTTATTAGAAAAACGATTCATATTGAGTAATTAAAAAGAAAAAAAGAAAAAAATTGCACATATTGTGTATTATTTTTTTTCTTCCTTTTTACATTCGTGTATTACTATGTTTAGTATAGGTACTATTGGGCTACTGAAGGGCAAAGGCCTGGCCTGTCCTTCTATTTGTCTCTATCCTGGACTTTATTATTCAATATTAATAACTTTTTAACATTATATTTCAATAGCGTAACTGGGGTAAACTGTGGGTTGAAGTTGAAGTCGCAGGCGCGGTGGGCGCCAGCGCAGGCGCGGGCTAGCCGCCGCGCCGCGAGAGAGATCGCGCCAGACGGCTACCGAAATTTGGGTTAGGTGCTTTTTTGCACGGCGCGGGCGCCGCCGGTGGAAGCGGGCCTGAGGTCGATGTGCCGCGCGCCGCCCCCGCCCGCCCGCGCCCCTCGACCAGTTCCGAGGTGCAGCGACCAACCAACCCTACATACGTACCACCTGCCAGACACTAAGTGGATATAATATATGAAACTCCGTGCCCCGACAGCTTACGACTCGAGATGAACAGAAAAACGAGCACAGACCAGCCTCTTTATACAACATGACGTCTGTTCGCCGCTTCAGCAAATTTAATAAACGTAATTACATTCCGAAATTAAATGGAGCCGTAAATAATCCATAATGCGTGCTGGAATATTTTCAGGTATGTGATGGCATTAGACTTTACCAACTAAACTTTTTTTTAAACAGTAAATCATTTTTTTTTTGATCAAATACACGATGCTTTTCTAGATTTTGCAAACTATTTATGATAATAATGTAATTAATCTCTTTTAATCATCGGTGTTTTACTAGTGCTTGGATATTTGAGCACACTGTTCTTCATGGCAATTTATTGTCCTTCACTATTGGAGAGAGCCGACAAACAAGCATGGACTTTAGGACTTAAGATACTGCAATGTACATAAGATAGCTATTATTAAGTTAAGTTTGTAAAGTGACAAATAATTTTTATGACATTGATAAAGGAATCGGTGATAACAAGCTATTACCGCACCCTATACATGCTTGTGACATCATTTGTCATAACTTGGGCATAGCAGACCCTGGAGCGTATAATGTTTCTTTGCCCTTCTTTTCTGAATAAAGATACTGCAAAATGTCGGAAAATATAGGACTAAGAGTGGTAACTATACCGACGAGTTCTGTGCGGTATGTAGGTACCTATGACACTTTGAGGATCCTCACATTCGTACCACTGTTCTTAACTTTTTATAAAAATCAGTGTCGAGTGAGTGTAACCTGCATTTCACAAATAAATGTTATTCTATTCTATGCTATTCGAAATATGAAATGTCCAATTTATTAAGACACCCACTAAAAGAGATACATACAAAAAATAATAGAAATATAGCAGAATTGTTTGTAATAGGTACATAATTCATCAGCTGAATCGAGAGAATAAGTATACATTTTGCAGGAAAAACCCGAAATGTTTAGACATCTTAACATCGCTTGTTTTACCAAGAAATTTCAATTATGTATGCGCCTTCAGTTAACGAGATAAGAAAATGTCAGTTTAACATTTTCTTTAGATAAAGTCAAGGAAATAATGACAAGAAAAATCATAAAACGTGTTTTGTTTAATAAAAGTCAATATGAAAACATGCGTTGAAAAAAATCCACGAGCTGGTTTCGAACCCGCACATCATGATATGATATGATAGGGCCAGGTGCACTACCAACAATGCTATCATGACTCTGTCCAACCTGCCGAAATTAATCAACACTAATTCTACTCTTACTTTGTAATTTGTTTGCAAGAAAATTTGCTTAAAATTATGAATAACATGAAAGTATTTTTATTTTTCGTATTGATTTTAGGATCAACAAAAAATATATTCTGTTTGTCTATAAACATAATACAACAAACTTAAAAGCATATTAAATATCATTAGTTTCACCTTATCTGTCAACTGTCTTTTGTTTTTCTTTTTTCTTTTTGTCGATAATCGCTTTATTTCTTATTTTATAAACTGTACGTTTTACCTTGCGTTTCTTCTTTTTATTTTCAAGATAAAGCAAATTTATTTTGAGAACCCACACTGGTAATGACAACCAGTAAACAACAAGAATTGCAGGAAGATCGACGGCGTAATCATATACGGGCATAATACAAAACAGGCGAAGCATACAGTAAAACCTTGAAAACTAGCTGTGATAACGTAAATGTTATGGCAATTCTTCTCAATGTAACATTAAAATTTTGAATAATTAACATTTAAAAATATATCGAAGATATAGCTAGGTAATTAAGTATTTTTTTCTTTCTCAATTTCTTTCTTTCGTGTTCTAGTGGTAAAAGGGGTAAAAGACGGGTGTTCTAGGGGGTCGTTTCCCAGCGGGGGACGTATTTTGCTCGGTTTGATTCGTTAAACTTTATTTAGTCAAACTTGGTGGTATGGCTTGGTGCAATCACCACAATGAATTTTAATTTTAATAAAAAATTTGAATGCAGATTCTTACAGGAAAATGCCTGTAAGAACCTGCATTCAAAGTTATATTAATTTTAAAAACGGCAAGGTATTTTAGTTACTGTTTTTTTGTCGTGCTTCTTCGCGGGTGAATAGTCCTGATGACCATACTACAGTTATTATTTTCCTAAACAAATTCAAGACAATGACTTCTAACAATGTCGGTAATTACCCGTGATAAACATAATTACACGATTGATGTGGCGTGTAATTATATTTTTCTACCTCAATCTCCATCGCATTCCTGAAACATTGCTTTTATCCGGGATAAAAAGTAACTCATAATCCCTGCAACTACCTATCTCTGTGCAAAAAAACACGTCTATCCGTCGTTACATTTTGACGGAAAGGAAGGACCAAATTCGCATTTATAATGTCTGTTAGGATAACATCCGCAGCTACAGAGGTTAATGGCTAGTTGCGTTTTTGTCAGTCGCATCGAGATTAGTCTGGAGATAGGCTCGTATGAATGGCGTGTCTAGACGTGCCATCCGACCCGGCTCAGCACAATATGCGTCCAAGTGACTCTCACTGTTTGCTTAGCGCACTTAGCCAGAGACGCAACCAGGGACTTTACTATATCTATTTATCTTATATCTTACTGCTATCCAATTAAATCTCTATACTGAACCGTTCCACTTCAGCGTTGATATTAGTTCGTCAGGCAAAGTTTTAGATGATTTTTATTTGTTTAAAAATTTTGCAATTTTCCATATGGAGCGGTTGCTTTTTATCAGGATGGCCGTACGCTAGTTTGCAGATTAAACTAACGAAACTAAATTAAACTAACAATCCAGGAACTCAAACATCGGCCTCAGTGCGGGTCTGCGCGGGCGCAGTCAAACTTGCAATTATTAATACAATGATTGACACGCCTCGTTTTTTGCTGCCATTTCTGTCCCATGAATAAAATTAGTCTAGTCTGTAGATGTGTATCGGACTGGACTTGCTAGGTATAGCTATTAAGTATGCTTACATTTGCGGCTATTGTGCTTTGTTCGTATATGATTTAGTAAGATTAATAACCATGTTGTCAACGTGAAGTTTATTTTTGGCTCTCTAGCTATTCAGATTGCGAGCTCTGACTTTCCTAGTTTTAAACACCATACAACTACATTTGACTGCGGACGTGTACGCAATGGTAAAAATAACTAGATAGATAGATAAAACTCTTTATTGTACACACTCACAGAAAAGTAAAAACAAAAAACGAAATGGTGGCCCAGCATTGCTAAAGTATCTAGTATACTTGCTATAGGTATCACAACCCAAGCCCCCGTTAGCGCTAGGATGGCGTTAATATAATTCTTACTAGTATTTGAAATTAGTTGTGTATTTTTATTTATACATATAGTTAAGTTTGTTATTACTAATTGCTTGGAAGATTTATGTAATTTTCCCTTCTTTAAAATTTACACATACTCTCCACAAAGGCATGCCGTGGCGGTCAATAATAGAAGGCTGTAGGCTGATTTAAGATGTTATTGTAAGTATGTTACATAGTTTTTTTTATTTAGTACAAGTTTTCGCTGACTGTCGTATATAAATAAATAAATAATAATAAATTAAATAATTAAGAGCCCAATAGCTCCTAACTAATGCACACACCATAGATTCATTATAACCAGCTTATCGGTCTTTTACAGGTTATACTTCGGAGAGTGTGCTGTTGAGCTGCATGAGCTCATTCCACCTCCCCCATTCTACCATCGGGAATCCAGACGTACGGCTGGCTACCACCCTTACCTGGTTGACATTCCACTTTTGCGCACCAAGCGTTTTGCTTCTACATTTATAATGCGTACAGCCAAAGAGTGGAACTCCCTACCGGCGTCTGTATTCCCGAGTGCATATAACCCTCAAGTTTTTAAAGCCCGAGTGAATAGGCTGTTTCTGGGCAAGCTTGTTCCATCGTCGGCCTCTTCTTAGCCTTAGGGATTAGAATGAGGCCAAGAGCAAGCCCATCATACAATAAAATAAAAAAAACCAAGGTTACAAGATTAAATTTTACTAGAAAAAACCAACCAGCCTCAGGTTGCTCGAGTGGGAATCGAACCCAAGGCCTTTGGATAAACGGTCCAATGCTCCGACAGCTGAGCTACCGAGACCCCAGAAGACTCGTTGAATTATTCAAGTAGTTTGTGAATTACGCTGCAAGCCAGCGGTATTACGTTACTGTAAAGTTACTAACCCCACAGTCGAAAAAAAAAGTTTTTTTCATTTAAATTATCTTGTAACTATTATATAGCACTCGTTGTGCCCCACGGTTTCACCCTCGTTAAAAATATTTTCCCGTTTTTGCAACATTTTTCATTGCTGCTCCACTCCTTTTAGTCTTAACGTGATGTAATATAGCCTATAGCCTTCCTTAATGAATGGACTATTCAACACATAAATAACTTTTCAATTCGAAACAGTAGTTCCAGAGATTAGCGCGTTTCAACCAAACAAACAAACAAACAAACTCTTTAGCTTTATAATTTCAACATTTGTGTTTTTATAATATTAGTATAGATTGTGAATGCAACATTAAAATAATATAAACAACCAAAGTTATCCCGTCGCAAAACTCATTGTTTAGCATTAACAGTGTTTATCCCTTCGCTATAATCAAACCTGTTTACTTAATGACCATTTATGTAAGCTAGTCATTAAAATGCAAAACCGAGATCTTTTTGAATGCAAAGCGTCTACTCTCAGCGGCAAAAGTAGATCTGGGGGCACAGCAGTGCCCCCGCCAAGTAGAGCAAATAGCGGCATGGCTGTCCCATCCTTTTCTCGAAACAGTTTAGGCCATTTTCGACCTTTTATTTATTCTAGAAAGGAATAACGCAAACAAGTGCCCACAAAAGGTAATCATATACCATAACTAGGGACGGCCCGTGAATTTATCCACCTAACACCCGTATCATTTTTGTGTTGAATAGTTAATTTATTGAGGAAAGCTTTAGGCTTTATTACATCACGCTATGACTAATAGGAGTGGAGCAGCAATATGGTTAAAACCATTTCGTTTTAACCATAATCTCTCTGCACTCTGGTCTCTTGGTGGGTTGCCATGAACCTTGTCTGTTTGTCAGCTGGTTGTCAGGCAGTAGTTTTTATTTATACATGCAAATTCTATAATCACCTCTCAAACTCTATCCGACTAATTGCCTGGAAAAACGATAAAACTATTGTATTCGTAATAATTTATATATTCAGTGTAATATTTTATAGTGCTTCAGTAAATAATCTAAGTAACTACTTAAATAAATAAATAATAAATAAATATTAGACAGCATCACAATACATTGTTCTGATCCCAAGGTAAGAAGCTAAAGCCCTCTTTTTATGTAAATCTGAAACAACGACGGTACCATAACCACACAGACTCTCCACAACATCGAAAGGTTCGTTTTCGACATTGACCCGACCGGGAATTGAAGCCGGGACCTCAGTTAGCGCCGGCGTGCGAACCACTCGGCTACGGAGGTCGTCGAATCTACCTATCCATATCGCATTTCCATTACCAGGTACATTTTGTTTAGCTATGAAGCTTATCATAGTAAATGAAAACGAAAAACGATCTGTATTATGCTTAACGGTATGCAGATCTAAATTCGCAAGTATCTTTTATAATATTATTCAGTCAAAAATGATCCGTGCGCCAATGAAAATAGAAACTCAATGTCTGTAAAAGACCCGTTGTTATATGGAAAAGTGCATCGCGGAGGCGAGGAGAGCTGATGTAGGGCTGTCGACGATGCTATGTGTAATGACTAATTGTATATCGTGTGATGTCATTAAGGATTTCTAAAAATTGTGTATTATTGGGTAGTACTAATTTATTTGACGATGAACATCAACTTTTGACTTTGTGACAAGCAAAATTTTGTAACTTAGGTACTATTTATTTACCGAAGTTCCTCGTTATTGTAGAGATGTGCATACAGACATACGATAAATTAATTTAAATTTTTGATTGTTGGAGCTTTAGCGAGGTGATTTAATTTTTAATTTTTTATGCTTTTCTTCTTTGGCTAAATGTGTCTCACTCTTGTATCCAAGCTTGCTTGTATAAAAAAAATCGGGCTAGAAGAGATGGGAAAAGATGGAAAAATGGGAGACAGCTAAGAAACACTTATCTTGTAATTTGTTCGCAACAAAATTTGCGTTAAAAATTATTTAAACATTTCTTTCTTTGTTTCTTTCTTTATTTCATTGTCGTTGCAGCGTCCTGCATGATTGTCCAATGAGTGTCGTCGGATCATATTACGATAACAACAGGGACCAAGCCTTCTAGATGCAAGGGAAAGCCATTTTCTTTTTATTGGTTATATTTCTTTTTCGATTTGGAAATTTTATAGACAGGCATTATATATTTATTTATTTGGTAAAATAAAAATGCAAGAGTTGCTTTAACGTCAACCTTAAAACAAAAAAAAACTGAAGCAAGGAACTCTTCAAGTCTTCTAGTCTATGGTATTTCACAATTTATATATTGGTTAAATAAAACATCATCTACCCTAGTTAACCCAAACTTAAGACGACTGTTGATGACCCTAGTAAAAGAGCGTCGACTTGTAGACGCTTCTAGAGGTAAATTATCCGCGACAACTTGCAGTGCAGACGAGAAAATTTCATTACGAGTGCATTCTACACTCGCATAAAGTATGCATCAGCTACAGGCTATGATATATCAACGTTAGCACGATAACTCCACGTAGGTATTACTAAGTTCTGCCAGTTAGCTGAAACGGTTTGTTGTTTCAGACTGTAATACTGGAATTGTAGCATGCACTTCTAAATTCTAAAATTTTTAAATGGTAATTGTTTGTTTATGTATAAATTTAACTAGTGTGAAAACCATCGTCATCATCATCATCATCATCAGCTCATTTATGTCCCCACTGCTGGGGCACGAGCCTTCCCTATGGATGAATAGGGAGAACGGGCCATAAACCACCACGCGGGCCCAGTGCGGATTGGTGGTTGTTAACGACTGCTAATGCAGCCGGGACCAACGGCTTTACGTGCCTTCCGAAGCACGGGAAAACCATCGTAGTATGACGTAATTCAGTTTAAACTGAATTCTGTGTGACATATTATAAAATGGGTTAGTGTTCTAAAATTTAGTTTTTTTTTTAATTTGCGCAATAAAGAACATTTGTAAACATTGTAATGATTCTACGGACGTTAGTGTTACATGTCATATTAGCTTGAAGCTCTTTTCAGTCCTTAGTTACAGAGTAGTTTTTATTAAGTCGTCTTTTTTAACATATAATAGTGTCACAGTTTAAAAAAACCAGTCAGGCACCAGTGGTCTTCTGTACGTCGCTGTCGTAGAGTCGTTGTCGTAGGGTTATGGTGATAAAAACCACGAATCTACTGATATGTGGTGGAAGCGTATTACCTGGATTTCTTAACTGCTTAACTACACACTACTATACTACACTATCAGAAGACAACAATGCTATTTACATAATTATGATGGTAGTAGCTATAGCCAGGCGGACTGACAAGCAAACTATGCTGAATTTTAAAGACGTAAAAAGCGTTATTTACAATCGCATTGAAAAAATCTAGTACATTTGAAAAATATTACGGTATTACAGTTCCGTGCTTCGGAAGGCACGCCGTGCTTCGGAAGGCACGTAAAGCCGTTGGTCCCGGCTGCATTAGCAGTCGTTAACAATCACTAATTCGCACTGGGCCCGCGTGGTGGTTTATGGCCCGTTCTCCCTATCCATCCATAGGGAAGGCTCGTGCCCCAGCAGTGGGGACATAAAATGAGCTGATGATGATGATTACAAGTCTTCATACAAAAAAACTATACTGCAAAATACTGCTAACGGCTTTTATATTATTACAAGAGCTAGCGACTCATTTAGGTTCTAGATCAATACTAGACCATACATTTACCAAAACTCAAGTTTTGATATTTGCATTGCAATCGGAGACGGGTAAATAAAGCCAGCACTTTTGTTTAAACATGCGTCATACATGAATGTGGTTGGTTTTTCCGTCTAAATTTAAATGTATACCAAATAAAAGATCTACGTAACCGAATGACGTGAATACTTTAACTTCAGTTGCTTGAAGGCTCTTCAAGAGACATATATACCACTTACTTCGTGGCTGTCTCAGGAATCTATTATATGTCCACAAAATATAACAACACCACATCACTTTTAAATTTTTAAAATTATTATCTACTGCTCTACCTACGACATCATCATTGCCCTGTTCTCATTATTATTTAGGATCGGCGCAAGGTTTCTTCTTCCATTCTCCTCAATTAACCGTCATCGTTACATTTACTCCTTTCTTTCCCTACAGTTAATTTATGTTAAGCTTCATATACTGCTCTTATGAATTACCTACCACACCACTGCACTTTTGGTTCGTTTTTTTGTATATGCAGTTCCCAGGCTTTAAAGCGAATTAATAAAAACTAATTATTAAAGAATGTTTTAAACTACATAGATTGTATGTTATTTTAAAATTACGAATAGTCTGTTGTTTCCTTGCATTTTTGTCTCGTATGTCACGTCGGTGCAGCAGCCTCACGTGGCCTTAGTGATTCAATTCTCAGAATATTAATCAACTCATAATCTTGAAATCTAAAAACTAGTTAAAACAGTGACTCTTTTGAGCAACGTCCTGGTGATAAACCTTGTGCCTTCGTGCCTTTTATTTTAAAACTAGTTATTTATTTTAATCTAATTATTTTTATAATAAGTCTCACTATGTGCGGTGCGGGCAAAAACCAATTATTTTAATTACTTTAATCAGCAAACTAAATTAAAACAATTTTATCAAACAGTTGCAATGACTGCATTATATACCTATACTACAGGGTTTAACTCATTAAACAGGAGCACTTTACATTTAAAAAATATATAAGTAAGTAAGGCTACAAAAACTAACCCTTAGAGTTATGAGTGTATAGCAACATTCGACATACATACGTAGATGACTTATGTAAGGATAAAATACACACGGATACCACAGTTAATAAAGATATCCTTCGGTTATGAACAAAAGCTATATTTAGCATACGACTATTACAATAAATTAAATGGCCTATAAAAAGCATAAGATATCATAACTTTACCAAACCGTAACTAACAGGTAAACGTTCAACGAAACCATAATAAAATTAACATTAAATTTTTGTACAGTCATAATAATGAGCTGGTAGGTATGTAACAAAGTTAGATAGATGTTTGCGACGTCACGTCACAATGTAAGCGGGTGTCTAGACAGACGGCAGACGAATTTTTAATACACAGCAACCGCAGACTACCTACTGCGCCATAGCACGTGATCCGCCATAGACTAAATAAAGTCACTGAGCTCTAGGCATTTGTTAATCAACAGCGGACCGGACAATCGTTCGACCAAGGACAACACGACGTAGTCTACAGTAAACTTTATGGTTATTACGTAATAAATTATGTTGATTTTGCAATAGAGCTGATAGAGTTACAAAATGGCGTAAACAGACGACGACGTCGTCGATTGGCTTGTTATACTTATATTATCTATTTATATTCGGATTAGGTCCTACATTTATTTTTCTTTTATTACAAAGTTATTTTATATTACTGTTACGTTTAAATTAGCACGACTGTATGTGACTTTAAGAAGGCAGAGATTTAAAACCTTTTCCGATTTATAGGTAGATTAGGTATATCGGTCACGCGTTTCCATTATCTAAACAGCGGTGGTGGATGTCTTATCAAATTGATAAGACGGATCTGCTGGCTCACAGATGCAGCAATTTGTGATAGTCATCTACAACATTTATTGTTATCTCTAAAAGTGACGTGGTGGAATTTTTTACGATATATATTTAATTTAGTGACATTGTGTTGACTGTAAAATGATTATCGTAGTAAACCAAAAAAACACAACAGATCGAATGTAACGTAGTTCTTTGTTAAATTAGGCATCATCATCATCATCATCAGCTCATTTTAATGTCCCCACTGCTGAGGCACGAGCCTTCCCTATGGATGGATAGGGAGAACAGGCCAAATTAGGCATACGTTTTATAAATTTTAATAATGAAAATTTTGAATTTATTTCGTAAAACGACGCACTTTATAAAAAAAGTAGAGTTAACACTATTTTCCTTTCACTGTATGCGATAAAAAAGTGTTCCGATAATATCAAACCGACCCAATTCTCAGTAAATGTGCCGAAAACGAATTATATCAGCGACGTTATCGATTGGCTACCTATTGACACGGTTGATGTATCTGGTTAATGCGTCCAAGCACCTCCACCGTGACGCACGTACAGACGCCTGCACACGGACCTATCCAAAACTGTCAAACTTCTTTAATAAATATTCAACCGTATGCCATATACATAAAGTTCAATGTCTATTGAGGAAATTTGACAGTTTGTGGTAGCTGTGAGCAGGCGTGTGTACTGATAACCCTGCTGTTGCGCCAGCAGGAAAGCCCGCCTGTTTGCCGAGCGCGTTTCTAGACCATGAGTATGTGTCTAGACGTCTCATCCAGGAGGTCATGAGCCAGCTTTCACACACAAACATGCGGAGGCCTCAATACAGACGATTACGTGACGTAATTTCGAATTAATCGGCAGACTATTTTCATTGAACGCGAGTCTACTTACCAGGCCAATCCGTCTGCACGCAAATCAACTGCGCAATAGATTGTGTTTTGTTTACAGATCAAAACATTGTTGGGAACGCAATTCCCAACTAGTTTTAGTATTCAAAACATCAATAACATTATAAATCTGAAAGTTGTTTGGCGAAATTTGACTTGCGGATTGTTCGTGTCTCGGTTCAAATATAAGGAAATGTCATCGCAGGAGATTCACTTATCGTAATACGTTTATAAACTTTGGCATTTTAATTTTGTATATGTAGCAGTTTTAAATTGGCTAGTAAAAGCAATACCTTTGCATTTAAGCACTGCCTTGAAAACCTATCTGACTAATGTTGACCTCCAATGAAACTACGTAGAGTTAAGTCATAATCATAAATCTATATTGTTTAATATGGACCTTATCGTTAATTACATTATGTCTTCAAAGAGATTTGTAAGGACATCAAAATATAGATACAAACACTAATTTTAAATATATACCATCCTATAGGTACGTAGGACAGTCTAGAGCATAAATATACTATCTACTAATAAATAATATAAGTAAATATATTTATGCTCGCGACAAATCTACAAAATGTTAATTCCTAGATTGTAATTCTAGCAGCGTCCAAAATATGTGAGCACAACCTGAAAACATATGAGGACAACTTTATCATATTAATGTAACTTTATGGTAGTGTACGTACCTGCCCTACCCTTCGATAAATAAACAAATGAAAGAACATAGTCGCGGGAAAAACATCGTGTGAAACGGGTTGGGTGCTGGCTGGGCCGCCCGCCGCCGCCGCACGGGACTGCCACCCTCGCCAGGTGTCGTGGCTATTTATAGGCGGATACTATGTTGTGGTGCATCGACGCGCCGTATTTATTATGTTGCACGGCCAGCGGCTGCGGTCGCAGAACTTGCAAAGCCGGACCGCGACTAATCTCACTTCAACCTTTTTGCTCGTCTGCGGTACACCCGACAACTGCAAGGCTCCATATTAAATGTACGGTTGCAGAATGTCTGTACATATAAACATAGGCGGGTCAATTAGTCCATGACCTTTTGAATGAAACAGAGGTTTTTGAATAAAAAATCATTTTATTTTTCAACGTTGTCTCCTTGGAGCTCTATACACTCCGTCCAACGTTTCTCCAATTTTTTTATCCAAAAAAATAAGATTTGTCGAGGTCATCAAAATAGGTAATTGTTTGTGAGATTATTTCATCGTTGGAGTCAAATCTTTTTCCGCTGAGTCATTTCTTAAGGTTTGGAAACAAGAAATAGTAACTCAGGGCTAAATCCGGAGAATAGGGCGGATGAGGGAGCAATTCGTAATGTAACTCATGGAGTTTGTTTTGTCGCGGTCGTTTGTTTTTCAAATCCTCATTAAATTGACCCAATAAGTTGGCATAATATTCGCCGTTGATTGTTTTACCCGTTTAAAGGTACTCAATGTGGATTATACCGCGTGCATCCCAAAACACGGTCGCCATGACTTTATTGGCTGACAAACCACCTTGGCCTTCTTTGGCGCCGATTCACCCCGAGAAACCCACTGTTTTGACTGCTGTTTGGTCTCTGGTGTGTTGTAGTGGATCCACGTTTCGTCCACGGTTACGAAACGGCGCAAAAACTCGTTCATATTGCGGTTAAACAACGCCAAACACTCCTGCGAAGTTGTCACACGATTGCGTTTGTGGTCGATTGTGAGCAAACGCGCCACCCATCTTGCGGAAAGCTTTCTCATACCCAAGTGGTCACTCAAAATTGAAACCACTAAGCCATGTGATATGCCTATGGCTTCCACAATCTCTCGCACTTTCAATCTCCGATCGGCCAACACCATATTATCGTGAATTTTTTCAATTGTTTCGGTGTAGAGACCTCAACTGGGTTTCCAGAACGTTCGGCATCTTCCGTGCTTGTACAGCCACAACGAAATTTAGGAAACCATTACCATTGAAATTGATGGTGCAGAGTTCCTATAGTATTTGTCAAGCTTAGCCTTGGTTTGAGTAATAGTTTTTTTCCGCAAAAAATAATGCTTTATGAGCACATGAAATTCATTTTTTCCATTTTCTTCTCAAATCACGCGGTAGTCTGCTATCAATGGTTGTCAAACACAAACAAATGACGGAGCTTGTTCATATTTTGACAGGAGTCAACTGACAGAAGCCTGTTGACAGGAGCAGTGTTGCCCTTTCAGTTAAGAGGTAGGAAATACAAAAGGTCACGGACTAATTGACCTGCCCTGGTATATGGACCCGTTTCTAGTTGAAGTAATATTAAAAATGAAATGCTGAACTAGAACGCAAGTAAAACTACTTTCTGTGATATCCTATCTTTTTACTTTCCTATTTTCGAATCAAAAGCCATAAACATAAAACATAAACGAATTTTAAAAAAATTGCAGCTTGTTCCAGATTGAAACCCGTATTGCTTAAAGCTCTTTGATTTCTGGCATGGAAACAGCGAGGATGCATCCTGTTGACCGTATGCGTCTGTTAGTTAATTTCAATACTGTTAGCGTAATGTCTTATAAAGTTCTCATCTTGTTTCAAGTGATTGATGAATGATGAATTGAAACGATTTCCTTGGATAAGTGGAATGACTATAGGTGTCAGACCAAGAAGTTTTGGATTCGAACTCCAGCGAGGGTAAACGATTTGTTTGGATTGTTTTAGGTCAGCCTTATCGAAGCCTGCCTTATCCTAAACAATAATGTTTACAGAATTGTTATCAATTATGTAATTGTAAGTGGTATATAATTAAACTAATGCAAAATTGCTTTTTAGCGATACGGCCCACATTTATAATACTTCTTGTATTGTCTTCTGTATGTATTTTTGTATGGTGTACAATAAAGTAGGTATATTTTAATTTCATTATCATTTCAATTTATTTTATTAATTCATAAACTTGTTTTTTACTGAAATACCCTTCAGCAGTAGATTTGATAAAGCCCAAGCGCTTAATTTCAGTCATGAAGTCCCACATGTAAAATAAATAAAAATTAACAAATTAACAAACACAATTAATCCCATTTTGTTTTTATCCTCATACGATCTTTTAGGTAAAAGACTTGTATTGCTTACTAATGACGAACCGACAAAAAATAACATTCAAGTGACATTTGGCAGCTTCATGGCGTCAAATTGCATCTCATTAGGTACAAACATGAAGCTTCATGAGTGCAAATTGTTGTTGTAATTGCAGCGATGATTTTGCTGTCAGACTAATGTGATAAAATTCAACTCACGTTTCGTCACGTCTCGTTTTCATCCACCTAAAATAAAATATTGCTTAACTAAAATAAAATATTTCAATGGAGTTTTGTTTTTGTATAAACTTAAGTCTAGAGACTGATATTTTTCAATTTAAAATTGACTATAAATAGTATCAGTATAACATGACGCTTAGCGCTTTTAAAATTGTGGCGAAAAACTAAATAAAACATATATAACGTTTCTTTTATTATTCGTAAACAAAAGCAAGAATATAAATAATAAAACTCGAGAATCTTTCATCTGTCTTGGACATAATTAACTTAGCTATCTATCGTAACAGACAATATTACTTGACAAGACTTCTAACTCTAGACGGGACTGATTAGTTTTCTATTTCTTTATCGGCTCTTGACAACAATAAGGCTTAAAATAAGGTATTATATATTAGGTTGGGGAAAAAGTTTCTTCGCATTTTTTAAGAAAATTCAAAACATTTTTTAATATAGTTTATTTACATTTAACTAAAGTATGTAGGTGCCATTTTGTTCGATAACTTTTTGCCATCTTGTAGGGTAGGGAGATAATCTCATTGCTATAGAAATTTTGGGGCTTCTGATCAAAATACCCGGCAGTTTGGCAGTCCTCTCGTGATGTTAACTCACACTGCCTAAAGAATTCTGAAGATACTGAAACAGATGGAAATCTGAAGGTGCAAGGTCAGGACTATACGGCGGATGCATTAACACCTCCCAGCCAAATTCTCTTAATTTTTGCTGAGTGGCTAAAGATGTGTGAGGTCTAGCGTTATCATGATAAAAAACCACACCCTTTCTGTTGATTAATTCCGACCGCTTTCTCTCAACTTCTTGCTTTAATCTCATCAGTTGTTCGCAGTAGAGTTCAGAATCGATGGTCCTTCCTGGTGGTAACAGCTCATAATGAATAATGCCCTTCCAATCCCACCACACACACGGCATCACCTTGTTGCAAGTTAACCCGGGTTTTGCCACAGTCTGTGAAGCCTGACCGGCCTTTGACTACGACTTTTTTCGCACGTTCTCGTCGTACGTGATCTACTTTTCATCAGCTTCTTCAAAAATGGTTCGGTTTCATTACGTCGTAATAAAGAATCACAAATGAGTACACGGTTCATTAGGTTTCTTTCAGTGAGCTCGTGAGGTACCCAAATATCGAGCTCTTTTGTGTACCCAGTTTTTTTCAAATGCGCCAAAACTGTTTTATGGTTAATTCCCAGTTCTTCAGCTACGTCTTAACTACTTATATGCCGATCTTGCTCCACTTTTTCAATGGCATCCATCCTATCCGTAATAGGGCGACCAGAGCGATGTGCATCTTTGACATCAAAATTCCGGATTGAAAACGCTTAAACCAAATTTGTGCTAGGTACTCTCACAGACACTGCACTAGGTTAACAAATTAACAAATGTTAACAAATTTGGTAGCCTGTTTAAGAAACATTTTTTGGAAAGTTTGTTATAGTTGCTTATATATAGTTATACTTAGCTTATAAGTGCTAAAATTGTCGGCGGCGTGATTCTCGTCCCCGAGATTGCTCTGTACCCACAGTAAAACTATTAATATAGTTTTGTGGGGCTATGTTTGTAAATGTTGTATTTCTTGAAGTTTAATAAAGAATTTCATTCATTAATTCATTCATTCATTGAGGTCTATAAACATCGCAAATTTTTTTCACGGCTTGCGTTGCATTTTTACCTTTTTTGTAGTAAATTTTTAAAATGTATCGAATTTCTTCATTAGATTCACTCATCTTGACAGTAAGAAAAACAAATGAAAATCACACATTTTCCTAATTTGAATTTGGAATTATCTTATTTAAAATTTTAACTTTTAATGATACCAAAACCAGCCAGATACAAATAGTATAGCCAAAGAAATTTTATTACAAGTTCATATCTTAGAGCAGTCTTTCCCAACGTGGGCGATATCGCCCCCTTGTGGGCGCTGCAGGCATAAAAGGGGGCGGTAAGAGACCCAGAAAAAAAAGGGGACGTTGTGTAGGGCTTTGGGGTCGATTTATAATTTCATCTACCTAGCTAGGAAGACTCTTAGACACCGACTGAGCTTTCGACTCTCGACTACATCTTGTGAACATCAACTAATATTAATTAAGATATAGCTCAAACTCGGTTCGATATAATAGACCGCGGGCAATCATGTTTTAACAAGTTTTTGTTAAATAATCCGATTTGTACATTCCTGTATCAATCGGCTGGTTCTATAAAACTTGTTCTTGCTTGTCGAGTACGATTGGGCGTCGAATGAGATAAACGAGTTTATGCACGTTTGTCTTATTCCTGTTGGTGCGTGCTGCTTATGCAATCCTATATAAACGACGTAAATTTATTTTATTTTCATTTGTGGTTTCGCGCTTAATAGATAAGCAGTACTTGATTTCAACACTTACGTATTTCTCAAAACAAAACAATGTCGGAAGTAAAAAAGAAGAGACGGCAATACTCTGCGGAATATATTAAATTCAGATTTATTGAAAATTCCACAAACCCGTCGTCGCCTTTGTGTCTTCTATGTCTAAAAACATTTTCGAACGAAGCAATGAAGCCTTCAAGACTGCAAGATCATTTGAATAAAATGCATCCAGATAAGAAAGACAAGAATGTAGCATATTTTCAAGACCTAGAGAAAAAGCATAATACTCAGCCAAGTGTATCAAAACTATTTTCGGCGGCTGCTAAGCAAGATGACGACGGACTTCGAGCTTCGTACAATATCTCTTTGTTAATTGCTCAAAAAGGCAAACCACACAACATCGGAGAAGAGTTAATTTTGCCAGCAATAAAGGAAGTAATAACTACTGTGCTTCATAAACCGGCCGCAAATATTATCCGAAAAATTCCTTTGAGTAATAATTCTGTGCAAAGACGAATTGATGAAATGGCTGAAAACATTGAAGAATCATTGTGCAATCATCTGAGGACTAGTCAATTCTCAATTCAGCTCGATGAGTCTACTTTACCAACTAATGAAGCGTTGTTGCTATCTTACGTAAAGGGTTTATTAAAGATGAGAAAATACGTGAAGAACTGTTGTTTGCCAGAATTTTGGAGACAGATACAAAAGGCGAAACCATATTCAATACATTGGAAAAGTTTTGTGAAGAGAAAGAGATTCCTTTGAAAAATATTATATCAGTTGCTACGGATGGCGCTCCGGCTATGACAGGGCGCCATAAAGGCTTCATAGCGTACTTAAAGAATAAAATTCCAGATGTCCTTGCTATACATTGCGTTATTCATAGACAACATTTGGTTGCTAGAAACTTAAGTGAACGACTATTTCAATCACTGCAATATGTCATCAAAGCAGTCAATAAAATCCGTAGCAGCTCTTTGAATGATAGATTATTTCATCAGCTTTGTGTTACTAATGACGAAGATTTCAACCGTTTGTTGCTTCATCAGTATGAACTTCAGTAAGTTCGTTGGCTGTCAAGAGGCAATTGTCTGATTCGATTTTACAACCTGTTTGACTCTGTGATAGAGTTCTTGGAAACTAAAGATACAAAACTGCGCAACAAGCTCATAACATCAAAGAATGATATAGCTTACATGACAGACCTGTATAAATTGTTCAACGACATGAACCTCCAACTGCAAGGCGATGAACTAAATTTAATTAAAACAAAAAATGTCGTTGCTGCTTTCGCAGCCAAACTGCTTCTGCACAAAAAGAATATGGGCAGACGTGAGTTTCACAATTTTCCGAATTTATCAGTATCCTGCAGTAACGACGACTTGTTTGCCTACTGCCAACATTTGGAAAACCTCCACATTGACTTCACCGAACGATACCAGGACATTTTAAACTTGGAAATACCAGACTGGGTGTTGGATCCGTTTTCAAATGTCAACACAGCAATGTCACCTCAGCTGGAAGAAGAACTTATAGAATTGACAACAAACGAAGAAATAAAAATCAAGTTCAAAAATGGATATCAAGAATTTTGGCTACAAAAACCGATCCCGCAATTGTACCCTGGATTGTGGTTAATTGTTCAACGATTCTTGATAGCATTCCCATCGTCATATTTGTGTGAACGTGGATTTAGTGCTGTGGCAACGCTGCTTACTAAAAAGAAAAATCGTTTGCGTGTTACCGAACGTGGCGACTTGCGGCTGTTTTTGAGTAAATTGGAACCTGATATCAACAAACTTATTGAACAGCATCAGATTCAACCTTTACATTAGTTTTTATATAAGAATTGATTATGTTTGATTTATTTTCAATAAAAGATACTCTGTCCGAATACTATAAAGTTGCGTTTCAATAATCAGTTATAAGTACTTAGCGGTTTTTAAGTATGTTTAAAAAGGAGGGCGTTAAAAAATAATTTATTCTTAAAGTGGGCAGTAGACAAAAAAAGGTTGGGAACCCCTGCCTTAGAGCATTAAACCAAAGTTCATACATACTATATGCGAAAAGTCTTTTTCCCTAACTAATATTATGTGTTTTTATTTCAAAATTATGTATGGCAGTATGTATGTCTTACCATGAACGTTTCAACCTGGCTCTAAATATTTTTTGAATTTTATCTAGCAATACTGCACGTCGCTTCCTGCTCAACCTTTCCTCGTTAATATTTTCGTCTTTTAAATAATTTTAATTAATCAAAATTATTTTGTAATTTATGAAAAACAAATCTAACTTGTAAGTGATTAGATATATAAAATTAACAACACTTTCAAGACAATTGATCAAAATTTTGAAGCTGAATACGCAGCTACAAATTAGAGCTGTGAAAAACGTTTTGCTTTGTACAAAGAAATTTTCGAGAACTCGAGACTACTTGCAAAGAAAGGTCATCAGGAAGAGTCGCGCTAAGCAGAGCGTAAACTTTTTGTATGTTGATTTGTATATCTTTTTCGATATGTTTTAAATTGCTCATGTTACGTCTCTGTCGGCCGTGGTGCCAACAACAAAGCAGACTCTAAATTACGTCGCGACGGAGCGGAGTCCCCAAAAAAGGTGAAACTAACAAAACAGTCGTGTAAGCGTAAACCGTAATTAACTGAGACGTTATTTTTCATGCTGTCATTTGTTTTTAACACACCGACCTTTTCCAGGCTTTTTCTTAATGATGCTTTCATTAACGGATTAAATATTTCTAGAATTTTATTTTTTATCGTAGATTTTAAAATACTTATATCAATAATATTTTCTTGCTGGACTTATTGTAAATAATCTTGCAACTGTAATTTTAACGACATATCTTTGCCTATATTCCTACGTAACTGAATTTGAACAAAGAGAATCGTTAAATGATTCTTAGCCTAAATGACTAAACCACTTCTAAGGAGCCACTTTAAAGGTAGACAGGCATCACTCTTATTGCGAAGGGTACCTCACAAGATTATCTATGGCATTCGTGCCGGCACCACGTAAGCGGCTAACTCAAGGGCGCTTTGAGGCAAAACCAAAAAAAAAACAAATAAACCTTGGCTCCGGTTCAGTGTCACCAAAAAATGTATATTCAAATTAATAATTAAGTACGCAAAGCTGGACGCATTAATAACTCGGAGCTTATTTAGAAGTATCTTGAAAAAATAACCACGAACTCAATTAATAACCGCATTTTTTGGCAAGACGAGTTAGGTTTGTTTGCAATAAAGTTTATTTATTTATAAATAGAACTTGTCTATTCTTAACTGATCTTTGATAATAATAAGAATGTTGAAGTTGATGATGACGTAGTAGTGGTTGAAATTAATTAAGTATGGCCTAAATGATAGGGCACATACGCCTGGCCCGGATTGCCAAAATGTAGAGTTTCTGTTCTCGCTCGTGGATTTTAAATTAGAATTTGTTTGCTATAATATTGCGTCATACTATTTTTTTTATATTGACTCATCATAGTGACCACATCCTGTCTGATGGTAAGCAGCCGATGCAGTCCAAAATAATGAGAGCGCTCCTCACCATGGAACAAGCACGGTAACAAGCGCACCCATTCATGACGGCCTGCAAAAATGCCGTTTCACGCCCCGCTTAAAAGACCCGGGACTATAGGAGCTAGGAAACACATGGGCCGGCAAAGAATTCCAAAGCCGAATGGTCTTACAGAGGAACGACTTGCCAAATTTTTTGGTACGAGTATTGATTATCTGTACAGTAGTGGTGGTTTCTAAGACCAGCACGTGTAGTCCGGGAGAGGAAAAGAGAGGACAGAATTAGATCAAAAAGTTCTTTAGAATACTCTCCGTAGTAATTCCGGTAGAAGACACTGAGAGAAGCAATGTCTCTACGCAGCTGGAGGTCCTCAAGAGCGGCTGTAACCTCAGCATCTCCAATAATGCGTACCGCTCGCCTTTGCAGTCTATCAAGTGCATTGAGGAGGTATTTAGCGGAGTCGTCCCATATATAGAAACAATACTCCATACTTGATCGCACCTGAGTCTTGTACAGCAAACAGCGCTGATCGGGAGTGAAAAACTGCCTCACCTTATCTTATTGAGAATACCCAACTTACGGGAGGCAGTTAAAATAACACTCTCGATGTAGCATTTTGGATTCAGTTCCTGGCCGATGTCCATGCCAAGAATGCTGAGGTCCATCGAAATGGGTAATGGAGAGTTCTGAAGAGAGGGAAGAGTAAGGACTAAGATATATTTATACACATGAGCTTTATCGTTGTATGTAGGACACGTTTGTCCCATCCAGTCGGCCTTACTCATTAATCGAACATTCTATTATCGATGGCTGTTTTCGTTGATACAGCACGCGCTATATCTGTTACTACTATTTTAGATAGATATACGTGCTAGTTAGTCATGTATCGGGATCAAAACGCCTATTCACATAGTGGAAATGTCTGGTCCCAATTAGAAAGTACACTTCATTCATGCTAACCATGCTGAGATAGCTTATTATACTAAGCATCGTTTGCGACTACTTGATTAGGTGTTTCTTAGTAAAACCATGTGGTAAAACTAAATAAATTCTTGCATCATTCGCACCGAAGTAAAAATGGTATTTTTACCACTGGCGATCTACTAAAAAAACTATTATCTTAATTTTATAACTGAACTCCCTATGATTGAAACATACCTAGATGATAATTACCGCTATCATACATCCTATTAACGTCCCAGCGCTGGGAACCGGCTTTCCGGCTTCCGGAGTGGGAGATTGGAACATTGCCCACCAGCCTAGTCCAGGTTGTTGGGTGTTATCAACTGCAATCCGATTGTGGCTCCAGGAAGCCCTTATCGAATGCCACAGAGCGTAAAACTTTCTACAATGTTCAAACCACGTAGGTTAAGACATTGGTCTTTCCATAATAATTAAATGAATTAATACAAGATTGCCCAAACAAAATTTCCCTTGACAAAGATTTCTACATAATAGCATTTTGATCGATTGACCTCTGGTTTTGAGTGAGTGCAGGTAAGATCATATGTGTCAAATTCCAAATTCAGGATTTTATAAAAGAAGAGGTGTGTGTGAAAAAGGACAATAATTATGTAATCTGCCTGTAATGTGGTATACGAGTATTATGTCTAGGCATCCCTAGGGTGGGCCACCAAAATCTATGTTCCTAGCGAAAATACAATGCGTGCGCCGGCCAATGGCGAACCAATACCATGTCAGAGTTAGTGTCGGCAAAGCTACGTCAAAATCATCGTAAAACAGACTTTGATGTAACTTTGACTTGATTACTAACGCTGTTATATCATTTTCTATTATAATCGCTAATATAAGACGCGACATTATATTTATGGTTAAATTTGATTGTTTAGGGATATTTAAAAAAAAATATGAATGAAGAATATCCGATTCTAATTTGGTTGGGTTGTTTGTTTTGATGATTTCGTGATTAATGTTCAGTGATGGTAGTGTAGAGCTATCATGTGGCTATCATCGATTCGACTGGCTAGCTCGACGGCTTCGGCCCGGGTGCAGTGAAAGGAATGGCTGGGTTGCAGTGCGGAAGCGGGGCGGGCGGGCGGGGGCGCGGGCACTGCAGTAGCACTACTATGAGTTTACATAGCCTGTACTCACTCGCGAGTCGCGACACGCATGTCGGCGTACAACAAAAGGGCATCGACAACAATCTTTTTGGTTTATTTTGTTGTAAAAACGATGATGCGCGACTTATTTTAATGGAAAGTGCCTTTCTATGATATGGGAAAAAATATCCAATATTTAATGCCGTAAAAGAAAGAGATAACAAATGCCCTCTCTGAGTTTCTTGCAAGTTCTTCTCAGTACAAGTTCGCCTGCCCTGTAGACTTACGAACCGATGGTATAGTTTGTAGTTACTAGAGTTTCTAGATTACTAGAGTGCGTTTAATTTGAATATACAAAATTCGTTGCTGGCGTCTCGCGAATAACCAAAGTGACTCATGGTAGGGAATCTGGCGGGGCGCGGCGGCGGGCGCGGGGCGTCTAGACGGGCCGCAGACGCACGGAGGCTGCGCGGGCCCCCCTCCGCCCCGCGCGCCCCGCTCGCCGGTGCATCGCCGATTTCACCGACACTGCAACTATCACACTAAATGTTATACAACAGATGGTTTAATTAAACATAGCTATATGTTTTTTTTTAAGTTGACTTTTATTATTAAGTGATATCACTTAGCAGTAACACCTGCATTGATTGTATTTACCTTTTTTCTTCCACAGTAAAGTACTTACTTTCCTAACCAGTTTCACTATAAATGACTTTTTTAATTGTGCTTGTGTTTAACTTACTATGTAAAGTGCTAAAAAAGCATCTTTATATAGCTCTATGTGTAGTCACCCTTCTGAAGTTGCGTAGTTAATAGGTGTGACCTCTACCGCTCAGACAGAGACGTTACGTTTCCAATGTCCTTTTTGACCATGTCTGTCTGAGCTCACGAGCTGCTGACGGAGTACTCTTAATAATTTATTTTATAAAATTGATTGATCTGAGTGGCGACTTATTAAAGAGATAATACATCACAAATGTACAAAGATTGAAGACGATAATATATGAAATATGACATAATGAAATTAAATACTTTAATAATTTGATTATTTCCAAGAATATGGTGTACGGTGTACATTAGGGTGTCATAATATAAAAAAGAGCGGCATAATCTGCTATTGTCGGCGTGGAAATATTGTGATACTTACACTAAAATTATTATGTTCTTAAAATTTAAGTTAATTGATTATACGGATTATATATTATTATTAACAAAATACTATAAGTAAATTAAACTAATTGAATTTACTTTTATAGTATTTCGTTTTATAATGACGTTTTACAAATTTTACACAGGGTCCGTGGTCACAACAAGGAGATAAGTCGGCTAAGCTCGTTTAAAGGGTTTCCAAAATATGTTTAATACATAACCGTGGTTTAGGTACCTATATGTGGTATAGGTACTTAATGTGTTGTATTCACGTTGTCATTAAAAGACGATATAATACAAAATATATGTATCTTAACATATAAAATAAATAATTATTTATTGTTATTATTTTAACGAAACATTACGCTGTCTTTGTAAATTATGTTAAAGAAGACGCTTTATAGATAGATACTCGTAGATAGATAATACATACTTTTATTGCAACACTATAAAACAAAACATGAACAAAAAATTATTATTATTATTTATAAAGTTACAATTTGCGGTCGGGTCTTACCGCTTTCAAGCGATTTCTTCCAGACAACCAGTTATACTAAGAGTACAAAATAATAGCTCTTAGAACTCATTATTTACTGTAAAAAAATAAAAAAACGTTAATTAAGACGATAATATACGAAAATATGTTAAACTATACCGTGTTAGTACTGACAGTAGTTTGACGCCATAATGGTTCTTATTATCTTGACAATTCGTTGCGATCTAAAACAAAAACGCGTATGACAGCCACGTTATAATCGTTATTTATATTTGTTTCTTCACAACGTATGCAGGCGACAACACAAGGTGCGTCTGCAGTCTGTACACTGAACACCTTGTAAGTGCATAATAAATGAACTACTGACTTTACGCAATGTGCTTAAAAATATAACAACTAACCAGACCTTTTGTTGGCAGTTAGCACTCTTGGTGAATAACAAACTTTTTACTTGTATGAATCCTTTTTCAATACTTCCTTCACATTATACAATATGTAAAAAAACCCTGTCCGATCGCAAAGGGGTACATTGGTATACAAATATCAATATCAATAACAAAAAAATAATAAACAAATATTATTCATGAAAATAAAAGAGTTATCGTAATTTAAAATTCAAGTTTTTTGTAACGAAATTGCTCAAATTACCCCAAATTCTAGCTAATATTATAAATGTGACCATACTTTCCATCAATGGCGGCGTCGCCAAAGATCCTACCTACCGAAGTGCCGACAAAAGTATTGTCATTTAATAAAATATTTATTTGTGTAAATTTTTTTCACGAATTTTTTCAAAATGATAACGGAAATAGAACTGAAATCTCGATAGGTACCTAATAACACTTTAACGGATCGGACAGGGATTTTTTTACATATTGTATTTATACATGCATATTGAGACATATTTATTGACGATAAAGGAAAATCTTTGAATAGAATTCGTGGTTGATGATGATCAAATGAACATTTTAAATTAAGTAAACAATCTAGCACAAAAGTCAGCTAGTCTTGTCTTATAGTCTTTTATTACGTGTGTCAACGCCGTATAGGTTTGTCACCTAAGCATAAAGTCTACCTATTGAATATAGTTTGTATAAACTTACTATTGAAAAACCATTATTGCAATCTCCATATCATTATTTACGTCAGCGACTATGTAGTGCAGGATGCCTAGTGCGTGCGAGTTTTATTCGCCATCGATCACGTAAACAAAAACGAATATTTGTATGACATTGAAGACGCACCACCTTGTAACAAACGAGTTTAGTTTAAATATTGTCACACTAATTTCTGTTTTCGTTAACGAGATCGAATGGCAATAGGAACTTGCACTAGGTATCCTTGGAGGCGATTTTGAACCTCACCGGTGATCTCTCAATAAAGCATTTTTTTTTCCTTTAATTGATGGCTTCGTGCGATTAGCACATTTAGCCAGTATCAAAGTAATTTTTCTTACAAGTAATACAAATAAAAATAAACATTATATCCATCTTGTATGATGATGATGAATGATAATAGAAATGAGAAGTGAGAAATGATATACCCCCAACCCCTCGAGTATCTCAGTAAAGATGTGGGGCTTTACTGAGTCCTCGGGCGGCCTTCTTGAGAGAATTTGAAAAGTGACGTTGAACTGTTTTGTTTCATTTGCCAACACTCATGCACACTCACGAACACTTAACGGTTATCCACCATTATTTCACATTAATATTCGACAAAACACAAATTTTAGAAAATAAAACAAAACCGCAGACATGACAATTCACTTTCCCGCCAAGAAGTTCCAATAAAGTGTTATGAAATACACTATAATTGTTTTTTTTTATATTTGATTATTAAGTTGCATGTAGTTCGAGAAATTTCGGTTTCAAAAATATATTACCAGTGAATTTAAATAAGAGAATAAGAAGCACTCGTAATTGATATCATAGCGTGAGAAATAGCCAACCGTTTAAAAATTGCTGCCTAGTTCTTCATTATCCTTATTGAAAGCAAAATAACCAAAAAAGAAAGCCTTTTCACCACTAAGCAACTTTTTTATTATTCCTTACTCAATTGGGTAGATGACTGGCTAGTCAATAAAGAAACTTTTTAGCAAATGTCAAAACGATTTCAAAAATAGAAATAATATGGGAATAGCGAAATATGACGTCATTATTTTGTTCCGTCTATTGAGTGTTTATTAATAACTTTTTGGGAAATTCATCCCACTCGTAACTCTAGAACAGAATACGCAACAAAGTTGCCCAATACGCGCCCAGTAAAGCGTAATGACGAGAACTGATAGTATCACGTTGCGATGGGCCAGCGAGCAGGAAGCAGGCGGTTTTGTCGTTTTTTCCTCGTCGCGACCGCGGCTTCGGTTGCACTGCGCCCGCAAGATTGTCGCATACATGTATTTCAAGTATGGAACCGCAACTGACATAGTTGTTTCGCCTTTAGGCTTCAAGAGCTCCTTTATGTATGTGTTTAGTGTCCAAATAAAGATTTCATCTATCTGTCTAAATACATCGATACGATATCCTATAACAACTACACATCTGATTTTTTAAATTAATAAGTAAGTTACTAGATTTACTTATTAGGAAAATTTTGTTCTTACTGGGGAGTGCAATAGTGTTCGACCCTTTAAACCCAATGTTCGTTACAATAGTCGTCGTCAAAAAATAACATAGATTTTCTTTTAAAATTTACAAGATGATAGCTAGGTAGCAGATGCTCACTAAAATCAGTTGCAGACCCTATTTTTAATGATTAAAGAAAAAAAATGTCGATCAATGGTTACTGTCGAACACTGGTTCCACTGCCCATATTTAAATCTCTGAATTTGCCTAATCCATAAAACGTTGTATTAAAATGGACTTTTTTATTTCAAAAAAACTTTCAACCACTATAAAACTGGCTATATTATCTCTGACGAAGTATATACTTAGCAGTGACTTAGTTAAAAGTATCTAGCCAGGAAGACTAAGTACAAGTTCTAGCACCGCTATCCGGGATGGAACTGGATTACGGGGTCTGGAGGCTTACCACAAGCTCTTATAGCAATATTATTGCAATTGTGAAAGCGAGACGCTTATATACTCGCGTCTCTTTTCCACAACTGCAATAATACTGCTATAAGAGCTCATAGTAGGGGCACTGAGCCCGGTAGTTTTATCTACCACTAGACTACAGAAACGGTTAAAACCCACTGGTAGGCTAATAGCTTTTTAACTGAATATGGTACTGGGGATTTTCTATCGCTGTTCATAATATATTTATATACCCAGTTTTTAGAAGCTTTACGTGGATAATATCCGCAAAAAAATAATACATTATTTTCTTTGGCAGTTATCATAAATAGGTACTTTAAATACGGCTCTTCAAGCCGCCCCTACTCAGAATATGGAACTTTTATCTAAAGGAAATGGATCAGAAAAGTATTTTTATCACGAACACAACGTTTGCCTTAATTGTATCATGTTGACCTTTATCCATCCTCTATCCGTAAAGCTCAACTATTGAACTTCCTTTGATATATGTTAAGGTACAGGAAGTTTGCCTTCGTGATAAAAAAAACAATCAAAATCTTTTACTCAACTACTAACTGAAATAGATGTATAATCTGAAATAAATTATTGATTATCTATATTACTGTTGCTGGCCGTTCTCCACAAGTGTATTCCGTAAGTCCAGATTGGTTTTAAAGTAGTTTTGTACACTAGCATCTTATTGTTGGTCCCAATAACCAGTTCAGTGACCGCAGTTTTCCATCTAGTTGTTTGCGCTTTGTCCAAATATGTTTTTTCCATGTAAGTTTCCTGTCTAGGTGCATGCCCAAGTATTTTGCGTTATTATCTTGAGGGATAACTTTGCATTTAGCGTTACCGGTGGACATGTTTCTCTCCTAAGTGTAAATGTTACATGTACCGATTTGCTCTCATTGGCTTTTACTCTCCAACGTTTCAGCCACATCATCAAGTTTTCCATTTTTTTTTTTTTTTTTTTTTTTTTTTTATAATGGCTTCGTGCGGTTTGCACATAGCCAATGTCAAAGTTAGGGATAGGTAATGCAGGATTTTATGAGATCGGAAAGAAACGAAATTTAGGAAATTAGGATCAGGAGAGTATAATAATAATAATATACGTATATAGGGAGTACTTCAATATGATAAGGCTCGGGTTTGAATTAAATTTTAATGTTATTGAGGGTAATAAAAGATGCTATACATTTATAAATAGATAAATCATTGGTACATAGTAAGGAAAGTATGGATAATGGGAATGGAACGCCGAGGGATAGGAGGTCATTTAGGAAAGAAGAGCGGTCATGAAGCACACAGGAAAAGAAAATATGGTTAACATCACCAATGTCCACTCCACATTCGCACGTGGATTCATTTACAATTTTAAGCTTGGCAAGATGTGCTGGCGAACAAACATGCCCTAGTCTCATGCGTATCAGAATACTAGTAACAGTCTTACCAAGCTTAGCTTTGCGGAACCATGGTTTAGGTGATATGTTAGGTTGAATAAGTGAGTAAAACATTCCCTTTAGAAGTCGACTGTTGGTCCAATAACTTTGCCACTTATCGCATAAAAAAACCGCAGGTAAAGACAACAAGTCATGGCTATAAGTCTTGTACGGGTACATGTCACCACAATGCACTGCCTCTTTGGCAAGCCGGTCAGATGTCTCATTTCCTGTGATTCCACAATGACTTGGTATCCAAACAAACTCCACTGAGTATCCTAAAGTATCGCATTTGACTAGGCTGTTTCTGATATCAAATATTATAGGGAAATACGATTTCATGCGAAAAGGAAATTTACACAGTGCTTGAAGAGCACTCATAGCATCACTAAAAATTACTGTTTTTTTAAGTTTCATTAACATAATATATTCTATAGCTTTAAACAAACCCACGCATTCCCCTGTAAACACAGATGTCTCCGGAGGGAGTTTAACTTTTTGAACAATGGAGAGCTGAGAATGAAAGACTCCAACACCTACACACACATTAGGAGCAGTTTTCGAAGCATCACTAAATATATGGTTATGGTCCTTAAATTTGGCATCAATAATTAACTTAAAAGTAGAAATGGGGTTAATATCGTCTTTTTCAATTAAATTGTACGTGACCAATGGTGAAAACTGAAGTGCATCGTAGTCGACATTAAACAAAGGGAGATGATTGGCCCGATGTACAGGAGAATGTAGATTTATGTATTTATTATAACTAATAATTAAACAGGGATGTGATTTATGATGCCAATAACTTGAAGAATTTATTTGTACTTTAAGCGATTGTAGTAAATGGAAAAGTGGATGATTAGCAAATTGAAGTGAGCGGAATAAAAATCTATCAGCAAGAAACTGTCGTCTTAAATGTAACGGGGGTTCGCAAGATTCAATTTGTAAGGCATTGACTGGACTAGATTTCATAGCACCTGTTATTATTCTAAGCGCCTTTGTCTGTATATTATGTAATTTTTTAAAAGCAGCTACATTGCCTGGCTCCAGAAGGAATGTTCCATAATCAAGTACACTCCGAATGAGAGCGTTGTACACTAATTTAAGGGACTGAGGATGTGCACCCCACCATACGCCTGTAAGGCATCTCAAAAGATTGAGTAAGCGTTCACATTTGTTCACAACATAGTCGCAATGTGCCTTGCCTGTAAGCTTTGAATCTAGAATTATGCCTAAGAATTTAAATTGAGATGCATGTGGGATCATTGTGTTATTATAATATATATTTGTAGGGAGCAGATTTCTTTTTCGTGTAAATATGACAATTGTACTTTTAGTTGCAGATAAATCTAAACCGTTGGCATCCATCCAAGATTTCAAAGAAACCAAGGCAGAAGAAATATTTGAAGATGCGAAATCTATACAACTACTAGTGGAGTATAATAACAAATCATCAGCATATTGTAATAACTTGACATTATTTCCAAGTGCAGAATCTAAATCGTACGTATATATATTATATAAAAGAGGGCTCAATACAGACCCTTGCGGTAATCCTCTCCAGACAGTTCTCTTAGCTTCAGATTCATTTGACAGCGGAAAAGTTAAATGTCGCTCATATAAGATATTCATTATAAAATTTAATAGAGTAATCGGGACATTTAAAGCTTCTAATTTTGACCTCAGTACTGATAATAACACGTTATCGTAAGCAGAGTTTATATCCAGAAAAGCTGCGACAACAGACTTATTAAAAGTAAAAGCTAATCGAATATCCGTTGTTAATATACTTAAATTATCAGTTGTGCTTTTACCTTTTCGAAACCCGTATTGAGAATTAGATAATAAATCTTTACTCTCTACATACCATTCTAGACGGTTTTTTATTAAAAGTTCTGCTAATTTAATTAAAACTGATGACAACACTATTGGGCGAAATGAAGAAGCATCAGACGGAGATTTATTCGGCTTACGTATTGGCAACACTACTTGAGACTTCCATGACAGAGGGATAACACCTGATAACATGATAGTGTTAATCAATTCTAGATAGTATGAAAGAAGGCTATCACTAATATTGGCGAAAAAGATATAGGGAAGACCATCTTTCCCAGGAGCAGAGTCTTTTGTATTATGTATAACACTTTCTAGTTCATGAAAAGAGAAAGGAGAGCTAAGTGGTAAAAGGTTATGCTTGGGAGCAAGAGGACACTGATAATGACTGTCTAAACATTGAGTTGGAACCCATGAAGGAGCTAGTTTGTTTGCAAAGTCGTTGACTAAAGCAGGTGCCATGATAGACATTTGTGGAGTATTATAGGCGGACTTAAATCTATTAACATTACGCCAGACAAATGTTGCAGGTGTATCTGGGGATATGGAACTAAAAAAGTTTCTCCAACTTTGAAACTTTTTCTGTTTAAATAATTTTTTTGTTTCTAGCATTATTTTAGATAGGTTAGCATAGTTAAGATCTGTCATATTATTATTATAAATCTGTTCAGACTCCTTTCTTTTCTTTATAATTTCTGTACAGTCCTTATCCCACCAGGGTGGAGAAGGTATTTTAGTAATAGAATTATCTTTCCGAGGGAATACCTCTGCCGCTGCTTCATTCAAAATAAATGCAAGTTTGTCAGCACAGTTATTTTCATTACCCGGGCTTATATCAGGAAGGGACGAAACTTTGCTGTCAACACTGTTTTTAAATTTTATCCAGTCATTGGAGGTTCTATCTGGTAGTTTATATTTTCTAGTTGATAACTTGTCAGAGTGCTTAGGTTTATTGAAAGGAAAAGAAATTACTATAGGATAGTGATCACTGCCATGTGTAGAAGGAAGAGCACACCAAGCTAATGATGCGGCTAAGTTGGGTGTGCTTATTGATAGGTCTACTGCGCTTATGTTTTGATTTGGGTCTGTGCGACGAGTGGGTTTCCCATTATTTAATATGCACAAGTTACATGAGTCAACAATATCTAACAAGTTATCCCCAAAACTAGTAGAAGTTGAACTACCCCATGATAGATGTTGAGAATTGAAATCCCCTAATACCAGAAATGGTCTTGGGAGTGTTGAAAATAGTTTCTTAATTTCACTAAAAATAGAAGAAGATGGGTGGGGAATATATAAAGATACAAAACAAATATTTTTAATACTAACTGCAATAATTGAGTAATCTTCATCATGAGTAGGTAAAATAATTTGTGAAAAAGGAATAGAATTTTTGACTAGAAAGGCTACACCACCGTAGCCATCTGGTCTGTCTTCTCTAATTACATGATAACCATTAATTTTAAAAATACTAATTGGCTTTAACCAGGTTTCTTGAACTGCAAATAAAAATGGGCTATATTTATTTAGTAAGTATATTATATCAGATTTTTTACTTATGATGCTCCTGCAGTTCCATTGGATTACTTGATCCATTGTGAGTTTGATTAGCAAGAGAGTTTTGAGTTATTAGAGCAGCGTTGGACGGTAACACAATATTAAATTGGTTCAATAAGTTTATAAAAGCTGTCACAAAGTCATTATGAAGTTGTGTGTTTGGGTGACTAAGGTTATTGTTGATAGCACAACCATCCCTAGGTGTTGGCATAGTATACTCTTTGATAAGGGCATTGTGAGCTAATTTATCATACCCCTTAGTAATTATTGGGGGAGATTTAGGTTTTGAAAACACAGGTTTTTTATAAGAAGTGCTTGGAAAAGGTCTATTGTCGCTAAGATGTTGAGGTGTACTAAGGTTGACATTGTTTGTCTTAACAGGGCTGGAAGACAGTACATCAGCATATGATTTGGAAATAGGTGGGTGAAGTTTAGATGCTTCTGCATATGAGACACAGTTTTGTGCCATGTAGGTTTTAATTTGAGTCTGTCTATTATATTCAGGGCATGACTTATTAATTGCAAAATGATAACCTGTACACAAACAGCATGAGGCATTTTCTTGTGTCACCTCACATGATTCACCGGAGTGGTCTTGGCCACATTTGAAGCAACAGGGTTTTGATCTGCAATTTAATTTAGTATGGCCATAACGGCAACAATTATAGCATTGTATTGTAGGGAATATGTACAGGTCAACCATTAATGCATTGTAGCAAATGAAAATTCTTTTTGGCAGTACTTGGCCATCAAATGTCAGTACCACTGTTTGAGATGGTTTCCAGGTGGGGGAGCCATCAATGAATGTTTTAAAATTTAAACGTCTAATTTTTAAAACTTCACCGCAACCAACAGGGACAGAGATATTTTCCTTAATTTCGTCTAGTGACCATTCCGCTGGAACACCTCTTACTAAGCCCATACGTGTAACATTAAAAGTTGGTATAAAAGCTCTATATTGGTTTGATACCAAGTCATTGTGGTTTATAAAATTATTTGCATCATTAGGGTCAGAGAAAGAAACTGAAATTTTATTACGACCAATTCTTTTAACACTTCCATTAATAATACTGCGGAAAGAAGTCTTCTTCAAAAACCTACCAAAAGACATCGGATGTATTGTGGTGCCATCATTTGGTGCTGCTTGTATTTTCTGAACGTGTACCACATACGGTGCTGCATCGGTTTTTTCATATGATTTTCTACCTATCGGCTCGGGAATGGACATTGCTGGTGCTTTATTTAGGTTTGGTGTTGCGGACGGAGATGCAGTTTTGAGATTAATGTCAAGGTGAGAAGTAGGTAATTGGTGAGCAGATTCTATCAAACAATTACAGTCTGATGACCGCCCTTCCGATCCATGATGTTTGCGTCGTTTGTTGCAATGTTTACAAAGTCGTGTATGAGTACGGCTACGTTTTAGGGTACGGCTAGAAGTAGATCCATCTGTTTCCATTCCCGATTCATTATTGGATTGAATAGTGACATAGTTACCAGCCGGGGGAACAAAGCCCCCCGGGTCGGGGGGCTCATTCATTCAAGAAATAATAATTAAGGACTTACCAGATAATATGTACAAATATTTATATATTATACAAAATAGACTATATTAAAACTATTCTACTCAACTGATCACTATATTTACAACGTAATAAAAGTTAGAAAAAAGTGAAACTTGAAAAACGCGCGCGCTCAGTTCAACCTTTCCCGCCCTTTTCAAAAAAAATAAGTTTTCCATTTCTACGTGTAGTGTTCGCGTAAACTTTTAAAAACAAAATACGTATAATATATAAATGTAATGATACTCTTTTGATCGCAAACAACAACAGCTGTTATTGTCGCAAAACTATTGTAAATCGTGATGTGCGTCAACTGCACGGTGCTATCGAGAATACAACTCAATTTATTGTTATTATATGAGATGTCACGGCACAGACGCATTCAAACACATCAATAATATAAGTGCTCCACTAAAAAGTACATCATGTAGACAGTTGATATATTTACTATTTACACGCCTGGGCTGTGACATCTGCTTACAAATAATATCTATGTACGTATAACTCGATTTTACCTACCACTGCATTTAACTACTGAGACATTTACATGTGTAGGCATTTAACCATCTAGACATTTACCTGTGTAGGCACTTACCTTTCTAGGTATTTAACTACTTAGGCATTGTGCTTTGTAGGCGTCCACTTTAGACAAACTGCTTCTTAGTCAATTTTACATTTCAGGCATACTACTTCATTGGCATCTTTTGTTTATGGTAAACAGCTTTTTAGGCAAATCTAATGTTAAGGAATAACGCTCTCGTTGGCATCTCGCGTTTAAGGTAACTCGATCAAAATGGGTTTAACTCAGTGGCCAAGTGGCAAAGTAAACCGGTAACCAAAGGTCCCTGGTTCAATTCCCAGGTCAGGCAAAGTGTGTTTCGGATTTTTCGATGCATAACCCGGGTTTGCGATCTCCAATCCACATTTGGCAAGCGTGGTGATTATGCCATTACCCAATTGTAGTGATGTCTGATGGAGGCCTTTGATAGATAGATAGATAGATAATTTATTTACCTTTGCCCAGCAGTGGGACAGTAATAGGCTATTTACTTTACTTTACTTTTTGCGTTTGATATCACAGTGGCACCAGTGTTAGAAAAAAATAGCATAGAATTTCATTGAAATTTTACTGGACGATAGCTAGAAGGCAGGTAATCTTTATTCAAGGCACTTCTTGCTGCTTCTGGTTCTGCTGGTTCTGCTGTGAATATAAAAAACAATAAAAAACAGCGTTGCATGTGAGGTTCATGCTGCAACATGTGCCTTTTCGGTTTCACTTCTATATTTCATATTTGTTAATTATTTTCATTTTTATTTAAAACGTAATGATATTTTTGATTTTGAAATCAGTTCCTGACCCCTATTTCTAGTTATTAAAGTAAAAAGTGTCGATCACTCCTGGGTCACTGTTACCACAACCCTTCCACTAACTGTGTTCGAAACCTAACCAAATTAGTCGGTTTTTCAAACTCACGAATTCTATTTACAGGCACTATTAAAACTATTTCATTTTATTTTCTTGTTTTATTTAGTGTTCGAAATGGAAGTATTATTTTTTCTTTTCTGTTATCTATTATTAGGTAAAGTATCAAATCTGTTATTTCTCTTTCTGATATACGTTTTTAACACACGACACAAAAATAAGGGATGTATAACGTTTCTATATTCTGTGTACAGACGCCTGCACCTCAGACCACAGAGTACATATACCTCTATTACTCTGTGCCTCAGACTATCCAAAACTGTCAATAATATTGTTTTCTAAAGTTTATGCGAACACTACACATTGAAAGAAACAACTTTTACGGATCTACTCGCGTTTATTTTACACATTACTGTCAATTATCTTTAATAAATAAGAACCTATATGCCATAGAAATAAAGTTCTAAATCTATTAATGAAATTTGACAGTTTGTGGTAGTCTGATGTGCAGTCGTGTGTACTATCTGTGGCATCATAGCTCTCCTTCATTTCGTTGATGGCTTCGTGCGATTAGCACATTTAGCCAGTGTCATAGTAATTTTTCTAACAAGTAATACATAAATACACAATATTTCTTTTCTGTATGATGATGATGAATGATAATAGAAATGAGAAGTGAGAAATTATATACCCCCAACCCCACGAGTATCTCAGTAAAGATGTGGGGCTTTACTAAGTCGTCGGGCGCACTTCTTGGGAGAATTTGAAAAGTGACGTTGCACTATTTTATTTTATTTGCCAACACTCATGCACACTCACGAACATTTAACGGTTAATAATCCACCATTATTTCACGTTAATATTCGACATAACACAAATTTTAGAAAATAAAGCAAAACAGCAGACATGCCTCTTCACTTTCCCGCCAAGAAGTCCATCATAGCTCTCTCTCGAACTATTGAGCCAATATTAACCCTATTCTTGGCATAGTGGATTATTTGAGACACTTAACTTATAAAAAATTTCGAGTAGTAAAAAAGGACACATTTTATACAAAAAATATATTATAGGGTAAAAGCATTTTGTTTTTCAGTCAGAAACTGCAACTTGGGAAATAGTTCCTTGCTTTAATTTTTATGCTGTTTCATATACATGTAACTATAAATAGTAAGCAACGAAAGTCACGAACACACATCCTAATATCCAGAAACAAAAATTACTTGGCGCTGTGGATCCACGTTCCGGCGCGCGGCGTATTTAGCTATTAACAATACACTATTATTCCACATTTTATTCGGCAAAGCACAAGTTTTGGAAAATAAAACAAAACTACAAACAAGGCTCTACACTGTCCTGTCAAGAATTCCAACAGGTTCATTTTATCATCATCATCATCATCATCATCATCAGCTCATTTTATGTCCCCACTGCTGGGGCACGAGCCGTCCCTACGGATGGATAGGGAGAACGGGCCATAAACCACCACGCGGGCCCAGTTCGGATTGGTGGTTGTTAAGACTGCTAATGCAGCCGGGACCAACGGCTTTACGTACCTTCCGAAGCACGGAGGAGCTCGAGATGATACATTTTTGGTAACCCATTTAATGTCCGGCCTTTGCGAAAGTTGCTTAACCTCAGCACTCGCAGACCGGGCGCGTTAACCACTGCGACATCGAGCTCCTCAGGTTCATTTAATTATATATATATTTTTTTGTATCGGTACACAAACACAATCTGTCCATCATTTGCGCATGCATTATCATTTTCAATGGCCGTGTACAGTTGGAACATTAATCTGACAGGACGTCAGGCCGGCTGTGATAGCGGCCTGCTCGAGACATGAATGTTTGCTTATTTAACAATAGAACACCGGTTAACACTAATCCACTGTACATTGATCATTTGTTTAGACACCCTCTTGTCATACTAGGGCCATGCTAATAGAAATTGAATATTTACTTTTTACTCAATCTGTTTGACACATTGATGTTTGACTGGCAAGATTTTTTTTAGGCTTTGCACAAGCATTTACCAAATGAAAAAGTGTAATTTTTCTTTTACAAGTAATTTATTATTAAACGATATTTCTTTCCTGTATGATGATGATGAATGATAATAATAGAAATGAGAAGTGAGAAATGATTGGGAGGCCCCAACCCCTCGAGTATCTCAGTAAAGATTTGGGGCTTTACTAAGTCCTCGGGCGGACTTCTTGAGAGAATTTGAAAAGTGACGTTGCACAGTTTTGTCATTTGCCAACGCTCATGCACACTCACGAAAACTTAACGGTTAATAATCCACCATTATTTCACATTAATATTCGACATAACACAAATTTTAGAAAATAAAACAAAACCCCAGACATGACTCTTCACTTTCCCGCCAAGAAGTCTCCACTGGCAAATTATACATCAGGTGAAGGCTGATTTGTTACTAATTCTTTCGAAATAGAACGTGCTTAAAATGTTGCTTTTATGCTTTTCCTAGAGAAATTGATGATGTTTCTGAGTCGGAAAAAATTAAACTTTAAAGTAATATACATTTTAAGTATATTGGATCGTAATCGGAACCTACAGAGCATTCGGATTATTTCAGTAGTGGGTTGGAGTTATTAATCTTGAAATCGCAGCGATTTTTGTGACATCTTTCGTAGCAAACATATAAAGTTAAGGAGATACCTTCATATAAGGAACGACTTACTTATTTTAAACTGTTGGCAGAAAAGAAGGTCTTTGTTGGATCTCATGGCATCATACAAAATAGTCAATGGATATGTAGATTGCCCATCACTATTAAGTTTAATAAATTTTAATATTCCACTCAACTCGTCCTCTCGTTTCCATATATAATATTCCAGTCAGCTCGTGCCGGAAGGTATGTCCCCTTTTCAGTAAAAGGCAGTAAGACAAATCTGGGTCACCACCCATCTATGAACAGGGTGCAAAGAGAATAAAATAAAATTAGCAAAGCATGTGATATAGAATATCTTCGCAGACGAACCGCAGAGATTTAAGCGCAAAATATTGCACTTGGTTAATTTCTAGCAACCTTTTAAAATTTATTAATAATTATTAAATAATTAAATAATCGAATATGGTAAAATATTATATATTATTTATTCATACAATGTTATCCACTTTGCATGCCGTGGCAGCCTTAATTGAGACGACACATAGCTTTAAGTCTACAATATGTTCTACTTAGTTATTGCTTGTATTTGTGTTTGTCTTGTTGATTGTCCTTTAAATAAATAAAAATATCCCATTACTGTTGCGAACGCTCACTCGATCCTCTAAACGGCTACTACACATTTACAGAATACACTAAACATGCACACTCACTTAGGCCCAAGATACCGTACTCGTAGAACAAGGGTATGACGACCAGGTTCACACGCGTTCTATACTCGTATTCGTAATAGAATAGAAATATAATAGAATAATTTTGTACGGGATTGACATAAGTCAACGACACGTATAAATGACGCTTATGTCAATCCCATACAATAATCATTATATTTCATTTATATTCTATTAGCGTTATGCCACTTGTCTAGGGGGGCAGGTACAGACATGTACCTGGGCGCTGTTCCCCACCCCCACGACCTGATCAAGCCAAGCTGAGATTCTAACCTTTAGAGGCGCTATCGGGTTATTCCGCTCCCGATCTGACCCGCATCCCTCGGAGAATCTATTAGTAGGGAACAGAGACACGGACTAGTGCGTGATGTCATTCTCTCTTGAAAACCTCTGACGGTGTTTCCTTTCACACGGCTTGAGTTACCCTTTAAGTTTCTCGCCGTCCCCAAAAAAAGTCTTATGACGTTAAAAGTGCCGACTGAGACAAACGGCAAACTCTCTCAAAAAAACTTTTCAATCCGTGCGCAATACGAGTAGGTATGTGGAGTTCTTATCTTATCTTAGTGGGGCCTGCCGAGGTTTCCCTCTCGCAGCAACACTTTGACCCATCGGGATCTTTTGTGCAACCCCATCCTTTCACTCTTCTTTCTCTGTAAAGATAGATGCCATAAGCTTGGTAACGTCCTTAAGATAGAAGAGCCTGAAGTCGTCCGGTTTCGGATACGCCGACTCCAAGAGTCCCATTTTTTTCCTAGCCAGAGAGTGGCAGTCATACAGTAGGTGCTGCATTGACTCCGTTTCCTCCCTACATGCCCTACACAAGCTATTTGTTGATAGATGCATTCTGTGAAGGTGTGTGATGTATGTGGGATTAATAAGCAAACGAATCAAGAATATCTGGGACTGAAACTAGTGATCATACCAGTAGAACACAGAGACGGTTGAGGAAGCATAATATAAAAAGACTTATGAGCGGGTTCAAATAGAACAGTGATGTATTGTATATATCCAACCGATAAAAAAGAGAGACGAGCTGGTCCCACAGAACCAGCGGACTAAATGATCAAAATAAACTGATCATGGATGAAACAAAATAAAAAAAAAATGTAGTGTGTAAGATTGAAACAAAATAAATTTAAAAAAACCTAATAGTAATAATATAATTAGATATAGTATAATAATATTATAATAAGAACTATAATATTAGAATGATAAGAACTATATTAAGCTAATAACATTAAGGCATTAATGTTCAAATATTTTTTAACGCAAATTTTGTTGCGAACAAATTATAAAAAGTATAAGTATAAGTATGAGTAAAAAGTTGAATAATTTCGTCGGGCTGGTTAGAACCACGATAGCTCAATTGGAAGAGCACCTGACCCGGAATGTCCGAAGGGTGCAGGTTTAAATCCTGCTCGTGGAAATTTTTTTAACATTTGTGTTTTTATTAAGGCATTACTAAAAGTTAATATATTTTAGGAAGAGTTGGCGAGAATAATAACAATATTTAATTAAAAAAACCAGCGGATTAAGCACCTTAAGTATGTGTAATCCATTTTACCGGCAAAGTAATAATTAACCAATAATCTATCGTCACTTTATTACTTTGAAATTATTTTTTAAGCTTAAAGAACAAATATGATCATAGTTTTTTTCGTCGTTCGATCATACCTTTTCCGATCATCGTAATCTCTTATAAAGAACACATCGATTGAGTGACCCATTTCTGTGCAGTCAAATCGGCATCGTAAAGTGGTGCCTGAACTCATAACACCGATATAGGGTCACCCATTGAAATCTTCGAATCTCGAAAAAGTGTATATTGCGGACGTATCTCGGCCATTGACTTCGGGACCAGACAGTTGTGCATTTGTTTATGTGAGTAGGTATAAAACACGATATGAGATAGAGAATAAAATACGGTAGTGTCAAGGTTTACAAAATGAAATTACCTGCAAAATAATTTCTCAAAAGTAGTAATATTTGTATTGTATTGGGTAGCGTTTGGGTCTTAATCTCGCCTGATGAAGTGGTGATACGGTTCTTCAAGCATCCACTGACTACATTACCTCTAACGAGTGGAACACAACAATGCTTTTAACACTGCTACATGGCAGCATCGGCAGACAGTGGTATTTCTAACCGGACGTTTTGCATTATAGTGTTAAGAACTCCTTAAAAGTAGCGCTCATCAGTCCTTTTTTGTCAGAGAATTAGTTTTTTATACATACTCGAATGACAGTTGTAAATTGACTTATCTAGTCAAAAAAACAACAGATAAAAACAATTTAAAAAACTTCCGGAATAATGTATTCAACGCGTTTTACTTAACTCCTTATCTGTCACAGTCGTCATAGTTATGATTAGAATTTTATTTATAGTAACTTCAACTCTTGAATGTATGCCACTGTATTGTCTTCTCAAATCAGCAGCAAAATAAAACATATCGATACCAGCTCTTTGTCCGACAACCCTGTGTGCCAGAACAAAGCGTGTCACCGGCGTAGCGCCACAAAATAACAAGACTGCAGAAGGTAAGTTTCATACAAAAGCGCTCGGGCAACGTGCACATGACAACCTTTCACGGGTACGGAATCTCGTAACAGCTGGGCTTGGAATGTTCGAAGCTGTTTCAAGATCCGTGCCCGTGCCAGGGTCTATGTGTAAATTGCTCTAGCGCGGTATGTATTAAGCTTACTTTCTGGGTCTCCTTATTTTGTGGTAGCGCCTTGATAAGCGGCGGGCGCGCCGGCGCGGCAGGGTCGACGCACTATCGCGAGATAACTCACGCTGATTGCGGTGCCAGTGCCCACAGTACACGATAATACCGACCGTTATCTTTTTATTTATATTTGCAAAATTCATATTGGCGTCAGCGAACTTATGGGAATAGTTGCAGTGTTTTGTTTTGATGCGTCTGCGATACGCACGCATACAATAATCTACCATCCCGCTCGATAATAGAACCTATTAGTGAAACTTTACGTCAGTGATAACCCTATTTCCGTTTTCCTATTGGTTATATTGATAAGAGCTTACAATGATAAATCGACAAAGTTACTCGATTAAGATTACCCTCACATACAGTTTAGGGAAGTTGAGGTTTTTGTAAAGAAAGCCTCCACTCAACTCACTCAAAGTTTTTTTTTTAAATAAGTGTCTGTCTTTTTTCAAATTGTCTACATTTAAAATTTTGCCACAACCGGAATCACACCGTTAACTTAAGAATATTAAGTTTTATTGAAGGAAAACCATGTATCTAATAAATACGCTTTTGTTTGGATGAAGGATGAGAAACAAATTTTTCGAGTCATTATATTCTAACTGAAATAACACTTTACAACGGGATTATATAACTGGGAATATAATTTACTAACGCTTTTACTTTTAAGAAAACAAGAATAATATCCTTAATCAAATTAATGATGACGGGCCGTTAACCTTGAAACATTAATCATAAGGAATATATTTGTTTTCATGTTTTGTTTTAGTGTTTAATAACTTAAATTTTTAATTTTAATTAAACTCATTCTAATCAATTCAACCATAAGACGTCTATCTAAACATAAGCGTCCACTATTTGCTATTACTATAAATATTATATTAGTTTGAGATATAATAATTACAATTTGGAACGATTTAAAAAAATCCAAGTGCGTGATTCGAACCCGCACCTTCTGGCATACCGGGTCAGGTGCACTAACCAACTATACTATCGTGGCTCTGTCCAATTTGTGCAAATTTATCAACACTATCCACAATTACTTTGTAAACCAAAGGAGCCTTATTCAATGTCGACTACATTGTCATCAACATCCGATCTTTATATTTTAACAAATAATAAAAATCATTTAGAATTACACTTTCCAAATTGGGATTTGTTCGCAACAAAATTTGCGTAAAATCATGTATAACCATAATAACATTATATATTTTTATACATTTGTTCCTCTTATGGTCATTAACTCCGTGTACAAAATAATATTGAAAAAGGTTTTTTCCATTTTCTAGGTTCCAGTTTTCAGTTAAGGTAACTATCATCTTTTTTATCTCATCTAGCGGTAAGTGACGGTAATGAAGAATTGTGTCGTGAACTGGTATATTGATAAACAACCCAGTGGTACTGATGATGCTACTGCTACTTTTTTATCTTATTTTAATGTAATGTAGGCATAAAAAAAAGTGACAGGCCTTACATCACGCTCGCAATACCGCAGGCGAAAGCTAATTTTATGTAAAAGGCCTGATTTTTATTAGTTAATGATAGAAAAGAGAATAAAGCTTAGTTTATCAAAATTAAATAATGGACAAAATTTTTGAAACTAGCTTCGCGCGTCAATTTTATTATATCGCCCCAGTGGAAATGGTATATTCAGGCAGAAGTTATAAAATTGCTGACACATAAATAAATACAATTTTATGATTCCGCGATGATTAAGTATTTGTTATTGAAAATAAATGTTATATTGTTTTCTAAAGTTTACGAGACTACTTAACATTGATATGAAGCACTTTAAATGACTCTACTCGCGTTTATTTTACTTATTGTTTATATTTAGAACGGTTCAAATACTTTGCAAGGTCTGTGGCTTTAAGCAGACTGAGATGTTGGTCGTCTCAAAATAGATAAAATGTGTATTTTCTCAAAAATAACAAACAATTCCAATGTCATACAAAAGACTTCAACGCGTAGAATTTGATGACACTACTGAACTGTCATCTTTTTATATTTTTTTTTATTGAAATTGAATTTAAATTTAATGGCGAGTGCCCGTGTCTTTGTCCGCGTAAACACCCGTATACCGTGATCCTGTGAGTATTTCAAAAAATACGGCCTTATTCCTTGTCTACATCATAAACCTCTGTGCAAAATTTCAGCTTTCTATGTCCAGAGTTTGAAATGGGCATTGATGAAAAGTAAGTGAGTGGGTCACAATTTATATTTTTATATGTATCATTAAGGTTTTCTGTCATGAATGTCAAAAACTGACACAGATTTTTAAAACTTTTATAACGGGACTGAACTATTTCACGTTTTACGTTTTGCGAAGGAATTACACACTTTTTATTTTATATACCTATTATTGATTGAATAAAAATTATTTACTTTTTATTGTCAAATTGTTAACAGTGTGTCATGCCCGTGTTCACCTACGGGACGGAAACCATGACTCTTACGCAGAAGAGCTGAGAGGTTCCGGGTTGCGCAGAGGGGCATGGAGAGAGCAATGCTCGGGATCTCCCTTTGAGACCGGAAACGCAATGACTGGATCCGAAATTAGACCAAAGCCAATGACGTCATGGCTGTCATAGCAAAGAAAAAGTGGACATAGGCGGGACACATTGCGAGAATGAACAAGAGTCGCTGGACAAGGCGAGTTCTTGAATGGAGACCAAGAGCTGACACCAGAGGGCGCGGCAGACCACCTCAGCGCTGGATGGACGACATTCGACATGGAGGCTGGGACTGGATGAGCCCGGCACAGGATCGGCAGGAATGGAAGAAGAGGGAAGAGGCCTACATCCAAGATTGGATCTCGAAGAGGCCACCATGATGATATCATGATGGCCATGGTAAATAAATACAATGATAGTGCTCGACTTAATATTCTCTCTAACTCACGTAACGGGCTTCGGTTCAGCATTAAAAAGTTTATGTTTGTATCATTACAAACATAAACTTTTTAATGCTGGACTCATATTATTCATAATTCAAAATTCAAAATCATTTATTCAGTTTAAGCTACAAGTAGCTTTTATGAATGCCACTATGCCATCGGTTCGTAAATCCAAAATATCAAAATCTTAATTTCAATTAGTTTTTTATATATCTATTATATTTTATGTTAAATAGTAATGAAAAATCATGCTTGCTTTCTTATCACTGTGGAAAATATACAAAAATCATCCACGAGCTTTACGGGTAAATAAACCCCACTTATACATATTTCAAAACCTGTTAATTAACTTTACCAACTTATAAACTTAAAATTATTACAAATAAACGGTTACCGAAACACATTAAGTAACATCCCTAATAATTTATTACATTCAATGCAAGCGCAAATTAACCCTTAGATTCAGAGCTGACGCAAACAGATAAGCCGGCATCATCTGATAAATCCGCGCAAGAAAACAAAAAAGGCCGAGACTCTTTGAACGGCATGCACTTGACAATATCTGTGAAAGCATACATCGTTAATAAAAAGACAATTTGTAAATTGCGAAATGTAATTGCAGACGCCGCGCCGGCGGGCGGCGGGCGGCGGCGACGGCGGCGCGGGCAGCGAGCGCACGGTGCTAATGAAAATTTAAAGTAACCGGTGTAAGCATTGAGCTCGGTGTAAGTTATGAGGATCAGCGAGATCTTCAAATATCTGTGAATTAAAATGAGAGTCAAGCTGCTGGTTGTGTAGCCTGATCTCCCTATGTCTTTGTGGGAAGGCCAGATGACGATATGTGACACCGTGAGAGGAATGGACAAATTTTTAGCTTTTAAATGATTTGATAAATATTTTACTGTTATCAAAGCCACGTTACTAACTTAATCATACAACTTTAGGAAAGTCATTGGAAAAAATAACTGCTAAATGCCTAAAATAAAATAAAAATCATTTTATACAAAAAGAACTTTGAACAAAGTGTTTTATCCCGTCAATATTCGAGAAGTAGAATCCTTATGCACAAAAGTTATGGTATAGATTAGGATGAATGTGCTTTTGTACATGAGGAATCTATGCAATAGTAAGACTAATTGCGGGAGAGTCCTTTTGTGTTCCTGCCAAACATCCATTGAGTCATTTTGGAGATTTGCTATAGGTTGCAATTGCCTATGCAATTTTTTTAAGGTTTTAAGGTCAGAGGTTTTCTAGAGAGAACGGCATCACACACTACTGCGTCTCCCCGTACCCTACTAAATTCTCCGCGGGGTTCGGATCAGATAGCCTGTGAAGCGTAGCTTGAGTATTTGATGATCGCTTGCCACCTCTGCCTTAGAGATTAAGGCTAAAGCGGCGAGGGGTGCGGGGCTCGGGGGCACGTGCTCCGGTGCATCGCGACCTCAGTGCAGTGACCCACCCCCCGCCGGCCGGGCCCCGCCCGCCTACAGCCTGCAGCCCTACCATGAGTTCAATTTAGCGTACCAACGAAATAGGCGGGATGGCCTTATTCGGAAGAGCCAGTAAAAAAATAAGTATGGATGATAATAAGATAATAATAATAGATTATGATTGACCCACTACTGGGCAAAGGTTCATCATTGTTTCACCATTGCCTTCATCAAGTCATCACTACAATTGATGGGTAATAGCTTAATCACCACGCTTGCCAAATGCGGGTTGGTGATCACAAACCCAGGTAATGCATCGAAAATTCCAAAACACACTGGTTTTTTTTTATAGATAGCTCAGCAAATGACTCCATCCCACCTGATGGTAAGTGGAAAAAAGTCCAGACGCGAAGATAACTGGTGCAGCGTGAAAACAAACGTAGCATCAGTTAACCTCACTCTGCCGGCCCACAAGGTGCTTCTTCACGCCTCTTTTGAAGGACCCCATATCATAGAAAGGAGGGAAAACGTGTGCTGGTAGACTATTCCATCTTTTGGAGGTGCGACAAAGAAACGAGTCACCAAATTTTTTCACCAAATCATCATCATCTTCAGCTCATTTTTGTGTCCTCACTGCTGGGGCACGAGCCTTCCTTATGGATGGATAGGGAGAACGGGCCATAAACCACCACGCGGGCTCAGTGCGAATTGGTGGTTGTTAACGACTGCTAATGTAGCCGGGACCAACGGCTTTACGTGCCTTCCGAAGCACGGAGGAGTTCGAGATGATACATTTTTGGTCACCCATCCGATGACCGACCTTTGTAAAAGTTGCTTAACCTCAGCACTCTCAGACCAGGCACGTTAACCACTGCGCCATCGTGCCATCTCTATCTGTCGGAATACAATAATGTTATTAACATTTGATGATATGCCGACATTTTTATACAAGACTAGCTTTTGTTCGCGGCTTTGCCCACGTCGGCTACACGACTTGTGTTTATTCGTAATAAAAGCCAAATTTTCATTTTTTATCATTAAATAGCCCAGCCATGCGCGCTAGAATTAGTAAAAAGTGTCTAACACAAAACAACGTAATAAAGATCACTCTGTAAAAGTAATTTTGGTCCGTTTTGAAACCTCCTGTCATTCCCTACCTAAGGGATCATTTTCCGAAAATCCTGAAATACTTCATAATTTCTAACCAGGCCTAATACTGAAATTTAAGGAATGACAGATTTCCATACAAACTTTCCACCCTTATTTCACGCCTCTAGAGGAGAGTTTTCGAAAAATGCAAAACACGTCATTCTTTATTTTTATTGAAAAATCTTTAGATCGATTAAATTATTTATTTTTTTACTTTAAAAATAACAATTTCCTCCCCAAAAAACTTTCGTCCTTTTTTTACTCCTTTAAAGGAAAATAAACAAAATTCCTGAGACAAATCATTCTTTATTTCTTTTCAGAAAGCCAAATACCAGTTTTCATGTATTTTACTTCAAAATTTTTGACTTTCATACAAACTTCCATCTCCTATTTGACCCCCTTAGGGTATGATTTCCGTAAAATCCGTTCTTAGTGGCTTGTTACGTCACTCAATTAACCTACTGCCCAAATTTCATATAATTAGCTGTAGCGGTTTCGGCTCGGCGATGATGAATCAGTCAGGACAAGTCATTATATGTATATAGATCGTGGTAACTAGCCAAGCGAACTTAAAACCAGCTCTACTAATAACCAAACTAAATACTCATCATGTATGTGGTTTTCTGGAAATCGAACGCGGGACCTCTAGACCTGAGACTTTGATCTATTGATCTAGATTAATTAATAATTTAATTCTCATTTTACTAATTATAAGAATAATAATCATAAGAAATAACATTATTTATCTCTAACAAAAAACACAGTATACCGAAGGTTACTCTTACTTTTACGACATAAAACACCGTACTCATTCACACGCGCTCTATACCAGGTACAGACATGTACCTAGGCGCTTCTTCCCACCACCACGGCCCGGTCAACCCGAGAGGTAGAGGCGCCTTCGGGTTGTTCCGCTCCCCGATCCGATCCGAACCCCTCGGAGAATCTAGAGGGCACGGGGACACGCACTAATGCGTGATACCGTTTCCTATAGAAAACCTCCGAAGGTGATTCGTTTCACACGACTTGAGGAACCCTTTAAGGTTCTCGCCGCCCCCAAAAAACCCTGATGAAGCTGAAAAGGCCGTCTAAGGCAATCAGCAATCTCTCACAAAAAATAAAACTTTTACGGTGTTACACGCCAACCGAAAACGGATTACGTAGAGAAGTGAGAACAGCCAACGCACTTGTAGTAGGGCGCCAGCACTGTCCGGTACCCGGTGTCACATCGCATTGCCCGCATCGCACAAAGCTTGTTACCCACATGCAATCCAACAAAATTTCCCTGGCGTTTTGAGTTGCCACGGTAATTGCAGTCTGGTGTTTGTGTGTTAATTCGATTCGATTACCATCTACTCTCTTTTGTTTTTTTTTTTCATTTATTTTTTCTTAAACATACATTATTTACTTACATTAGGTAAGGTCCCACAAAACCGAATAATTCAGTTTGACTGTGAAATCAACAGTCTCATAAACATCTTCATCACTGTCACTACATAATAGTTATAATACAAAGTCGCTTCCCGCTGTTATGGCTTAGATCTTTAAAACTACGCAACGGATTTTGATGCGGTTTTTTTTTAATAGACAGAGTGATTCAAGAGGAAGGCTTATATGTATATATACATGCATTTAATATCAGCATTGCACCCGTTCGAAGCCGGGGCGGGTCGCTAGCCTATATATATAAAATTCTCGTGTCACATGTTAGTTGCCATACTCCTCCGAAACGGCTCGATCGATTTTTATGAAATTTTATATGTATATTCGGTAGGTCTGACAATCGGTCGTAATCTATTTTTTATACCCCTAAGTGATGAGGGTGGTGCACCCCAATTTTTTGTTTAATTTTCCAATACAAAATGTTCCTAGCTGTGAAACATACGATTTGGTTGTTTTGTTGTCATAGAAACGATTTGTTTGCATTGTTGACATAGAAACTGTCAAAGGGAAATTCGTATCGCTTTGACAATTTCTATGTCACGCTTTCACGCGGACCGAAGTCCGCCGGGACAGCTAGTAGCATAATAACAGGTTTTTAATCTACATTTAGTTTTATACAAAGCATTCGGTACCTACCTATTAATTTTTTATTTGCTATATGGGATCGCAGACAATTTTGTATACTGATCTCAAACTTCAGTATGACGATAGCACTAAATGACTTAGAGCATTAAACCAACATGATGATGATGATGATGATGATGATGATGATTATTTATCAATAATATTAGTTTTTATACTACACCTGCTTGGAAAGTACCTTGTTACTTTATCAAATTTACGGTAGAAAGTACGTCATTGCAAAACCACGTAAGAAATGGATTTTCATACACTTTTCTCTCCCGCTCAGATGCGTTTTCTCCCCGCATATTTGTTCGATATGCAATGACGTACTTTCTACCGTAAATTTGATAAAGTATCAGGTGTAGTATAAAGCACTATGTATCACTCGAGAGAAACTGCGATTCCCGATCTCGGGTGTTTTAAAGCCCTCGCCTACGGCTCAGGCTTCAAACGACACCCTCGACGGTAATCGGTCACTTTCTCCTCTCGGTGAACAATGTACTATTGTTTACTTACGGTTAAACACTTCGCCTTTATCTCACCTAATGTTAAGTGAAGATAAAGCCGAATATGGAAGCGCACTTCACCCGGAATCCTCAACTACTGAGGCAGTAGTTATGGAAACATATTTAGATAACTTGGTGGTAACTAGCTAGACGGAAAAACCACCGCCACCACTAACACCACCAACCAACCCGAATATTTAACCACTAGACCATAGAGAAAATGTTATATGTACATCGATACAGAAAACTTCACGAAAGACTGCCTTAGGTGGGAATCGAAGATCCGGCGACAACTCTTTCAACTGACCGCTATTTTTTTTTTCTCGGCAGTCGCCTTGTTTCAAGTACATTTTCAGCTCTACTCGTAATATAGGTAAATATAATGTGAATACATGTGAATGCAAAATATCAATTTAAGAGTTATCTGTAGTAGGTACTGTTTTTATTTTTCGTCAACAGCTCATTTAATGTTCCCACTGCTGGGGTATAAGCCATTCCTATGGATGGAGAAGTAGAACGGGCCGTAAACCACCACGCAGGCCCAGTGCGGATTTGTAGTTGTTAACGACTGCTAATACAGCCGGGACCAACGGCTTTACGTGACTTTCGAAGCACGGAGGAACCCCGGGTCAGCCCCACGACCCGCTTATTACCGAAAAAAGGCAACCAGTCAATTGTTGACTGCACAATTGCAACGCGACTACTCTAGTTGCGGTTGATAATTTAGTATTACGGACATGTATGTAAAATATTACATCTTATTCGCAAATGCACTAAGCGAGCGATATTTAAGCGATTTGGGTCCGTGCTAGTGCGTGATGCCGTTCCCTTTAGAAAACCTCTGACGGTGCTTCGTTTCACACGGAACCCTTTAAGTTTCTTGAGGAACCCTTTAAGTTTCTCGCCGCCCGCCTAATAGCACGGTGAAGCTTTAAATGCCGTCAGAGGCAATTAGCAAATTCTTTAAAAAAAATGAAGGAGCTCTAGAGACCGGGAGCTATCGAGTCATGATTTAGTATTATTAAATATCTGAAATCATTTATATTTTTACAAGGGAATTAAATTGAACAGCTGCAATTCTAGTAATCTTTGATTATGACGTGTATATAATCAAAACTAGCAATATTGTACATATTCTAGTAATACACTCGTATTATGTTAACTACCTAATAGTCTATATTGTATAGTTAAACTTCGAAGCTCCGGTGCATCTAAGTTTAGCTAGTCAAACCTTAAGTGTGACAAGAAGACTTCGTCAAAGTCCAAACAAATAGCGTGTGACTAACGAATTTATGTCAAATCCTAGAAGAGACCTACTTCGACAATCAAATGCCGAATTTCAATACGATCAAATCGAGGTTAGACCACTCAGACCTAAATTAGATACAGGAATGTATCAGTTTGTTATCATCACATCATCATCATCATCACCAGATCATAATTTCCCCACTGCTGGAGCTCGAGCCTTTCCCTATAGATTGATAGGGAGAACGGGCCATAAACCACCACGCAGGCCCAGTGCGGATTGGCGGTTATGCCAGGACCAACGGCTTTACGTGCCTTCCGAAGCACGGAGGAGCTAGAGATAGTCAATTTCTGGTCACCCGTCCGATGACCGGTCTTTGCGATAGTAGCTTAACGTCAGCAAGCACATACCGGGCGCGTTAACCACAACGCCATCGAGCTCCTCTCACTTAACCATTCTCATTTAAACAATGTGAAAATAAAGACTTTGTTTTGTTAATTATTGTTATAGTTAAAGCAAAATAATGATCAAAAATAGTTTGATTATGATGACAATTGATATCCACAAGATTTATTCCGTTTAAGTAATCGGTGTTTAAAATTATGTGTTTACATACATAATTTTAAAGTAAACCTAAGTAGGAAGGCAATTTACGAGTATTATTCACGCATAAAATTAAATGTATTTTTTTCAAATGTGTATAATTTAAATTAATCTAATGAATTGAATACTTGTGCATATTATTGTAATGTTTGTAATTGTTTATCAGTAGAAACTTTGTTGATTTGTGTTCTATGTATGTTTAAAGAAATGCTGCTGTATTAAAAATAAATAAATCCTTATCGTATGCGACATGCGAACAAAAAATGTATCCTTAAATTTACTATATGCGGTTAACGTCAAGAAAAGTACCACAATTTATTAAATAATTAAGATACTCGAAGTATTTGTGGAAATCAAATGAGATGTCTTGTATTTTTTACTCTCGAAATCGAAATTGGCGATCTTTTCACACACACACGTTAATGCTTTTGTGGTTAATTAATTATTATAAAATTAATGATGACGTCAAGTACGATTCATGTTAGTTTGAGCAATTGTTTTGATTAGTTTTGACAGAAACACGATAGCATAATTAGAAGTGCACCTGACCCGATATGTCAGAGGGTGCGGGTTTAAATCCCGCTCACGGGAAAAGAATTAAACTTTTCCAATTGAAATTCTTCAATTTAAGTTTTGATAAAATTTTATTGTCATACATACCGGACCTCAAATATGCTATTGTTAAATGTATAGAGCCGTGTCACAGTGGCCTGATAAAAATTTTCCATAGTCCAAATGACAAAACAATTTCCAGAGAGCTTTGAATACCATTAAAAATTTGGTAACGATACTTCTTTCAAACGAAGATAACGTTAAAAGCAAAGGTAACGTTATGCGTATTATATCATATCGTTACTGGGATGGCATTTTACCGGTAAATTAATTAACCGCTCTTCGCAGTTAAAACGCATTAGATAACGAAAAAAGGGCGATACTTTTCTAGATAACGTTACTGCATTACCGCTACATTTATCTTTATAGAAATAACGTTACTTGACAATACTTAAAGTGGGAAATTGTAACGGTATCAAGCCCTGGTCAAGACATGATTAGAATAGACGTTTTAAATACTGCAATCAAAGCTCTGTTGATATTAATCAATCAATCAAACGATTATTGCGTTATTATGCCATTATTTTTAGAGATTTGTCCGGGTTCGATGCCCGGTTCCATGAAAGTTATAAATGCAGTTTTATTTTACATTCAAATTGGCTTTAATTTCCTTATTCTTTATAATTTTGGATTTCCCCGTATTGGATTGGTTAATTATCATTTAGTCAGCAATAGTTTTATTTCAAACTAACGTTGTTACATTTTTTTGGGTAATTGTGTTACTGTTTCCACTAAATGGCCATTTTATAGGCTGCACAGAATATAAATAAATAATTGTATTATAAATACAAAAAATAAATAAAATTTGCATAAAATACGCAGTAGGAAATTCTGAATGCTGCTACAGTTGAAAAGATCTGCTCAAAATGTAGATCTGCCAGGACAATGAACTACTAAGATGTGCTAATGCTCCTATTGTTGATACACTACGTTATTAAAATGTTTTAACTTCAAAATGACTTCATTATTATTTTTATTCATTATATTTACGTTATTATATTACGTTTTATTGATGTCACTTCCACCTAAGGTTACAGCTGCTTTATTCTACCTTCGAGATAGAACTTCAACCAAACTAAAATAAAACAGCTTTAATACTGGGAAAGTCAGATAGATGTCTTTAGGATGGTTTGGCTAGTAGAATGTCTCTGAACT